>VZTU01004421.1:0-181069 GCA_013400835.1 Zapornia atra | reverse complement strand
GGGGGGGGTTGTACCCACGGTACTATTCGCAGCAGCCAGGAAAAGGCTGCTCTAGCCCAAGGGACTGCAGCTGGAGCTGTGGATGCTGTAAACTGAATAGCGACCAGCAGATCACAGTGATGGCATATGGTGACATCACTGGATGACACCTCTTTAAAGCTCACTGTCTCAGGTCTTACTGGTGTTGCAGCATGAGCTGAGGTTTGAAGCAGCCGCCTGAAAAAGTTCATGACTCAAAGGCTTGAGTTTCATGCTTTAATTACTGCATGAGGCTTTAAAAACTGGGACATGTTTCACCCCTGGTACATACAGAGCACTGTGGATTGGTTTAGGGATTTACAGCACTGTCCTTCCCAGCTTGACCAATGCAGCTCTGGCACCTCTGGAGGCAGTAAAAAAAAAAAATCTGCTTGTGGTGCATTAAATAGCAATTATGCATCTTTTTGGTGCAGGATTACACTGTATTAAATCTTGCCCACTTGCAGGGGCGCTCAGGTGGACGCAGAGCTTGGCATTGTCACACCCAGCTCTGTCCTTGCAGACTGGTTTTAGCACCAGGATGGCCTTGCAGTGGCACCCAGCACTCTGCCACACTTCAGGCACCTTAATAAAGCAATTATTTCAGTCTGAAAAACCCTCAGTTACCATCTCCTCTCCCTGTTAGCACTGTATTCTCCATCCTCTTTTGTTTCAGGCAGTTTGGCCCTCTCCATTCTTGCCTGCATAGTAACCAGAAGTTACTTACACCTTCGTACTCTTCACTTTCCCAGTCTAGGGGAAAGGGGGAAGAAAACAAAGCAAAAAAAAAAAAAAGAGAGCATTTTATCAGTCCATTTTAGGCAAGAGGTGCAGCTCAGGTCAGAGCCCTCTGATGCAGGGGCTGCATCTGTCTCCCATGCCTATCACCAGCAGGACAGATGCTAACATGGGAGAGCAGCCTGGGTCTCTTCCCATTTCTGCCCCATCTCACCTTTCAGGGTTTGTTCATTAAGTAGAGCAACAAGAAATCGGATTTAGTAACATCCCTTAGGGGAAAAAAAGAAAAAAAAGAAAATGAAAAAGACGACAATATGACCTCATGTCTGTTAAGACTTTAAAAAAACCCCACAACTCCCCCTTTTGTTTTAAAGGGAAAGATCTTCAGTCTTCCCTCAGCCCCATGCATTGCTCAGCCTCCAGAACCTGAGCCCACATTAGTTCTCCAGCAGCCTGAGAGGTCCAAATATTCCTTCAATTCCAACAGCAACTCAAAACCACAGATAAATGGAAGATGAGTGGGAGCACCAAGGTGCCCTGAGGAATAAATGGACATCGTGTCTGTTCTGTATTCATCTCCTCTCCAGTGGATGCTCCGTACTACAGAAATAGGGGGAATAGTGCCCACCCTCAGCAAGTGCCAATGATACAAAGCTGGGAGGAGTGGTTGTCACACAGGAACACTGTGCTGCCATTCAGTGAGACCTGAACAGGCTAGAGAGCTGGGCAGGGAGAAACCAGATGAGGTTTAATAAAAGTAAGTGTAGAGTGTTGCACCTGGGAAGGAATAACTGCTTGGATCCGTACAGGCTGGGGGATGACCTGCTGGAGAGGAGCTCTGTGGAGAAGGACCTGGGGGTCCTGGTAGATGACAAGTTGGCCATGAGCCAGCAGTGTGCCCTGGTGGCTAAGAGAGCCAATGGGATCCTGGGGTGCATCAGGAGGAGTGTGGCCAGCAGGTCAAAGGAGGTGATCCTCCCCCTCTACTCTGCCCTGGTCAGGCCCCACCTGGAGTATTGTGTCCAGTTCTGGGCTCCCTGGTGTAAAAAAGGACAGGGATCTCCTGGAGAGAGTCCAGAGAAGGGCTACAAAGATGATTAAAGGAGTGGAGCATCTCCCCTATGGGGATAGGCTGAGTGAGCTGAGGCTGTTCAGCCTTGAGAAAAGAAGACTGAGAGGGGATCTTATTAATGTTTACAAATATCTCAAGTGTGGGACACGGGGGGAAATGGCCAGCCTCTTCTCAGTGGTCTGTGGGGACAGGACAAGGGGCAATGACCTCAAATTGGAGCACAGGAAGTTCCACACCAACATGCAGAAGAACTTTTACACAGTGAGGGTGAGGGAACCCTGGGACAGGCTGCCCAGGGGGGTGTGGAGTCTCCTTCTCTGGAGATATTCAAGACCCATCTAGACACCTCCCTGTGCAACCTGTCCTAGGGAACCTGGTTTAGCAGGAGGGATTGGACCCGATGATCTCTTGAAGTCCCTTCCAAGACCTATGATTCTGTGATTCTGTGAAATGCCTGAATTAATGCATACTACTTACAATATATATATATATATGGGAAGTCGAACATATATTGATCCATATATAGATCCAACTAGGAAAAGATGGGATATAGCAAAGCTCTGGACTTTGAACTGCCTGGTGGGTCTGGATCTGGACCTCATGCTCCAGTCCAAGGAGAAGAGCCAGAAGCGGAGCATCCAGGTGGCCCAGCTCCTCATACCCCCCTTGCAGAAAATTGTCACTATAGCTTTCTCCATGCCTTGCACTTCAGATACGCTGCAGCCCTGCTAATCCCAAGTGGTTTGTTACTATTTTAATTTATTTTTTTATTCCCTGCCCCAAAATAGCTTTTCTTTCCCCCTCTCCTCCCCAATGCCTGACTTGTGTCCCTAATTAACACCTTGAGGGGAAGTGTGTGAGGATAACTGGGATACTTAAGCAGGGCACTTCTAGGCAGAGCTTCTAATCTACCTCTCAGTGAGGGAGGGGACCCATTAGCAGGTGATTTAAGTGAGTAATAAGTCCATCAACATGCAAATGGCCGTGGGCTGATGAAAGGGTTGGCTGGGGAGGGTGAGAGCTCGACCTGGGCCACAAAGGGATGTTAAGCCTTCCCCCTCTGAGCATCTGGCAGGGGTATTCCCCGCTGCTCCAAATCCCAGATCTGAGGGGCTGCATGAGTCAAGAGCAGCAGCTGTAGGTGAATGGATGGATGTTGTGGAGTGGGATGAGGAGTCAGCGTGAATTTTGCATGAGAAAGTGGTGCTTTGCGAGTCTAGGGGAAGCAGTTAAAGAAATCAACAAGGAGCTAGAGGAAGGTGGTCCAGCTGCTTGCAAAGACCTTGGTGAGGAGCCTCAGCAGAGGGATGAAGCTGCTGCTGGAGAAAACAAAGGTTTCTCCCTTTTAAATAACGGGTACGGGAGCTAATTGTTATTGGTTGTGGTGTATGGAGGTGATGGCATCCTAGAAGGATGGATGCTGGGACTTGGGCTTTTTGGGGGTTTTTTTGGGCTTTTTTTTAATGTAGTTCTGTGGGTCTGACTTAGATTGGGGATGGGTAAATCTAGGGAGAAAAAAAATATATATCTAAAATTCCAGTAGCAGGATGATATGGCAATGCAAAGTGACTGCAGAAGCACATTTTGTAGCAAATCTATAAAAAAAGCAAAGGATAAGGAGGTGAGGACATGCTCCTGTACAAGGAAGGGTTTGGCAGCTCTTCTCAGCTGGGAAAAAGATGACTAAGGGAGGGTATGAGACATCTATAAAGCTGTAAACAATTCTGAGGAGGTGACCAAGGGGTTGTTTTTGTTTCTTTCAGTGCAAGAAGGAGATGGACAGTTTGGCCAGCTGGTTTAAAACAAACGTGGCACACAGCCAAGTTGTGTAACTGGTGGCCACAAAATGAAAACTCATAAATTAAGTCGTGGGGATGAAGCAAATTAATAGAAAATAGAGGTTTGGATGCAATGATGGGCTGAGGAAATCTCTACATGCTGATTATTAGCTGTAGGAAAGTCTACACTTTAAGTGTCTGGGGTTGGGTTTTTTTAATTATTACTTTTGGTTTGGTTTTCTTGAGTATTACCTCCTTAAGGTCTGGCTGTTTCCTCTTGGAGAATGCAATCTGGGGCTGCAAGTAAGTGAGTGTCACACCCACAGGGAAATGTTGGTCAACTTTTACTTTAAAACTAAACTAGTTTAGTTAAAACTAAAAGTAAGTAGATAAACCTTCTTTAAAATGTGTCCTTGGTTCAAGATGCTAATTTTTGAGAAGAATAATTGATTGTGCAAGAGCTCCATTGCTGGAAGCACAACCCTGGCAAGTCAGCAGTGGCTTGGAGGCTTGTCTCCCCCTCTGTCTTAATGTCCTTGTTGAAATGACCTCTTGAAACTCCAGGCTGACATGACCAGTACATCCTCTGTCTGTATCTGTTGTGCCAGCAAAGGACTTCTTGTCCTCTTTGCTGTAAGGTGGGTGCACATTCAAAAACCCCAAAATGCAGTATTCAGTTTTACTGTGCTACTTAATATTCCTGATTTCTATGAGGTTGGCCTGAAAATATACCAATTGGCCTGACAAATATACCAACACCATCAGAAATGGCTACTGAATGGAAAGCATTCTGGTGTCAAAGTGTGGAAAAATATGTTCCAAAAATTGGTTTACTTGCTTTTTTTTTTTTAAACCTGAAAGTCAATTCACCACAGATGAAAGTATTTCTGTATTGTTTTGAGCTTGCACCTTAACATTAATTCTCTATTTTCTACTGATCTCCAGGGGATTTGTAGCTTTGTAGCCAGGCTTGTGGTGGTACTTCAAAATGACAACTTCACAGCCTGGTAAGAAGTTAAATAATCCTGGTCAGGTTGGACCCAGACTTCACACATCTTTTTCTGAATAATTGGATTCACATAAGGAACTCTAATAATTTGATTTACCTGTGTCTGTGTGTTGGAGAAGCACCTCTCCATTGACGTCTAGCAGATGAGAAAGGAGGGTATAAAAGGTCCTGCACAGTCTATTTTTTAAGAAGTGTGGAAACCCTGCCTTGATGGCTCCTCTAATGAAAAACAGGTTTTTTGCATTCACTGTCAAGCTGAGGTCACTTCATCTCTAGGAGAACCTTGAGAAGCTTTTGGCAAATGGCAGCTCTTTCTCAGCTTGTGAGAGCAGGCTGTGGTCCATGGGATGTGGGTTGGGAAGTGGAGAAGGGAAATGTTAATGGAACTCATTTCCATCATAAATGTCTCCTGGGGGGTCTCTGCTGTTGACTCTTTAACTTCCACGTGAACAGGTCTCTGCTAGCTTTAGGTGGCCCTGAACTACCCATGCTCACAAAGGACTGATCTGTGCAGATCCTTCCCCATCAGTGGCTTTGCTGTCCCAGACATCTCACATCAGCGAGGCTTTAGCTGCCTTAGCCACGAGAAATGCCTGACCATAAATGATCATGAGAGAAACATAATTTCCTTTGGCTGTAGGCCAGCCTGCGTGGGGGGATGAGTGATAACCATATCAACGAGCCCAGATCTTTCCCCTATTTGGAGACCTGCATCTTGCATACCACAACCTATGGGTGGCATTCAGAGAGGAGGTCGGGGGAAAAGCCTGGACCTGGTTTCTGATGGGACTTTATTTTATTCCCATCTACAGGACTCTTGAGCTTTCAGTGTAAAACACAAATCCTTTGTGTACAAATATGCTTCTATGTTTAGCTCTTCAATTTTCTTTTAAAAACTATCAGGTTTACAGGGTGTATAATACTTTCGCTTGGGTGCCTATGCTAAGGGAACAGCCTGACCTCTCTGTCCCTGGGCTGGTTGGAGCCAATGCCTTCATTCCAGGCAATGCTCCTACTCAAACTCAGTCCTGTCCCGGAGCATTTATGTGAATTTTAGAGAAGGCTTAGTGGTGCAAGATGTTGTCTTGGCTTCCTTTTGTCAAGAGAAGACACTGTTAGGAGTGATTTTGAAGCATTTTGTCCCATCATGTCTTGGGAAGAGCTTCCAGCTCCTCCTTGGAGTGGAGTCCCTTTGGAAGCAGATGAGGACTTTCTAGTGTCTGAAACCTGACCACGTGCCAGTCTTCTACGCTACTCCTAGCAGAACGATAAATGCCAGTCTGGAGCTGGACACCCTTTGCCTGAGCCACTATTACTTCCATCAGAAAGCCAGCAGCACTTGTTGGAAGCAGTTGCTATCTGCCTATTTGAGCAGCTAGAAAGCAGTGGGAATGCAAAAAAACCCCAAACACCCCACTCTCAAATTATTGATGTGCTGTAATCATTGTTGTAGGATTTCATGTTTTCCTGGGAACTTTGAAGTTGAGAGCGGCACAAGTTCGACGTTACAGAAAGCTAGCAACTAATTTCTAAATATGAGGAGTTTCCAGAACTGTAAGTAACTTGTATTTATGTTGGTTTAGATACCATGTTCTTAAAGATAAAAAATAAATTTTAAAAAAATTAAAAATCACTTGTTAACCAAAGTGGTATATTGAGAGGAGATGGCCCCAGCTTCCTTCTAACCTGTCAAGCTCATTTGGATCCCTTTTTAACCCATCAAGGTTCTTCTGGACAGCTTAGGACAAGAAATCATCACAGTACCTCAATTTTGGCAGGTTCCTTATTATCCAACAAAATACCCTGTTTCTGTCTCTGGACTTAACTTGCTTCATGTGGACTATAAATACCAGCTTAATTTATAATGGTATCATAGCATTTGTAAATGCCACAACAGTGACCAGCTGGACAGATTAGGCTTCTCCCTTTCTTCCAGGCTTCATTGCTTTTTTAAAAGTTGACTGACGTGTTGAATACAGAGTTGTGTGCTACCCTATAGGTTGTGATGTGACCTGTTGTTATTAAAGTTCACAAAATAATTGTCTGAAAACTATTGGCAAATGCTCTTAACACTTGGAAGCTGCCTAGTGCCTGGGTTTTTTCATGCTGTTGAGTAACCACGGGTATTAGCAGCAGCCCTTGTGTCTGGATTTTCCCCCATGCTTGTCTGCTCATCTTTGGTTCTGGGTTTGGAACAAGGCCAGGCTCTGCCCTGCAAAGCTTCTGATGTTGCAGAGGGTCCCCTTGGCATGTTCTATGGATGGTGGCACATCCTATGTGCTACTGACATCCTGCCAACTGTGTTGACATGAATACGGCAGTGCAACAGCCTAGAGATCTAGATGCTTATTCCTTGGCCACCTCGATCCTTTCTTAGATCTGATTCTACCTTAAGCTGTGGATGTAATTAAAGAAAGAATTAGTAGAGCAAGAGCCTTTAAAAGCTGGAGTTTTGTTGTCATAACATCTTAGCCCTGAACTCTTCTTAATAGTAAGTACTTTATTACTGTTAAAAACCTTCACCATCGTTAAAATTTGAAGACCATTATCTGCATCTGTCTCTTACAAAAATAAATGCATTCTCTAGGAGTGCTGGGGTAACTCAACAACCCCAATTTCTTCTTTTATTCCTTAAATATCATTGAGCCTCAGGACATTGCTTTCATATATTTTGCTTTTTATTTCTTCCTTGTCAATGTTGTTTTAATAACTTTCAAATCAACTCCAGCTGAGGATTTCACATCTAATGCTGTAAAACAAGATAAGGAGCAAAGGCCCATGCTTCTTGATTTAGAATGAGGTTCTGAGGCTTATCTTTCCAGGCTTGTGTTTTAGGAAGGATGCTGCTGGGTTTTGTTTAGTAAAGGGTTTATATTTTGCAGAACCACTGAGGTGGGGTAAAACAGTGTGGGATTTTTTTTGTTTGTTTTTTTGTTTTAATACCACTTATGTCTTCTCACTGAAGCAAACTCAAACCCCTTTTGTGATGAGAGAGAGGAATGTATGCAAAACTTCTGGGGAAAAAACAACCTATTTCCTTCCCCGTGCACACCAGCTACTTGACAGGCATGTGTAAAACAGAGATGAAGAAGAAAAATTGAATGTTACTGAGATCCAGTATAACAGTGGATTTTGCTGGGGCTTTGATTTGTTGTTGTCTTGGGGCTTTTTTCCAGGAAACAAGCCCATCAGGTCACGATGAGCAGTCATGGTACAGATGGAGCTTTTTAAAGCACAAATCAGCCTCCCTATCTCCCTTCTTATCATTGGTGAAGCTAAGATGACTGAGGTGGTATTTTGGCAGAGTTAGAGCTTCTGTTGCAACCTCTGGCTAAAAAAAGCTTCTCAGAGCTCTTAAGCTCTCCGTCCCTCGTCATTCAGTCTCTTTGTCATGTAATGAATCTGCTCATCTCCACTCTGGTTCCCAGCACATATCCCACGTGGTGGCATCCTTATCCTCTGCTCTTCCACATATTATAGCACTGACCTGGTGGTCTCATTTGCAATCCAACAGCAGCTATGGTGTGGCTGTCCACCCTCTGATCTACTGCTGACTTCTCTCAGACCTCTTCTATCCAACTGGCAAGTTGCTGAAAAGATCCTTTTGTTCTCCTATTTTTGATGGGATTTGGTTTCATCGACCTTTTCCTTTCTCTTTCTTCATGGGCCTTTACGCATCTATCAGGTATAGACAGAAATAACTTTCAAAAAATTCAACCTGGCTTGAGGTTGTGCCATCCCACTCTCACCTGTTGCCTGACCTTTTAGAGCCTGAACACCGAAAACTTCCAGCAAATAATGATTTTCTGTGCTTTCCATCGCTGGAAGTTACCCCAGAAACTGCACCACCATCGCTTTGCTATCGGCCTTCAAATCACTCCTTAAATACCTGAGAGGTTATCCAAAATAGGTTATCCAAAAAAGCCCCAAACTTGCAGAGCATTGAAGCAAAAAGGGATGCATGCCCAATGGGAGATAGCGTACCAGAGAGAAGAGCTGTCTAGACCTGAATTGTGCCACCCGCACACGTATATTTGGTAAAAAACAACCCTGCCTGCTGGATTTTATTTTTCCCACTGAGGTACACGTTGCTCTTAAATAAACATGATTATACCCTACGTGGAGCTGCAACTTGGTCCAAATGCTAAAAATTGCAGGCAGAAAGTAGAGACTTCAATTAGATGCACACTGCTCAACAATTTAACTTCTAATTGGGTTGTGGTTATTCCCCAACTAGGAACCAACCCTGTTGTGTTTAAAGGATTGTCAGTCTAGCAAAACAGCTGAAACACATTTTATTTTTTTTAAAGTGAAATGGCCAGAAAAAGAGACCTGTGTGGTGCATGTCAAGGAACTCGCATGCTTGTGTACCACTTATCTTTAGTTTAGGGTGATTATGCGGCCAGTCTCACTGTCATGGGTCTGATGGTTCAGTTCTACGTGTTCCCCTCAACTCCATTTCTGTGGCCCCACAAAGTTTTTCTAACCTAATTTGGGTCAGATTTGGTGCCTGATTCAGCTTGTGTTTCAATGCTCTAGGATTGGTGGTTAGGGGCATCCCAAGAGCATCTTGATTTCTGACCTCTGCAGTCAAAAAAAAAAAAATCTACTTTCTTTTTAGCTAGCAGCAGCACAGGCTCTATCATCTTCATGCTCTTAATTTTTATCAGTATTTAATTCTTCATGGCTCATTCTGGAAGCAGTAGAGCTCAATGTGTGGTTTGCTGTGCCATCAAGGTATGATGGCAAACTAGCCATCATTTCAAACGGTGGTTCACACGTATCACCTCAGGATCATGGGAGTTGTGCCAGATGTTGACATAACCTGTTATTCCTCAAAGCACATCAAACTGGATACAGAATGGGAGGAGAATGACAACAGGGCTCAATATTTTTGCAGAATGGCCAAACCACACCACTGTCCACACCCCGTTTTAGTTGAGGTTTAATTCTGCCCTGGTATATGGTGGCTTCAGAAGACAAACTTTTCCAAGGCTCGGGTGGAATAGAGAGGTGGATTTCAATGGTATACCAGCAAAACTTTCTAGAGCTGCTCACGTGCCCAGAGAAAATATAGGACCCTTTGCATCTGACTGCAAACAGGAGTGGGAATAGTCCTTTCCTGCCCTTATTTCCAAGCCACCTTTTTCCCCAGCTCAACACACAGAGAAAATCTGCCTACAACATTCCTGTGATCAGCAAGGCTCAGTCTTGTACTTGCAGCTATTACTTAACTGGATGAAAGTATAACAGTTCAGGGGGAAAAAAACACCCCATAATACGTGAGTAAAAGTAGTACATGCATTACATGTTCTACACATGGTTGTAAGGTAAATTTTGAGGGTCTTTCCCCAGTGCTGCATCCCAGTGGCTGTCTAGGAAAGTATTTCACTATTGTACAGGGGAAGAGAGCACACAAATTGCATCATGTTCAGTTGTGTTAGGCTGAAATAAAATTCAGCCCTTCTGTCCAAAACCATGTCCCAGCTGCCAGCCCTTCCTCATGTGAGAAGGTTTCACTCCAGCAAGAAGCACCCCAGAAACCACTGCGGTCTGGATGGTATCAATTTTGCATTATTCAGCGGAGTTCTGTCCTGTAATTTTCTGACTCCTCACCAGCAATGTCCACTTACCCAACTCTCTTGTGTGGGGTGGGATAACAATGCCAATGATGGGGTTTTTGGCCATATTCTTACTCTGAAAGTGAAACTATGCTCTGAGTCTCAGTGGTTGATAGAATGAACAAGTGTCTACCTGCCCTTCTACTGAAGCTGTTGTAAGAAGAGTAAGGCTTTGGGAGAAAGATGTGTAACATATTTAATGCCATGGGCAGGTCTGCGTACAGAGCAGAAGGGCAGTGAGTCAAGCCAGCATTTGATGACCTTTAAAAAAATTTCTAATGTAGGATGTAGATCTTTTACTTGTAGACTTGGTATCTTTTACTGCATCAGATGATCTGTCACAATTAAATAATTTGTACCCCAAGATTATAGGGAATTTTTTAAATTTAATTTTCTGTGAAATAGGATTTATTATACTCTGAATTGAATATAACTGAATTAAAGCACAGAACTGAAATAATGATTGGATTAAGAAGGGCTTGATGGATACATTTAGTCCTAAAAGGCAACACCATAAGATGGCGATGCGGTGGTGACATTCCTGCTGTGTGGCTGACACCTAGGGATGCTCCCATTTGATGTTGCTTTCTTGCCAACTGTTGCATGTCTGGGCTTGCAGATTTTTCTTTAACACCTGTAATTTTGAAAAAAGGAAACTGTGTGAGAGCAAAGCTGCATGAGGGTCCATTCTCTGACTGGGTACAGCACCTGCATGAGTCACTTATAAATTGCATTGTCAAATAGTCATTGCTTAGTCATTATGAATAGCAGTCATTCTGGCAGTGCAAGATCCAGAGGGCTTCACTGCTACAGCCATCTGGTTGCACAAATCCATCCCTACGTCACTGTGTTTGGTGGGGAAAAAAAATTCTTCTTCTCTTGCACATAATAGGACTAAGATTAATGTCCAGAACTGCAGGTGAACACACATTATTTATTTATATATACCTTTTTTTTTAGGGCCAAAATCTTGGAAAGCAGAGCTTTGGCTTCTTCTAATTTGGACTGTGAGCCTTCAGGTCTGGTATCCAGAGTAGGAACTGGAGACCTACATCCCTGTCAAGGCCATCACTACAAACCCATTGTCTTCCTGGGGTTTCAAGCAGCAGCAAGGCTGGTGGCCCCAGTTCATTGTCCCGCTCTCTTACAGACTTTTCAGCCTCGAAAGAAGAGATGTCTGTTGCTAAAACCCTACCGCATTAGCTCCTCTGACAAATGTAAAAGTAGCTAAATACCAGGAACAGGAAATAACTACCCAAGGTTTGCCAGCTGCCAGCCAAATGCCAACCTGCTCAACGAATTTTTGAGCCCAATTTACTAAAAACTGTGATCTGGAGTTAAACATAGAAAGATGCAAATAACACAGGGCAAGAGCTGGCTCTGGTTGGAGCCTTGCTTTGGTTTGCAGACCTTGGAATAACTCTCCGTGTTTATTTGGTGCTGGGAAGTGCGGAGTGACTTCTGGGGGTTGCAGATGCTCAGCACCTCCCAGGAATTGCTCCACATTTCGCAGTATCAGGCCCTTGATAGTAGGTTACCAGTCCTCCAAGGCGTACACAGTATACTTAGGGATGCCCTGAAATGAGAGACTGCCTTTCACCCGGGATCCTTTCATTAAACCTTAGATGGACACGCACGCAAACTGAATCCTATTGACTGTGGAGGATGGGGTAGCTGTTTCCAAACCCTGTTATTGGAGATTCCAGCATGGAAAGACTTGGCCACCACATTGAAATTCCATCACTGTTTCAGTCCTGTATGGATGGTCTTTGGTCATGGCTGGTAGCATGGAGCACCCCAAAAACTCACCCTCTGTTGACTCTTTGTCCTTTGCTAGGTGAAGTTAGAGGTGCAAGGAGGAGCCCAGGAGATCTGGGCTTCCCATTCTGAAATGGTTGGTGTTTCGACCATGAAATGAGGATTTATGGTTTAGGCTGATTTCAGCTGCACCACTACCTGGCAGAATTAATTTTTTGTCAAGACAGCCCATGCAAGCCCATTTCAGTTTGGGACCCATGGAGGTGGGGGAAGGGGAGGCCATGTCCAAGGTAGGGTTTGGGATATCTGGCCATAGAGCTGTGGTGTTCATGGGCTTTCCAGGTTAAGGATCAGGGAGATCCAGGTTAAGAATCCTTAACCTGGAAAGCAGCCAGTCCAGGTGAGCTGAGTTAGCCCAGGCTGTTTCCACATCACTTGACATCACTCTCCCATAAAAGGGGCTGTTTGGGGATGGGTGTTTCTGGGTGCCTCCAGGGCAGTCTGAGTGTGGCTAGAGCATCTGGTTGGCCCTCAGGTGTGCAGCACTGTTAGTAAGGTACTCTGTGTTATCACGGGGTGTGAGTGTAATTGGCCATTATTGTTATGTGCCTTTGTCAATAAACTGTCTTTACCCTAACCCGTGGAGGCTGGGTCTCTTTCTTGTCAGGGACTGAGCGAGCAGTGTGTGGTGCTCAGCTACTGCTTGGGGCTGAACCACCACAGTTTGTTCCCATTATTAATAGTCAGGAACGTAAATGTTGCCCCATGAGCACTGAAAGCCTCATTCTCCACAAGACATGCAGTTTTGCTGGACTGTGGTTGTGTCTCTAGAAGATAACACCAGTCACCACCACTGGACTAGTTTCCTTCATACAAGACAAATCAAACCAGGCAGGTCAGGCTGGTGACACTTCCAAAATCAAAGGGGTTGGTACCAAATAATTTTTGTTCAGCTGTAACAGAGCAATCTCATCTCAGGATGTTAAGAAGCACAGATGTTTTGGTGATGGGTGAAGCAAGCAGGGGGTCTGCCAACAGGACTTGGGCACTCAGGGCTCCACAGCTTCCTGTGAAACTCAAATAGTTTGTTCTTTAGACCCTTTTATTTGCTTATTTATTGTGATAGAGCCTTTGCAATCTGTTTTATTTGCCATCATTGGCCTCATATTTTTCAAGGGGTAGGATTTTTTCAGACCACTCCAAGATTTTTACAGTGACCCATCAGCCAGCAAAATATGTTTGGTTGTGGGTTGTTTTGGCCTGGGTTTTTTTGTTCTCTGACATAAATACCCTCTGTATGTGGCTTGTCATATATTGAAGCAATTGGTGTGCCCGAGTGAATTTGGTTGGTATATCTAAAGTCATGCTCCATGTTCTTCCTTCAATTGGACTCCAAACAGATCCAAATGCTGTATGAACTGTTGAACTCATTCATAAATCTGTCACCAATTTATAAAATGGTTACAAAATCAGAACAGCAGAAATTGTTTGGAAAGGATGTGGCACAGCAGAGCAGGTGGTGTGGCTGGCCAAAGGGTGCTGATGGATGTTGAGGGTGCTGAGCACTGCTGGAAGGGTCAGAAAGTGATAGACAGCTTCAAGGAAGGCAACAAAATAGTCTGTGGTTATTAAGTACCCAGATTTGCATTGCAGGTGCTGCAATTTGTTTGTTCGTTCCCAGTGTGGTCAGTAAAACAAGTTGCAGGCACCTGGAAACACACTGTATAGAGTACCTAAGGATGAAAAAAAAAAAAAAAAGATGCATGCAGTCTGATCAGTAGATACACACCAATCACCAGCAAAAATAAACATTGCATTACAGTAAATGAAATCGTAGCTTGGAGTAACCCCTTCGAGTGTCAGATCAGAACAATGCTGGTGCTGTGTATATAAATAATGTGATGCTGTTAATAGTAAACAGCTCCCCTGCTCTTTTAAGAGACATATTTCTTCGACACATGCAGAAAGTTAAAGTTACAACTCTGTGAAATTTCAGTTTGCTCCCTCATCTGTTTATCATTTACTCTTTGGATGCTTGTGCTAAGAATTTAGGCTTTCAGAATAATGTTTATGGTAGGTGGTCCCTTCAAAGCTGGTTTCTTTCACTGAAACGTTTTGATTTGCTGCTTGAGACTCATGCAAGCTTCTCCTTTAACTGTATCCAACACTGTGATGAACCAGAGCAAGAAAAACTACTGTTGCAGTAATTCCCTTTCCAATGCAGCTGGCTACTTTGAAGTGTAATTTTTTCATTGAATTTTGGGGCCAGAGAACTTGTTTGGGGTTCCCCCCTCACCCCTTATTCCCCAGTGAAAAAGGAAGTGTTTATATACATGGTGATATTCTCTCTATTATGCACATATAATCTAAATATAGGTATATATCATTGGTTTTATACACGTATACGTACACACATTAATGTAACAGCAGCCACCACCCTTTGCTGTTGCTCTGGCCGTGGTGCTCTCAACCATAAGATACACTTTCTGCTTTAGAAATTTTTTTTTCCCAAGAAGATTTACAATTATTATGGCAAGGATGTGGGATAGCAACACGAAATGGAAATGTTTTCCCGCTGCACACTCACCCAACGAAGGCAGTATCCCATTCTCCTTAATAAATGGCAGGAGCTCTTTCCACTGGGACATTTATTTACTGCATAAATGCAAAAAAAAAAAAAAGGCTGCAAAACAAGAACTTAACTTTTTCTAGAAAGATTAATATCATAAATCAGGCCAGCCATTGGGGATGTAACAGGACTCCCGTCTCATGTGGGGCAAACACTGTGTATTCTTGCAGTGGCAGTGGTGTACACAAGTGCAAAAAATCAGCCCCCCCCCCAAAATGTAAAAAAGGATCCTTTTTCCTGATAGTAAAATAAAAACAGAGGGTTTCTTTGGATCCACATTAACACTGTTTTCTAGACGATAAATGCTCCCTCACAAGTAAAATATGCCCTGGACGCATGCAGGGACACTGCATTAATTAATCTTTTGCTGAATTCTAAAAACCAATGAGAATTCAGGCAGCAAATGCTCAAACTGGAGTTAAAAAAGTCACGAGGCATTTGCCAGTGACCTCAAGCCAGCTGTCATCCTTTTCACATGGGCTACTGCAACCCAGGCTTGACACAGGCGCAAGGATGGTATTGAGCACTTTCCAGTAGGAAAAAGCAGGTGAAGGAAGATGAGGACTAAACCTCTGGGAAAGATGAGCAGCAAAAGCACAAGGGGAAAACCCAGCTTAAAAATAGAGGGGGGTTGGGTTTTTCCTGAGACACGTTGGTCCTGAAGCAATGACGCATCACCAAAGAGCAGCATTATCTCCTTAAATAAGCAGCGGTGGGTATTATAGGCAAAGTATACATTTTTAAAAAATATTGATTTAGTTTTATATTATTTTTTATATTGATTTAAGGGATTTTTTTTTCTTTTTTAACTTTTTTTTTTTCTTTTATCCACCTTGTCTTAAAAACCCAAAAGCAACCAGCCCATGCCCATCACCAGGCACGCTTCCCTCAGCACCGTGCTGCTGGTACAGCATCCTCATCTGGGCGGCAGCGCCTTTCGGCAGCCCTGCACTGCCTGACTCGCCGGCCTTGAAAAGCGCTGGCGGGAGAGCTCCGACTTCCTCCGAAAGCCTTTGTGCGCTCCGGCGAGCTCATAAATCAGCCCGCTCATGCTGCGTGACCTTCTGACATGACCAGCAGACAGGAAGATGGGGAGTGCGAACGACAGCGCCGCTCAGCAGGTGACCGCCGGCAATGGAGCTGTAATTTAAGAGCCTGATAAAAAACCGATATGTCAAGACGTTGCACGTGGAAAATGAGACGCTGGCCTTTGCAGTGTCCTTGTCAGTAAGGTAAGCAAGCACCAGAGATTATTATTTTTATATTATAAAGGTTTTTAATTTGATGTAAGACCAGATGCAATTCATGTCAGGATTTTTTTGCCCTCTGGCTGGCAGCGGATGGGGAATTCATCAAGAGCAACACCCAAAGGGTTGCAAAGTAAATGTTGGTCTTGTGGTGTTATTGCAAATACTTGGAATATCACCTCTTTGCCTTTACAAACCATATTGCTTTCACCCCTGGCACAGCCCCTCCATCTCTCCTCCTGGGCACCCAAGCTCACAGGCTTTTTCTCAGCAGTGTTGAGCTGGAAAGAAGGCAGAAGAAAAATTTAAAAAAAAAAAATTTAAAAAATCAATAAATTCTTCCTTAAAGACCCATTGCCTATGGAGAAAGTGCTCTGTGTCCGCCAGCATCCTGGTGGGATTGCCTTCAGCCGAACCGCATGCTGAAATTACAGTGTTCACATTGTTTGGAAAAGCAATAGAAAAACAAACCTCACTTTCTTCAGTGCCTCCGTTTACACTTTGGCTCTACTTCTACTGGGCAAGCATGGGTAAAAAAGAAGGGTTTTTTTTTTTTCAATTGGAAAAAGTCTTTTATTTAAGATCTGTCTAGTGCTACTCATGGGCAGACAGTCACATCAGGTAGCACGTGTGCATGTTCAGCTCCTGTTGCCAGCAGAACCCCTGCACAGGGGGATTGATTTTTATCTGTTAGAAATGGCCTATGAAGCCAGGAATCTGCCCCTGAGTTTTCCCAGTAAATCCAACAGCTGTTTGGCCCATACTGTGGGCAGCATCCCTACCCCACAGGGAGCAGGACCTGAGCAGTGTGGGATTTTCCTTGCCCTGGATTTGGGAAATATGTCCCTTGGGGGGTGCAGGTGGTGGATGTCCCCTATGGCTGGGTCCCAGTGGCACTTGGGGATGTCAGCGGCACAGACCCTTGTCCCCACACCAGTGTCCATTGCTTACCTTTCCTGCTTGGACGTTAATGGGATAATGCTAGCCAAGTCCTTTGAAGATGAAGAAGAAAGACTAGGCAAACACGGGGAGATAAACAAACAGAGCACGTCATCTTCTGAGTGGTGCTGGGCGAAGAGTGCTTCCAATTATTTTTTCCCAGTGTCTCTACATACTGGAGAAGACACAGGTCACAGCTGAGCTCTCTTTCTCCCCCTGTCCCCGACCCAAAACACACCATTTGATCCATCCCTGCAGGATGTTGCTGCGAAGCACACACTGATGCATTGACTGAGCTGCTGGTAAATTCAACAGCCATTAACCTAAGTAAAACTATAACCTGCTGAGTAAACATTTTCCTATTGTTTCTAGAGATTACTGTGCTGGGAAGTCATTAATAACCTGGAAGTACATTCAATTTATCTTTGTTTATTAGCTGCTTTTGTCAGACGAGAGGATCGTCCTCCAGCTATTGAAGTATCACACTATGACATTAGCCCCGACTACAGCCTCTGTAAAGTCAACAATCTGATATGGTCATTAATCTCACACTTCAAAAGGGCAGGCAGGAGACTGAGTAGGAAGATCTCACATCTGCTCTTCCACTTGCCTATTGCTGCGACCTGACTCCAAGTAATGGCAGGGTCTAGGGTCTAGAATACTCCTTCCCTGCTAGACCCTGCCAGGATCCTCAGATTTTCACTGCCAGTCAAAGCGGACAAGCAGATACAATGTGGGACCTTGCAGGAGACCTGTACCCTGACGAACAGGAGCTAGAAATGTTCTGCATACGTCTCCATAGCACGTCAAGTAACTACATTAAGGTAGTTGAGTCCCACCCCTAGTCTCAGAGAGTAAAACTGCATAGGTAACTGCCACGGATACATCCAGCTCATTTTTAAGCTAAAGCCAATGCACCTTGCCCCAAATTCCAGTTTGGTCCTGGTAGGTCCAGAGCCCACCACTGTGCCTGTGGCTTGGCCTATGGCTCACCATACACCTCCAGGGAACTGGGGGCTGTGAAGCTCTGTCACCACAGAAGTTAAATGATGAGCATTGCCTCCTCCAACTTAGTGTGGAGCCATTCCTTCTTCCATCATCCACTCCTTTGAACAAACCAGAGTTAGAGAGTCCACTGAACTTCCTGTAGGAACAGTTTGGCATGTTGCAATAGGGTCAATGTAATGATTACCCCCCCTTATTATTCTGGAAGAAATTACTTAAAACACTGTTAAAATAACATATTTACTAATAGCAATTTTTTTTTTAACTGCTAACATAGCCAGACATCTGGGACAGGAGTCATTGTAATGAATGGAGCAGGAGAAGCCAACATGTGAAGTATCCTCTGTGGTTAAAGCAGTGGCACGTTTAAGCTATCGCAGCCAAAACAAACCCAACATCATTTTTTCTGGACAGTGCTTGCTAAACATGCTACGAGTGTTTGCTTTCTGAATGACTTCTCCTACCCAGGGAACTGGCTCATGGCACAAACCACAGGTGATAAAGCTTTGCCCTCTCTGTACAGAAACCATGCTTTGCTGACCCCACAAAGGTCCTGGCAGCTCTTTCATGCGTAGGAGGAGTTATTTAATAGCATACAAAAGAAATTTCATTAAAAATGAAAACTTCTTTAAAGCCCTCTTTTCACCAGGATATTATTTTTTTCTACTTACCTTTGTGGGTAAAGGGAAGATGCCAACTCCCTTCTTTGAAAGTATGACATGCATGATCTACAGGAACATCCTTTTCTCTTTTTCTTTTAATTTTAACAAGAGGGTTTTTTAATTTTATGCTACCCAGCCCTCCAGGAGCTGTGATGTGGTCTTGGTGGGTGGGTTGGACTCCCTCCATTGCCTCATGCCCTGGCCCAGCTGGCTCTCCTGATGCTGAAGATTAGGTCCAAACCCCTCCAGGCAAGGAGGAACTTCAATGTGCATCTCCCACATCCTAAACGGATGCTTCAATTGCTGAGATATTGCATAAGGAGAGGGAGGAGGGTACCCTTGGGAAGAGAGGAATGTTTTTTGTTTCTTGAAAAAAGGTGTCCAGGCAAAATCTAGCAGCAGTTTCAAGACCTCCTGAGACCTCCAGAGGGTAATGCTAAAGGTGTTGTATACAAGGTAAGCATTTACCCACAAGCTGTGGCTCGTGCATGGTTCTCCATCCCATGCCAAAGGAGAAGTTAAAATAGTCCTTTGATTAAAAACATCTTATCTTCTTCTGTAAGATGCTATGTGTGTGTGTGCAATCACGTGTTTCAGCCCTGTCCACGTAGGACACTATTTTGATGGCACTTGTCTGTCATGCAGGACAAGACCAGTCAATGGCTCTGCAGAGTATTTTTGGGACAGATCAAGCAATATCCCTTCCATCATATTAGCTGATATAGTTTAGCACCACGCATCCTCTAAAATTATCATTGCAGACAACACAGTATATTTGTAATTGTAAACCTTGGGTGGATTTTACTGCTTTTATTATAAACTCATGTGGGCAGTGAAAAAAAAAATATTTAAATTGCTGTATGTCATCTCTGACCTGTAAGAGAAAATGTTTCTTCTTCCAGATTATTTCCTGGCAGAAACAACCATGGACAGGCACCCGAACCTTCCCATGAGTGTGATTTAACCATTTGCTCTGTAACTGGGGGAAGGCATGCACTGAACAGAGAGGGCTTGGTGTCTAAACCCTGCGAGTAGGTACCACAGAAAGAAAAGGAAGCAAAATCTTTGATCTCGGTGAGGTGCTAATTTGTAAGATTTGGGGGTTGTTAGGGCCTTAGGAAGCCAGGGCCAGCACATACACCAGGGCGCTTATCTGGCAGGGGATTATTGACGCATTACTATCTCCACACTCGGACATTTACTCAAGCGTTTGAAGGCAAGCCTACGTGTCAATGAAGGCATTAGAGCAGACACCTTGAGCCCATCGGGTTTATCTGGCCATTGCTGACAGGAACAGTAGGTGACACGGAGCCAGGGAAGAAACTTCAAAGTTTTGTGGGGTGAAGTCTTGCACCAAAGACAAACAACCTTTGCTGCTGGGGCCGGGACAAACAGCCAGGCAGGGAGGGCAGCTGGGAGATGAAAGGCTTGTCCCCTCGGCATGTTGGCAGCCGCGCCACCCGAGCTGGCCTTCATTCAGTGTGGGAGGGGGGCTTGTTCTAATGCAAACTTGTCTCGGCCCTCCTGAAAGAAACGGTGTTTTAAAAGGAGGAATGAGAGGATTTGAAGCAGATGAAGACCAGAGAAGTCACCTGCTGCTTGGGCAAACACAACACCCAAGGGAAGGGATGGTCTCTTAATGTTGTTGTTGGCTGGATAAAGCCCAGCATTTATTTTGTAACACTGGGATGCTCTGTGTGGCAAAGCCATGGGAAGGGAACAATGAAAAGAAAATGAAAAATAAGAGAAGTAGAGACAATTTGCCCAACACTTCTCTGCTTCACCAAATCTCAGTTGATCTTCCTACAACTCTCACTCCTCCAAACCCTGCAGACCTCTGTGGTTTCAACCGCCGCTCCCAAATCTTGCAGCCAGCTTGAAAATGCTGCCAAACTTAGACTGTATGAAAGCTTTAAAAACCTTCACTTAAATAAGATGTTTGTTTGAAAGGCAGTGAAGTAGTATTTTCATGGTGAGGTAAAATGTTTGAATCAGTGAGCTTAACGCTTTATGTTTTATCTCCCCAGTGTGATTTTAACCAATAGGCATGTAAATGAAAAAAGATAACATGAAAAATCCTTTAAGTATAAGCCATATTTCACCCTCGCCTGTATTATACGTCACTGAGGGCAAATACAGAAGGACCAACAGAGTGGCTCTTGATTGCACATTTTAAATCTCTGAACCATATCACTCAGAATAAATCTCTTGATAACATCCCTAGGCCTAGAGCTACTTTTAAGATGTCACCATTAAAGATCTGACATCTACATTAATTTGGTAATGAAAATACTGACCAATCCTGTTCACCAATGAGCTTGCAACTCAAAGATTTCTCCAGCTAAACCCCCATTTTTTGATCTTTGGTGCCAGTTGTTTTATTAAGGGCCCATGTCATTCAACTGCAACATGCTGGGAGCAGGAGAAGCAACACGATGAAGGTCATGACACCCAAAGGTGCCAGATAAGGAGCTAGTGGCGAGTTCTTGTGCCTCCTGAAGCCACCTCAATACCAAGTTGTGTTGGAAGGAGCACCTCTGCCCTCTTCTGGGACAGCCACAGCCTAATCTGACCTCCACAAGGACTTAAAAACCCTTGGATACACAACATCCCCTGTGATGGTTTGAGGACGACAACAGCCATGAAGATGACGACATTAAATCTTGCTGCTCCTGCACAAAATCTGTGCATTCAAATCTCACCCAGGCTCCTGGATTTG
Source organism: Zapornia atra (assembly GCA_013400835.1). Taxonomy (NCBI): domain Eukaryota; kingdom Metazoa; phylum Chordata; class Aves; order Gruiformes; family Rallidae; genus Zapornia; species Zapornia atra. The sequence goes on along the minus strand of VZTU01004421.1, from coordinate 159,874 downwards.
GCCCCTTTATCGGGGGACACAGGCCTTACTACTTGGAAGGCCTTCTAAAACAAGTGCATCCTTCCCTGTGGCGATCAGCAGACACAAAACTCTCTGCGCTTCAGTGCACGTCTCGACCTCACTCGCTTGTGGTCCGGACTTGCTGCTTTTCTTGGGTTTTTGGTTTTTTTTCTTTTTTTTTTTTTGGCTGCCTTTAATTTGTGGCCATCCAGTAACCGCTAGTTGCAGGCCTGCTGGGCTCAGCCCCCTTTACAGAAGCTGTTCCCTGCAACCACAACCATTTTAGAAAAATCAGGATGTGATGGAATATTTACTCTTTGATTGTTTAACAACATCTGAGAATTCGAGCAATTCCCGTAAGACCCCGAGGAATGCGGAGCCAGAGGAGGAAAAACCATGCCAGAACCAACTCCGTTTCATTTCTTTTGGACTGTGGAAACCGGAGCCAAAGAAAAGCTGGGATAACGAAGAGTGCGGTGGTTTTAATTAGCTGCAAGCCAGCATGTTTCTGGTATGCGGGGGTTGATTGTATTTGTTTAATGATGAATAAATATGGAATGGTGTGGGTGGGTGTATAAGATAATACATAATGCATTGGGAATATAAGGAATGTCGCTGCAATATCACGGCATAGTCACACAGCCCATGGACCACCGCAGCTGTGCTCTTCCCAAGGGAAATTTCTTTGCAGAGTGTTTGGGGAAGGCTCCTTAGGTTGGTTTCAAACGTGCCAAGGAAGGAGCTCTTTTGGAAGACAGCACTGCCCAGTGCCATGTGCTTGCAGAAGAGACGAGCCCGGGGCTGGATGCTGTGCTTTAAGCAAGTGGTTTTCCTGGGGAGATGCTGCATAGAGCTCCAGGGATGCCGTGTGGTATTGATACCCTCTGTGTTCTCCCCGTTTACACCAGTACAGCACGGAGCAGGAAGCACACCTCCTCCAGGGCTGACACAGAAGTATCCACTGGCACAGGACCATTGGCATGGGATAAACAGCCCGCATGGTCAAAAGCCGTCAAACAAAGAAATTGATCTGGAGATCACCTGTACCCCACATACCCCAAACACTCCCTGCTCATCAGTACAAGACTTTTAGTATAAAAGACCAAAAGTAATGAAAATTTAATAGTGTTTCAATCCCAAAATTAGTGTGAGCAGGATAGGGCCAGGCGCCTCACCGACAGCCTGTTTCGTGGGGTGAGACCCCAAGCAGCCATGATGCAAAGGATGGGAGAAACCCCCGGTTTCTGCAGAGAGTGACAGAGATCTGGGCTTAATGCAGTGCACATGCATGTACTTACATCTATGTATGGTGGAATAAACAGTAATCAAATCTTTAGATTTGATCTGTTGACTCAGCCGCCTTCTAGCTGCATGTCCCCTGTCCTATCAGGCACTGCTTGGGAATGGGTTACATTCCTTGCCCCCAGAGCTATTGAAGAAGACCAGAAGATAATGTTCATAATTACCTTGTTTAATGGTATGTGATTATGCTGTATTGTATTTTTAGTTTTTATTGGTAACGGTAGCTGCTTACTCTATGACTGTGCTTGATTTAATGTGCAGCTTGGTCAAGAGGCGAATACACCTGACATTGAATCTGGCACCCAGGGATTTTATCAGGAGCAGCCACAGGCGCTTTGCAGGTCATGCTGTCCTCTCTGCCCTGCCTGCATCCTCTGGAAAGCCACTGTGCACATCGTTAGGGAGGTGCATGCTTCATTTGTGAACCACCTCGAAGCATTTTGGGTGCAATAATTAGAGTTCTGAGGTGTACAGTCATGGAAATATGATGGGAAATGTGTTATGTTGAAATTGAAATGCAAAACCACTTGGAACTGTAAGAAAATGTTGCTTGTACACAAGGGCACATCAAGAATTCAGGCAGGTTTCTAAAGGGTGGTAACTGATCTGATATCCTTCTGCTCTTCATAGGACACAGCTACAGTCTGTATAAAATTTATTAGACCTAAAATCTTGACCTCTCTCTTTCTATTGCAGCCTACTTAATCCCAAATCTCATGGCAAAGCCCATCTCCAGCACCGCCTTTGAGCAGAGAAATTGCCGTTCGTGTGAACAGGAATGGTACATGCTCCCTGCTAGTGCTTGCTCCTGTCATCAGCACGTCAGAGTATCGACTGGAACACTACACAGGCCCTGTAAAGTGCAAACCACTGCCATGCCTCAGCCGTGCAGTGAGGTAACCCCACGTGTTTCAGCCATTGTTGCAGCTAGAGGAGGTAAGACTATCCAAAGCATACTTGAAGATGCTACAACTGCCCTAGGACCTTCAGCATCATTTCCCTCTCTGGCCGTATGACTTTTAAATTGTATAAAGCAACCCCCAGCTTGCAGCCCCTGCAGTGGTGAGCTGGTCCTTTATTATCCTTTTCCTTTCTGGTGCCGCAGCCAAGAACAAGCCAGAATCGAGCCCACTTTTATCGGTTGCTCTGGAAGCTGAAGCATCTGGTTGCTGCAACTTGTGGCATCCTTTCAAAAGATCAGCCAGGCAGCTGCAGAGCACATGTGCAAAGGGAAAGCACTGCCTGTTAGTTAAAGAGATGCTATAATAAGAGTGCTCGCTCTCTGCAACACCGTCGTTGCTGGGGGTGGCTTCCTGGACCCTCCAAGCTCTGTGATTTCAGTGCAATATAAAGCAGCTCCCACGCCAATGGGGAACATCAGGGGGGATAATTTTATTCCCACTACAGCATAAGGGTTTAGAAAGTCAGTGAAAGATGGAGAGCAGTTCAAGAAGGACAGGATGCTACTGGAGACGGTACAATGAAGGGCTAAGGAGAAGCTGAGGGGACTGAACATCTCTCTGACAAGGAGAGGCTGAGGGACTTTTTAGCCCAGAGAAAGAAGACTGAGGGGGGGATCTTATCAATGCTGATAAATCCTTGAGGGATGGGATCAGTCTTTGTTCAGTGGTGCCCAGGGACAGGACAAGAGGTGATGGGCACAAACAGGAACAGAGGAAGTTCCACCAAACCCTGAGGAGGAACTTCTTTCCTGGGAGGGTGGCAGAGCCCTGGGCCAGGCTGCCCAGAACAGTTGTGGAGTCTCCATCTGTGGAGACATTCAAACCCAGTGATCCTGGATGTTGTCCTGTGCAGTCTCCTCGAGGGGATCCTGCTCTGTCAGGGGGTTGGACTGGATGATCTCCAGAGGTCCCTGCCAACCCCGATCAGTCTGTGATTCTGTGAGATGCCTACGTTTGTGGGTTGAGCTCCAAAGCGTTGAAGCATCAGATGTTCCACTGCCAGCCTGTAGGTCTCTGGTTTTGGGTTGAGCAGCCAGAAGAGCAGAGAAGATTGGCACTGCCTGTATTAAAAAAAAAAAAGGATGCCTTAGAAGCACCTGAGTTTCACTAATGTCCCTGAAAAACGGTTATTTGGAGGTTGTGGGCAATGCCTGGCATAGTGAGTCACACATAAGGAGTGTAGTGGGAAGCACGACACTGTGAGCATTGCCTCCTGACAGCTGCAGAAGAGGGACTGTCCCCATTCCCCCTGCAAGGTACATTGCTAAATGCTGGCAAAAGCCCCCGACATGTCTGGGCTTAGACGTTGTAGCTGAAGTGCCACCCTGAACTTCCCAGGAAATGATTGGAAAGCTTCTAACACCGGGAGATTTAGGCCAGTGAAGCCCCTGTTTGCAAGGGGGTGTGTGAGAGCTTTATCACTCACTCCCTTATGGCTTGGGACATGCTTTTGGGACATGATTTTCCTGCTTTGATACCAGAGAAAGGTCAAGATCTTCCTGGGGAAGAAATTATGATGCTGCATAAAAATTATCTCCTCCTATCATTGCTGCAGGAGGCTGGTTTAGGGCAGGAGGAGGAGATCATCCCTGTCCCCCAAAACAGCCCAGAGCATCAGTCCTCCACTCAGTACCTCCTACACCTGTGACTAGGACCGAGATGACCGCACACCTATGACATCTCCACCCTTGAATGTGAATGGGCTGATGATGACACATACGATAATATATTAGGTCACACAGGAACACATCCAGGTGGGTTTTAAATGTCTCTAGAGAAGGAGGCTCCACAACCTCTCTGAGCAGTCTGTCCCAGGGCTCTGCCACCCTTCCAGTGAAAAAGTTTTTCCTTATGTTCACATGGACCCACCTCTGCTCCAGCTTGCACCTATTGCTGCTTGTCCTGTCATTGGACATCACCGAGAAAAATCATAGAATCATAAAATGGTCTGGGTTGGAATGGACCCCAAGGATCATAGAGTTCCAATCTCCTCCCCATCATCCTGACACTCACCCTTTACATGTTTATAACATTGATGAGGTCAATTTATAGACATTGTCTTGGTCTCCTCTTTACCAGGCTAAAGACACCCAGCTCCTTCAGCCTGTCCTCATAAGGAAGATGTTCTACTCCCTCAGTCATCTTGGCAGCCCTGTGCTGGACTTTTTCAAGTAGTTCCCTGTCCTTCTTGAACTGAGAGACACCCGGCAGGTACAGCAGCTGGGTGGGAGGTGAAGCATGCATTGGGGGCAAATGGCTGCCCGTGAGGAGAAACCTTCCCCACTTCCCTTCCCACACAAGCCCATGTGCATCAGTTGCTACCCAAGGAGGTTATATCCCAATTCCACCTCCACAGAAGGGAGGGATGGCCCAGGTTTCTCTGGGGTGATGGAGGAAATGTAACCTTTGGCTCTCCATCCTGGAAAGAGCTCGGTGGGGATGAAAGCATGCAGCGGCGCGATTTGCAGAATCCACAGTTAAGGACGTGCTTCAGCCACTGCAGCATGTGGGGTCTGCACTGCCAACAAAAAAACCCCACAAAAAAACCACCCACCCTCCCCCCCAAAAAAAAGAAAAGAAAAAAAGAGAAAAAAATAGGAAGAGAGAGAGCCCAAAGCCTGCTCTCACTTTCACTGACTTAATTCTAACGGCACTAACTTCGGCCACACCAGTCCTGCTTGGCATAGCAGTGCAGGCTCCTGCCTTGCCCTAGTTATCCTACCAACCGCCCCCCAAACCCAGTACTGCACCCACAGGCAAAACCGAGATAGGGCCCTCCTTTCAGCTTTCTTCTGTAGGGGTAAAAAAAAAACGCTCCCAGTTTGCAAAACGCTTAGCACCCCGACCCAGCAGAGTTTCGGCTAAGTGCTAGAACTAATGTAAACAGAGAATTACACCATTACAGCTGCATGTGGTGTTATAATTACACAAGAATGCAGCTCAGCCGCTGGTGCATCATATGCGCCACACTGTCGCCAAATTTGCAGATGTTCAGTCTTACTTTTATTAAGCATGACAATGCCCAGCAGGATCTATTTTCTCTGATTATACTCAAATGGAGAGGAATATTAAAAGGCAGGATAATTAAAAATATATGCCTAAACAAAGGATGTGTCTACAATTCTTTTTCCTAGCGCTTTGAAATAGTTTGAATTTCTCGGCTGGCTCGTGTATACAGGGAACCAAAAGGATGTCTTAAATTCAGACATATGTCTTCATTCTGTTTAATGTGCCAGAACAAAAACATAGCTCGAGACCACCATGAATTGATTTTTAAGTGACGGCTCCTCGCTCCCCTCTGTCAGACTCCAGGGCAGATTTTGCAGCAAGGATATAACAGTTTCCTACAAGAAGGGAAAAAAATAAAAAAGAGGTAGTGCCTATCAGCTTAATTTTATGGTGGGGATGCTGCATGGGGAGTGTGACCTCAGCTCAGGTATTAGCTCTGTATTATTAATCATTATTATTTTGTAAAACAGATGCTCAGAGGAGCATGGGTACAGGGATGCTTTGCAAGTGGCGTTTCATTGCGTCATCTTCGGCTCTTATGGCAGGCCCTGAAATAATCTTGATTTGTGTGTTTTCACAGGATGAGGATTTGAGGAAAGCAAACAACCTGGTTCAGAGGAGAGCCAGCCAGTCAGTCACAGGCCAAGGGATGGGAAAATAAAGGCACCAATGTGGCTCAGCTGGGAACTGGGAAATTCAGAAAGGGTGTGTTAGGCACAGGAAAGGGGAAACTCAGGCCAGTAAACACATTTTATGTGGGTGCACAAGAGAAAAAGGGGTACAAGTTAAAAATCAGGATGTGGTAAAGAGACATGCAGAGAGTGAAGGGGCTGGAAGCAGTGGGCAGGAGCAGGGCTGCTGCCTTCAGACCAGGACATGGTGGCAAGGATAGGTGGAAGGATGAGGGGCCAGGATTTCAGAGAGCTGCAGCTCGGCAAGGGGATGGATGCCACAGCAAGGCTCTGACTTATGCAAATCTCCCTCTGCCTTGAAAACCAGATGCCCCAAGCCAAACCAAGTAATTCACTCTCTGTATCTTAACACCTAAAGGAAGCTGTGGTTCCTAATCAGCTTGGAGCTTTTGGGACAAGGAAGGAAGAAAAATTGACAGAATGAAGGGAAAAATACCCCTAACCCTATCATACAATCACAGAATTGTCTTGGTTGGGAGGGACCGTTCGGATCAAGTCCAACCATCATCCTGACCCACCAAAACCATCATAACTTCCCTCGGTTCAGCAGATCCTTGCTGGGGGCTGTAGGTGCCTGGCAGCCTCCCAAAGGTCAGGGTGGAAAGAGAACAGTAGAGCTCAGCTGGTCATGGGGAGGGCTTGGCCATCATTCCCATAGGACATACAGGATGTTTAGCACCGAAGGTATGGGAACCATGATTTTTTCCTTCAGGCACAGCATCCTCACAGCTCTGCCAAACCAGCCTAAGATTTCCAAGCCCTTCTTCAAGTTTCAGGCCCTTTTTTTGAGCAGTCTTTGAGCACTTGGGCCCATGTGCTGCCTGGTGCCCCCACTGTGGAGAAGTCACTGGGACCCAGCACCCTTTGCAAAGAACAATTAAAACCAGCTCAAAAATAGGTCTCGATGCCTAAAGCTGAACCCCAAATGCAGATGTTGAAGATCCCCAACCTCCTGCCTTATCTAAGAGGGTGGAAATGCCACAGGCACCATGTCTGTGATCCAAAATTCCCCCATACACCCTGGGCTTAGGGTCTGCATTTCATCCAGAGACTTTTCGGTGGCAAATATGGCAGGAGTCCTTAGGGCATGAGGTGGGATGCTTCTCTCCCCCAAAGCTATCCCAAAATCCCCAGATTTAGCAACACAGTTGCTGTGCTTTCCATTGTCTGCAAAATAGGTTTTACACAGTGAGAGTGCAGAGCGGTTTCCCAAGGGGGCAAAATTTGACTCCTACAAACATCCCAGCACAAATGTTCAGTTTAATGACTTCATGCTGTCTGGGAATGTCCACACTCCTGAAGACCCTTTGGACCATGGATGCCCAGAACTGGACTTAGAAATGCCATCCAATATTTGCTTTCTTGCTTCTTCCCATACAGAACAAAGCATTGCTCAGCATTACCAATGCTTTAGGGGAAGACTATGAGACTGGAGGATCCTGTGAGAGCTGAGGCCGACCCTGGATCCCAAGAGTAGCAGGCAGGAGGTCTGATCTCCAGCAGCAGCAGCTGGAAATGGTCTCTTGCTTCTCTGATGGCAGAGCTGCATCGGATGCTGAGGGCTCCCCCCACCCGAGGAACAAAGGAAGCAAGGAGAACAACAGTGAGCAAAAAATAGGTTATGCCAGGAGGAAGTCTGGATTAAGCAGCCAGATTTCCTATACATAAATCTTGCTGTGAAATGACTCATTAAAACACCAGCTCTTTCCCCTCTCTTCCAAACACATCTCTCACTCAGAGAGGTTCCCCAGATCCATAACGAGCTTCTCCAAAACATTCTCAGGGTCTTCTGGACAGAGCTGCTGGGGTGTTGGCAGCATCCCTGCCCTCCCCTGTGCCTGGCTTCTGGGCAGACTCACCATGTTCGACCTGGAGTTCAAACTCAGGGAGTGAAGTGGTGGGTCCATACTCTCAAATCACAAACAGTCCTGAACCTTCTGGGACACCTCAGTGTCAAAGGCAGCACCTGAAGGACCAGGCAAGCATACAGCACCATTTGCAAAGCCCTGATCAAAGTTGTAAGAGTTCATCAGTTTCCTTCTCCTCAGTTTTAAAAACTTCTTTCAGGCCCTTTAACAATTCATCAGCAAGTTTTGGAGGGTTGTTCCACTCCCTCCCCTCCCTATCCTTCTTACAACCAACCTGGGAATAAATCGGGTAAGATGGGTTTATTGCGACTATCCCAAGGCAAAGCAAAGTCGTCTCCTGGCAGGACTCTTCTTGCAGGATCTCCCTCCCACCTCCATCCTTGCAGGGCCCAGCTATTATCACAGACCAGTAACTGTCTCAGCACGCATACATAGATACACACATACATATATACAGATTTCCTATACTTTTTTTAGACCCTATCTGTTTGTACACACTCAAGGAGAGGAAAAAACCCCCCAACACAACCCAAACCAAACACAGCCCTTCATGCTTTCTCCCACAATCGTTAAGTGTTAAACCAACATCTGGATGCTCTATAAATGTGTTATTTAAGGAGAGAGAGTTCCCCAGAAGTGTTTATTTGCAATGTCTTCGTCCCTGTGGCAGCGTGGCTTTTTGACATGAGGCTCACTGGCAGCTCATTGCATTGAAGTGACTCTTTTGTAGTCCCAGTATCTGTACAATTGCCAGAGCCAGAAGATTACCACATTAAAAATACACGTCAGTCTCATTAAGGAGAAGTGTCTAGCAACATCCGGCGGGGAGCTCACTGGTGGAAGCCTTGATTTAAAGGCACGATTCGCTTCCTCAGACAGGGAGGGAACTTGTGGCATCGCTAGCACAGTTACCCCTCTCCCTTTTTGTTCAGTGGTGGCTATGGGTTTGCTTGGTGAGCGGGGAGGGATGCTTACAGCATCTTGTGCTCCATGGTTTGCTCTGGTCACCAGGCTTTGGCACGACTTGCTCAGCACCAGGACTGCTTCAAAAGCAACAGCACATGGAAGGTTTCTGCTTCAGGCCCTTTGTCACCTTGAAAAAATGACTGCAGCAGCATTTTTGCTCCAGGGAGAGATGGACTGCTGGGTAGCACCATGCTTCACCTCATTCATGACGCCAAGGGGTGGATGTAGGGTGAGGAGGCCTAGGATATAGCACTGCAGGAGGGATGCAGGCAGGTTTTAGTTGCTGTCCTGGTTCTGGCCAGGCCAGAGTTAACCTTCCCAGCTAGCCAGCCCAGGTAAGCTGAGTTAGCCCAGGCTGTTTTTCACACCACCTGGCATCACTCTCCCAGTGTGGTTGGAGAGGGGTGCTCTTTGGGTGCCTCCATGGCATCCCAAGTGTTGCTGGGATGTCAGGTTGGTCCTCGCATTGTGCAGTACTCTGTTATTGGCAGGTATGTTATCACTGGGTGTGAGTGTAATTTGCTGTGGACTGTTACTGTTCCCCTTTCACAGTGATTTTGTCAGCAAACTGTCCTTATCCCAACCCACAGAGGCTCTGACTTTTCTCCTCAGGAACTGAACGAGTAGCGTGTGGTGTTCAGATGCTGTTTGGGGCCAAACCACCACAGCTGCTTATGTCCAGTACAAGGATCTGGAAAAATCTGTGCAGTAGTTCTGCTTGGTGCCTAGTGTTTGTCCTGGTGTGAACATCCATTCCTGAGGCAGTTTTGAATGGTCTTGAAGGACCTCCAAGGTTGAGCTGAGAGACTGTATAAACTGCAGCCAAATGGCACGAAGAAGAACCTGCCCTTACATGTCTTCTTCCACTTAATCATCATATGGAGGAAGAAAAGAGAGGTGGTACATTCCACATACCTGGGAAATGCCTTTGGGGTGCATAAACTGCCACAAGCATGGTGGGAGTATAAAGATGGAGCACGAGTGACCTGCAAAGCAGTAATTCTTCCGGACATCACATAAACTAAATCAACATACTAAAGAAAATAGTGTAAAAGTGTTTCATGTTGCACTTTGGAGCAATGTCAGGCTTCAAGGAACAGCAGGACAGAAAGGAATTGTGGGAAAGAAACCAAACCAAATCATGGTGCTGTGAACATGGCTCCAGCTTAAGATTTGCAGGTAATTTGAAATATATTGGTTATATTTTCAAATGTAGAGTTTAAAACTAATTGCAAACACATCACCTTCATTAAACTGAATCTGGGTGGCAAGGGAAAAGACAGCATGCTGGATGGAAACACCACTGCTTGTGGGAGTTGAAATGCTGCTGTCCTCAGTTGGCGATATTCTGCTGAAAACCCCACTGGAGAAGGAAGCAAAGTAACTAGCGAACGTCAAACCTTAATAAAAGAGTTTTAAAATAAGCTCAAGTGTCCTGTTTCCCTCAAGATGTTGACAGGTTTTGGTTTGCATGGCCCTTGCTGTGTGCCAGGAACGGGTGGGAGATGCTTTGGGCTTGTCGCATTGCAGGAATATCTGCTCTCTGCCCTTTGCTGCTGCCAATACAAGAGAAGGGAACAGCTTTTGAGGAAAAGATGCCATCTGTACAATAGGCATGGTTAGTCCTGTAAATAAGAAAAATCCTCCACCCCCTCCTTCATTAGTCTTAGGACAAGAAGCTGAACAGCATCAGGGCTGATGCAAACCATGCTTTTAATCATCTCCTGTGCAGACTATCTCCATGTTCTGGAGAGAAATTAAGGAAGGAATGAATTTTGTGTGATTGGATTTTATTTTGTTTGTTTGTCTTTCTTTCCCCCCCAACATATGGCAAGGCACATAATTTTCCAATCCCACTGTCGTATATTAGAAAGAGGTCTCTCTACAACCAGATGTACTGCAGGGAAAGGATTTCTGTCCTCCTCTCCCTTGGCATTTACTCTGGAGGGGACACACGGAGTGAATACCAGCCCAGCTGAGTGCCCATCACTCTCTCCTGATGAGCATGCCTCAAAAAGCAACTTTTCTACAGCCTACCCTTATGTGTATCTGGTATGAAGACACTTGCCATGTAATTCATTAGCTATGCCCCAAAATGTAGGGGCTTTATATAAAAAAACAGTTGAGCATTTGAGTATGCACATACCCCATCTCAGAGCTCAAGATGAAAGCTTTTCTTCCTCTTCTTTTCTATTTCTAGGACCACCTTTAGAAAACATTTGACTGTGAGAAGGCCATGTCAAGTTGGCAACAAATGGTGCTCAGCCATAGCTTTGGTGGACCTCTTCCACGGTTAATATGATTTTAAACAGGTTAAATCTGTGCTCTTTTCAAAAGGGCAAAATTTTGCCCCTTCCACCGAGGAAGCTGGAGGTAAGTTAAAAGCTGGTGAGCTGAAAGCCTCCTATTAGATCAACATCTTCCTTCTGCTTTGAGGTATAAGCGAAAACAAATGAGAATTAATAATATGCTGCTGCTTTTCCACATTTTTGTTGTTTAGAAGTTTGTTGCTATGGAAGTCATGCTTGTGCAATGCTGAAAGGAAAGCCCTCAGCAAAATCTAACAAAAGTGTGTTCTTTTTTTAATGAGAGCCACTACTTTCATAGAATCGTAGAATTGTCTTGGTTGGAAGGGACCTTTCAGATCATCAAGTCCAACCATCAACCTAACCTACCAAAACCGCCACTAAAACATGGTCCTTCAGGATTTCTAACCAGCTCTACCAATCCCATTTAAGTACAGGAAGCAGAACATAATTTTCCTGATGATTTACCACTAAAACCACCTCTAGCATGCTTAGCTATCCCAAACCCCCTAGATATCATAGAATCACAGAAAGTTTTGGGTTGAGAGGGACCTCAATAATCATCTAGTTCCAAGCTCCCTGCCATGGGCAGGGACACCCTCCACTAGACCAGGTTGCCCACAGCCTCATCCAATCTGGCCTTGGACACTGATGGGGATCCAGGGGCTTCCACAACATCTCTGGGCAGCCTAGGCCAGGGCCTCCACACCCTCATAGTAAAGAATTTCTTCCTAATATCTAATCTAACCCTGCCCTCTTTCAGCTTGAAGTCATTGCCCCTTGTCCTATCCCTGTACTCCCTGGTGAACAGTCCCTCTCCCACTTTCCTGTAGGACCCTGTAGGGCATTTATTAAAACTGCATTCAGATGTAGATTGAAAATTAGCCTGCTCTCCACCTCACCAACAAAGTAATCTGACAAGTTGTCTGATGTGCTCCCCATTTTGCCTTCCCACTGGGCATTTCAGCAGCATGATAGCTGAATGTCAGAACCACAGAAAATGACTTGGAAAAAAGCAATTCATTCCTTTGCTCTTGGTGTGATACCCCCATTTAATTCCCGAAAGCAGCATCTTTCTTATCCTCCTGGAAACAGTCATGCAAAAATAAACAACAAACAAACAAATAAATAGTCACCCTACTCCTTTGCCTTTATTACTGCTGCTAAAAGAAGTCAATGAGCCTGCAACTGTGGAGAATTTATTTCACTGCTGCAAGAAATAAGTTGTCAAAAAATGGAGTCACATATGTTAAATTCCTCCTGTGCTCATTCAGGTGGACTGTTATATCACACTTTGTCCTCCCTCTGCCACAGAGGCAGCATTCAACAGCAACATGAGCCATCATTATGCCAACTGACTCCCCGAAATGGCAAGTCGCACTAATTTATGGCTCCTCAGAAGGAGAAAACTGGAGGGATGGCATAAATGGGGACAAGAAAATCCAACTACAGGTTGGATTTGAAAAACACAGTTTGTGAGAAGGGACAGGCCACACAATGCTCGGGGCAATGCCAGCTCTTTTGTGCTGACTTTCCATTACCCATCATGACTAAGCTGGTATTTAAGACTACATTTTCTTAATGGTAATGTTGGAGCAAATTTTTAAGCATCCATGTTTTGGAAAGAGTTTGAGACCAAACAGCTTTTTTGTAAAATGACATTTGTCTACACAGCGAGTGGTCTAAGAAACTCTTGAAATACTTGCACCTCCTTGGGGCACCATTCCTTGAATTTCACGGCTTTGCAGCAGCAATTTATTTATTCTTAATTGTATCTTTGATCAAGTTTTAAATAAAGACCACAAGTTAGCTGCTGCCAAACTTTCAGACTGCTTCTACCCGTCTTTCTCTGCTGCTGAAAGCTTGGTTTCCTTGTCCAGTGAGTGTGAAGTGACATTGTGAGGACATCAAGAAGAGTGAGTCTCAAGCTAGGCTTCACAGGGATAGTCGACCATGCTTTCACACAACCCAAAATCATCCTCACATTTCCTCTGGACCATTGATTCAGCCCTTCTAGCCACGCAAATACCTGTAGGCGAATGCGGTAACTTTATAGTTACAACTATTTGCAGTGTCTTTAGTTTTCTATCAGCTTGGTTCACGGCTTGCTGGACTTTGCAGGTGTGCTGTTAAGGTGGTGCTTTAATTAAGCCCAAGCTTAGCTGTTTTATAGCACTAAACTTAAGCTCGTTTCCTACTGGGCTTCCAGGAATTTCATGCTTTCAGAGCCTGCAAGCTCTGCCAAATCTCTGTCGACAGGCCATGGCTCAAACAGCATTTCTGCTAGACTTTTTCTTTTTTGGAAACATCAGAGCTAATGGAGGATAGCAAGTTTCCACTGATTCTCTCTCTCTTAAATATTCGCTCAATATTCATCTTTCTGATACTCTCCCTGGATCTCAGGCTTACTCTGCACTGTTCAAAGAGTCCCTTCACATGGTCCTGGAGCTCTAGTTAGAGGTGGGCCAACTCTGCGGTGTTTGAGGTTTTGTGAATTTGGCAAGGTCTGCTTCAGGTTCACAGAGTTGCTTGCTAATTTAGGGTAGAAAAGCGTATTTCACCACCATTTCAAATCATATTGTTTTCATCCAAGGTACACAGTTTACAAAAACACAAACATATTTTTCTACCTTGGAGGAGAGCAGAACACCTCTCAGAGAGCACAGCAGCACAAATAGGTGCTCTATTTATTGACTTATGTAAATATAGTTCCCCCCACACTTTCTAAAGTGCCTGTTTTTCACTTCACCCATTCTCTAGGGGTTTTTTCCTTGCTTTCCTCTCCCCATCTTGTTTTTCAGAACTTAAGTGAAACACAAAGCGGACTGCATTTTGGTTTCAGTGACTAGATAAGACAGACAGATTGTAGCAATGCAGTACACCCACTGTCCTGTTTCATCCCCCAAATATCCCAAGGAAATTAAATTAAGATAAGCTCATGTACAACTCACAAAGAAAAAATGGAGAAAACAAACATGCCTGCTAAGCCTTCAGGGATATATTTTTTCACCCAGAAAAGTAAGGTATCCCTGGTTCAGCCAGGACTGTCTTGGTTAACTGTATCAGTTTTCCATCAAGTATTTCTCCTGGTCTGAGAGCCTGCACCACAGGAGTCACTCTAAAACCTATCCCTAATCACATCACCAGCAGCACTCATATCCAGCATCATCAGGGCAAATGTCACATGCTTTTTTTATTCCTGCTCAGAGAATTATCCCTCTTTTCAGGATCTGGAAGGTTTCAGAACTAGACCAAGGATCAAGATGTTTTTTCACTTTAGATCAATGGTGGAGATGGTCCCATCTTGCACCAGTGCAGGGGAGCAGGCACCCCAAGGGGGCTGGAGGGACACATACTCAATGACCTTCAGTCTGTCCAAAGAGTTGCCACGCCTGACATATTTATTTGCAACATTGGCAATCAAAGGATCTGCCACATTTTTCAGAAGTGAAGCTGCTCTGGTGGAAGTGGTGTGAGACGGGGGGATGATTCACAGCTTTATTTAGGCGCCGTTGTTTTCACAGTCAGCTCTGCAAGCAATATATCATCTCCTGACTTAGATGGGACTACGTCCTCTCAACATGAAGCGTCTCCATTTGCCTCACTTCATGTTTTGCCTGCCAAACCCCAGCCTGTTGATGGGAGCAGAAAGTAATTAAGCCAAAGGGTCGGAGCTGCGCTTTCCTTTTCCTCTTCAAGCCAATTTGTCTTTCTGAACTGACCAGTTACATCATGCGCTGTGATCTCAGTGCTGATATGAGCTCAAGTTGCTTGCAGAAACCTATGCCCTTTCTTCAGAAGATAATAAGTACCAGACCTCTGAGCATCTGCTGAAAAGAGAAGAACTGCTGTCTGCTCCCCTGTCCCTCGGGTGCCAGCGTGATCGCTGGAGAGCAGGCAAACCATGTGCACCAGTCCACACTGCATGATGGCACACACTGTGTCGAGAGATGCAGCATCACGGCTGAAATCTCTGATAGAGCAAGGCAGTTGCATCCAAGTGGTAAGTGGAAAACACATACATGCCTCAAATTTGCCACCTGGGTCATTAGTTGAAGCACGTGCAGCTAGACTCCCTTTAATCATCTTAATTTCTGCCTCAGTGGGTATGGATATAACAAGCTTATACTGAAGCCTTACTGACACTTTACCTAATAGCTCACATTCCCAATGATTTCAGTGCTGGCTCTGTAGATGAACAAAGAGCTGATGTGGAAGACGGGGGCTCGGGAAAATGCTTGCCAGTCAAGATTCTGACTTTTCCTTGGAGCTGGCATCAAGAAGGAAAGTCCTTCTGGAACAAAAGAAAAATGTGAAAATGCTGGGGGGGCAGGACCCCAGTTTTCCTGGATTTTCATTGCCATAAATTGGATAAACTAAAAAATACATTTTTGAATGGGTTTTTTTTGAAAAAAAGTGTTCTGGCCACAATATATAAGTTTTTTAGGTTTACAGTGATGTTTTCACCAACATCCTATCATCCCAGCTTTTGGAAATGCTTCCAATAGAGCCACCCTCTCTGAAAACACAGAATGTTCTTTTCCCCTTGTTCGGAATGAACACGTTAGGCTAAAGCTGGTAGAGGAAAGAAAGGCAAAGGAAAGATGCATTGCAGGACAGGATGATCCTGCTGCTTGCAGAAAAATGAGGAGCCTGTTGCTTAATGCCTCCATGCGTCTCCCTGCATGCTGACACGCATCTTTTTGAGCTCTTCTGGTCTGCACAAAGCAGAAGAGAGCAGGATTTGGGCCTGTTGACCTGACGGCTTTCTTAAGCTAGCCTTCAAGCACAGTGATTAAAATGTCAGTGGTGTCATTGTACCATTCTTTCAAATCCCTAGGGAATGTTTATGAGTCTCTAAAAAATTTATTTATGGTCCAAAGTAATGATGCCTACCAGAAAATGGAATGTTCACTGTGGAGTTTCATAGAAGAAACAGCCATTAGAACTTTGCTTTCACTGTAGAAATGCGCAGTGTATTGTCCACTACTACCACAACATTTTCTAGTAGAAAGAGGTGAAAGGTTTGGTGAGACTTTCTCACTCTCTCTAAATGCATAATTTTATGTTATTTTCCACTAGTAACTTCCTTCTCCAGTGGTTCCCTTACCTCTGAGCTGGAGACTGGGAGCCTCTCAACAGGCTGCTCTTTCACCATTTCCCAAAAATGTTTCAGAAGATAGACAAGCTCTTCCAGTGATGCCTCTTCAGACACCAGCTTTCGGCCAGATTGGAGTTGATACTGTGGTAAAGGTGTGCTGGAGAAGATGGGCCTAAGATGCCCTCCAGTTGAAGGCACACAAAATACTGCCCAACTTTAACGGCAATAAAATGAGGCACTGCTTTGGCTGCTCCAGTACAATTTGAAGCTCATTTTATAATCCAAGTCTCCCTTTCCCACAATTATTGTTGCTTGAGTTGAGGTTCAATAATAGCCATGATACAAGTAACATAATTACAGCTTGAGACCTCATCCTGTATCATTAGTTGGCACTTTTGCCCTTCATGCTGAGAATGATTCAAGTGAAGAATTGCTTTCTGTGACCAGTCATAAATAAGGGACCATAATAATCAAAACCCCAACCCTGATTTACACAGGCTGTTTGCTTGGGTTGCCAGGATTGGGCCCCTGAACACCTATTGTTACCGATGGGCAGTATTTTTTGGAAGTTGATCCAGCTTAATCAAAGACTTGCTGCTTCTAATAAACTTTAGCAAAGCAGCAAGCACCAAAACCAACCCTGTCTGAATGGGTTTCTCTGACTCTTCATGTTTGCTCCAGTCTTGGATTATTAATTGCTATGACTGTGATATGCTTTGATTTATTTAAATCAAAGCATGCTTCTTTGGCTTCAGTTGCTCTCAGTTTAACTTTAAATAGACACTGATACAAGACATAGTGATATAAAGAACATCTGGCTTTGATAAATGACATCCGGAGATGCATGGGACTACTGAATGCAGAAACTCCCCAAATATCTGCAGGTTACTTTGCATCACAATAAACACATTTCATTTTGCTTACAATACCAACAGCAAAACAAAAGTACTCATGAAGATTTGCACGGAGCACCTGGGTGTCCTAAGAAACCACAAAGATAGTCTCCAATAAAAGTTTATTAAGCAAAGACCGGGAGGACGAGTCTTACACATACGAAATCTCCAGATACTTCTCTGACCCAGCAAAGGACATTAGGGCTGTGTTGAAAGGGGGCATAATCGTTAAAACTTCCTCCTCAACTGACTACACTGAAATGCAAATTCCAGACCCACAGAGTTGCCTAAAATACACCAAAAAAAAAAAAAAGCTCGATTTTAGAAGTCTTGGTACAAAGGCTTAAGTCGCTAAAGATTGCTGAGGTGGAATTTTTAATCTGTAGCATATTTCCTTGTTTTGGGATCTCTGAGCTACAGGGGCTACTCACCATGGATAAGGTAACACAAATATCTTCCTCATGTCAAAGGCAGAGGAGAGATGCAGGAAGTGGGACACTTGGCAGAGGTGCTCCCATATGGAGCTGGCCATGAATGTTTTTTGGGTGTGGGGGTTTTTTGGGGTTTTTTTTTTGTTTTTAAACAGAAACGACGCCTTTAATCTGCAGGACACAATCAATAACTGATAAGGAGCCCAGCAGCAGGACAGGAGAGTCTGGTAAGATAACTCTGGCAGTTCACAAAGGCAAAGGCCACAAGGAGAATTAAAACATGCCGTAGGGTTCACCGCCCATCACCTGATCCTCTCTGAAGTCATGGAGCCTCAGTCTAATCAGTTGACCAGATCATCTCCTGGAGAGTGATTCTTGTTTTGATGAAGGCATTGGTTTCTCTGCAAATTGTTTAGTCTCTGAACTAATTAGCTTCCTTTATTAAGTTATTAATGCTATAAGCAAGAGGAGGGATATTAAGAGCTGGGCAAGCTAGAACTAGTTGCCATGCTGAAATCCATTATCTTTTTCCAGATCAGAGTGTGTTTTTTAATATGCAGATAAGATTAAGTCAAAAAAACACTGTTTGGCTTTTGAGAGACATACAGGAATTAAAGAGAGAATTTGTCTAACATGAGGCCTGGGGATACAGGAAAAGTGCAGTGTGCATGGTTTGGTAATACCTCAGATCAACAGCCACCCTTGGTACAGAGCTGTCATCCCAACCAGGCATTCATCTACTCCCGGGTAGATGACAGCCTGGTCAGAAACATCCCTGGTTGGGATGACAGCTCTGATCTGTCAGAGACGCCTCCTCTCTGATCCTGGAACAACTTCAGAAGTACACCTGAGGGCCTGAGTTAAAAATGCAATTAAAACCAAAGGGAATCAGATCATGAAAACACAGAACAAAGTATATTCTGCTCAGATGTTTTTACAATGTCTTTTTCAGCATTAGACATACAGAAACTGACAGTGTAGAAGCACTTGGGTACCTACTTGTGCTCCAAACAAATTCAGCGTCGCTGGCTTAGTGCAAGATGTCAGTATTTAAGAAGAGAGAAGGGACTGGAGGGCTTTCTTGATTCTGTCCAGCTGACAGCATGCTCTCAAGTCAGCACATAAAAATGTTTCAGGACCCAAAAATGTGTCAAAAGTGTCAGGTCACAAGAACTTAAACATATTTGGCCAAATACAGTACAAGGACTTTGTTCTGTACTTTCAAATCACTAAAAAAACCCCACCCCATATGTTTATTCTAGAAAATAAAGAGGGAGAACATCATTATTGGAGAGTGACCGAAATCGTTGCCAATGCAATGGACTTGGGAAAGAGCACTGCATAGGTGATAAGAACAGTGTTGGGTTATGGTCTATGGTCATAGTGGGTGGATTGCAATAGGATTGTCCTGAGACAAGGAGTCTTCAGGCCAGTAGGAAACACCATCTGTAAGACCTGAAGCCCAGGAATCACACAGCAGGGGTGGGGAACTGCAGTCTTTGAGAAGGGGCTGAGCCTGTGTGGGGGCAGCTCTGGATCAGGTAACTTTCATAGAATCACAGAATCTCCTGAGTTGGAATGGACACAAGAGCACCATCGAGTCCAACTTCTGGCTCCACACAGGACCAGCCAAGTCAGAGCATGGGACTGAGTGCACTGTCCAGATGCTTCTTGACCTCAGCCAAGCTTAGCACTGTGATCACTTCCCTGGGGAGCCTGTGCCAGTGCCCCAACACCCTCTCAGTACAGAACCTCTTCCTAACATCCAACCTGAACCTCCCCTGTCGCCGCTTCATGCTCTTCCCTCGGGTTCTGTCCCTGGTCACCAAAGAGAGGAGATCAGCATCTGCCCCTTCGCTTCCCTCTGTCAGGAAACCACAGACCATGATGACGTCTCCCCTCAGCCTCCTCTTCTCCAGGCTGTACAAACCCCGGGACTTCAGCCTCTTCTCATATGACTTCCCCCCCAGGCCTTTCACCATTCTCATTGCCCTCCTCTGGAAGCTCTCCAATATTTCCATGTCCATCTTGTACTGTGGCACCTAAAACTGCACCCAGTACTTGAGGTGAGACTGTATCAGTGCAGTGCAGAGTGGGACAAACCCTTCCCTGGCCTGTCTGGCTATGCTGTGCTTGATGCATTCCAGGATACGGCTGGCCCTCCTGGCTGCCTTGGGCACATGGCTGGCTTGCTGTCGACCAAGACCCCCAGGTCCCTCTCAGCATGGCTGGCCTTCAGCATCTGATCCCCCCAATTTGTATGCATAGCCAGGGTCACCCCTTCCCAGGTGCAGAACCTGGCACTTGCCCTTGTTAAACCTCATGCTGTTGGTGATTGCCCAGCTCTCTGATCTGTTCAGGTCCCTCTGTAAGGCTTCTCCACCCTAAATGGAGTCAACAGCTCCTCCCAGTTTGGTGTCATCTGCAAATTTACTTAAGACACCTCTAGTCCTGAGTTTATCAAAATATTAAAAAGGACTATACCTCAAATGGAACCCTGGGGAACCCCATTAGTGACTTTCTTGGGGACCATGTAGCTTTGTAAGCTTGAAACAGACAACATCTATTGACTCTGTGCAAAGAAAGGAGGATTCTCATTATCTTGTGTGTTGGGGGGAACAAAATCCTTCCCTAATGTCAGAACTCCTGAAACCTGAAGACTAAGACTAGCTTATCTCAAAACCTTTCATCTTATTCCCATTATTTCATTGTTTGGAGGTATTTATAAATGTGGGCACAGAGACACACCAGAAAAAGCTTAATTGAAATCACTTCAGACTCTTCCTGCAAATGGTAAAAGGAGGTTATATCCTGTGAACTCTGGCTTATTTCCTTTGCTAGGGGATTGTTTGGGTAGGTAAGGATTGTTCAGGGTAACCAAACTAGCTGAGTGCTGCTTACTTAAGTGCTTTGCTCAGTCAGGGACTTAAGGGACTCAACAGCCCTAATGCTATTTAACCCTTTAGTATGCTAAAACTAAGGCTGTGTGAGCTGTACCAGCTGGGGGTAAGGTAGCGGCAGTGAGTGATGCTGAGGCCCCAAGAAATGGGCTACAGTCCAGATGATCAACTTCTAATTGGGTTTGTGTGGCAGTGCCGTGGATCATTATCTCAGCAGTAGTCACTGCATGAAAGACTCCAACAGCAGCTGTAGCCCTAGAAGTCATCTGCTATTGTGGTACAGACTCTTCAAACCTTCCTGGTAGGATGAGGGAGAGAACTGGAAGGGTAATAGTGAGAAAACTCATGGCTTGAGAAAAAGACAGTTTAATAGGGAATGCAAAAGCCATGCATGATAGCAAAGTGCAACAAGGAATTAATTCACCACTTGGCTTTATTTCTCATTAGCCTAAAGAAAGATTGAGTGATACCATGGACTGTGAAATACAGTGCTGAGAACATGGGTCCTGGGGCATGGAAGCACTGGGAGGTAAACTCAGCAAAAGCCATTTCACTAGTTGACTCCAGAGGATCTGCTAACTGTCCTGGTCTTGCCCATGTAAAGCCCTACCGACTGTGGGAGAAGATAAGGACCCTGTAGTGCATGTTGGGAAGCAGCTGGGAAAGACATGTGGGTTGCTCCCTTGGGAAAAGGCAAGCCTGTTAATTTAATTGTCTTTGCTTAAGGACCTGGGTGCACTTGGTGGGTAATGGGGAGATCTGGAGTGCATCTAAAGGAAATTCAACCTTGGGGAAAAATAATCCGTGCTTTGTGTTGTATATTACTAGAAGTACTACAGCAGAAACCACTCAAGTGCAACGACTACCCAACCCAAGCCAATTTGATGCCCAATAATCCATTACACTCTTTATTCTGTCTTGAGCAACCACCTTTGCATATGGGGCCCGAGTCATCAACTGTTGGGGGCAGGGTACCATGGAATGGGGGAGAAAACCTGGATATACATCAAGGGATGGGGAGAATGGTTAACAAGAATGTATAAACATGACTGTTGAATGTAAAGATGGTTGAAGCGTGTACCATAAGTTGTACATGGTAAGAAGGAATTCCAGGAATGAGAATAGAATAGAATGGGGAGCAAAAAGAAAGGTATGGAATAAAAAGATCATAAATACATTCATGATTAAGGAATTTGTCTTCTCAAGTACCCACTATACATGCTGAGGCCTCTTCTTGATTGCTTGCTTGCACTGCTTTTGCAGTTCTTATTAAACTGTCATGATCTCAATCCACAACTCTTCACCTTCCATTTCCCTACTCATATCCTGGGAGAGAGGAGTAAATGAAAAGTATATTTGGCTGTTGGCTAGGGTGAGCCAGCCACACTGGCCATGGATCCACAGAGCTGCATTCTGACCATGACCTGCTTGAGCCTGGCCTCAGCCCGTCCCCCTGGAGGTGCCCAGTTTCCCCAGGCTGGGGCTGCCCCTGGCCACGCCATCCCCACTGGCTTCATTGGTTGGAATAGGGAAGGGATGTCCAAGTGACATGCAGCAGAGAAGTGGCAAGGGCTTCAGCTACCACACATCAGCTCTCTTTGATATGTTTAGACACAACTCTGTCTGCCTAGCTGTAAATATTTGGGGTAAGGCATCTGTGTTCACTCAGCCTGTGTAATACCCAGCAGCGTTCAGAGATGGAGCTGCTGCCCAGAGCTACAGCAGCTGCATTTCCAAGGGGAAAACTCACTTATAGCACTGCTAGAAAAAAATAGGCTGAAACAGGTGGACCTTAACAGAGAGACTATTTTTATTCTACATTTTATTTAATCTTTCTCTTGATTTCCTTTTAGCATGACATCTTTCTTTGGGCTTACTTTTTTTTTTCCTCCCTCACTGAACTTTAGGGCTCCAGTTTATCACTCTGAGCAGGTGTTGAGCAGGTGCTGTTCAACAGATTTGCAGTCCTGACACACTACAGCTCCACCTTAGTGCAGTATATATAGCCTACATCAATGCACAGAGCTCACGAACAAGGGCATTCAGGAAAAAGGTGGGGCCTAGCACCTGCGTCTGTATTGATTAGCTTAGGGCACTGTATGTTATCAGCCAAGCAAGTGTCTGAAAGATGCTATGAAAGCTGAGAGAGTTTGACAGCTTCTGTAGCCTCTCCCTGCTCTTTTCAAGATGGTATGGAAGTCGTGTTGGAAGAAGGATCTGTGTCAGGGAAGACAGGCATCCATCTGCCCTTTGTTCTTGGCAATGCTGGCCTCAACGGCTCAGAGGTGGGACGTGTGTACAGGGATCATAAAAATTGATGTCAGCCTGTGACACAAGCCCAAGGTGACAGAGGCACTGATGTGAAGTTCCCTTTGACTGTACATTTATTAGAAGGAGTTAAAAGAAATATTTTCAGTCATCATATAGCATCAGCCATCTGGGACAACTATTAGGACCCAGCAGATGTCAGGTGGATTTGACAGCCAGTGGATCATGACTCCCTCTGACTAAAGTAGTTCATGTAGCATCCCAGTAGCAGCTGATAAAATACTGGCTGGGACGATGCACAGAGAACGTATGAGGATGCATCTGCTCTACCACTAGTGCCAGTGTGGGCTGTGCCGTCCCACGTGTCACATCCAGCAGCCTGGGAAAGGCAAGTGCGCTGTATGGACCCCAGCGTTTGAAAGAGAAGAAGTTTTCCTGGTTTGACTGCACAAAAACCACTGCTGAAGTTTTTATGCTGGGCAGGCAGACGGACACACAGCCTCGTGGGAAAACACGGGCCAGCAAAGGCAGGGTGCAGGCAAATCAGCCCAGGTCATGCAGTTTTGCCCAGGAGAGGCAGGCAGGAGAGGAGGGCTGGCTCCTTCAGGTGAGGGATGTTGAGAGCGAGGGGCCTGTTGGATTGAATGGTAAGGGACTGGTAAGGGCCAGCTGAATTTGCCAATTATTTTATTAGGGAGTGGAGGCCTGAGGCTGAGTCATGGGATACCTTAATCCTGGGACCGCCTCCAAAACAGGAGAGAATAAAAGGGTGGTATCTCCCTAATGTAGGGCTCTTTGCATCAGTTGAGCTTAGGGGTTGGTCCTGGTGAGTATGTCTATGCTTTGTACTGAGCACATGGGCTGCAAGTCAGCCCAATTCTTCCCATGTACTTGTGCACGGGTTTGTGCCAACAAAGCCAGGTCTTGGTTTGTTGCTTGTGTAATAGGGCTGGAGCAAGGGCCAGCTGGTGCCTTAAATCCCTGTTTCAAGGGGAAGTTGAATTGATCTGAACCTTTAAAATTAAAAAAATAATCAGAGCTCCAGGAATAGAGTGGGAAGTCCCTAGAATCTTGCACTGAGCTCAGTCTGGGTGGGTGCCACACAAGGCTTGGGGGGGTGCTCTGGGCCCTCAGGCTGGACTTGCTCCTTTGTGTCCAGGGTGCTCAGGCAGCTGCAGACCAGATGGTCCTTGAGCTCCCTCACTGTGGCTGTAATGACTGGTATAGGGCAGCCCTGGCTCTGCAGGCTCCTTGCTATGTTGAGGAGGGGGAGTTGGGGGGCACAAAATGGCTGTGCTGGTGAGGATGGCAATCATGCTTTCCTTCTTGAAAGCAACCTCCTCCAGTGGAGGGATCTTTGGGCCCAGGATGGGGCATGAGTGATGGCCCTGGGAGAGCAGGTGAGTGAGATGAGGGCTAGTTAAAACAAGTTTACTGACACAGCAGGGTTTGGGTGAGCTGAGGACCCTATGGATAGTGACGGCATGGTGGGGTGCAGGAATACACTCAGAGAGGGGGACTC
The DNA here is from genome assembly GCA_013400835.1 of Zapornia atra. Taxonomy (NCBI): domain Eukaryota; kingdom Metazoa; phylum Chordata; class Aves; order Gruiformes; family Rallidae; genus Zapornia; species Zapornia atra. Next base: position 135,654 of record VZTU01004421.1, on the reverse strand, counting down.
TGAGCATAAGGACTCAGCTGTGCTGTAACTGCCCCAGGAATGGGTGCTGGCACTGGGATGGCTGTAGATGAGTAGCTTGGAGGAAAGCCAGGGAAAAGCTGGCAGGCTCGGGGAGCTCCTTGTTTGGGCTGTCAAGGAAGATGTGTCTGATGTTCATCATGCCCCAAGAAAGGCTGAGGCAGGTATGAGCAGCACCTCTGCAATAAACAGGGATTGCAAATCAGGCGGCTTAGCACTGGAGGAGCAGGACACGTGGCAGTAAGGGAAGGGGTGAAGGCAGACCTTACAGCACAGGGAGCCTGACAGATGGGAACTGCAATACCCAACAGGAGATTATAGCCCTCGTACACTTGGGCTCTTGGACCTGGTGGAGAGCAAATAATCAGTGGGGAAGGTTGTTGTCAGGCTGCTGAGTGTCTGGTAGTCCTAGGCATGCTGTGTTCTAGAGTGGCCATGTGTCTGAGGGGTACAAGGAGGCCTCCTGAGCAAACTGGAGACTGCTCAATATTAACTATAAGCTCAGGGAAAGCTTGTGCCAGCAGCCTAAGCAGCCACTGCATGGCTAAGGAAAGAACCCAGCATCCAGTAACGGGAAGCAGAACTGACATCTCCAAATGGGGCAGGGCAGGTGCTAGGAACACACGGGGAGGGCTGAAGCAATTTGTGGGCCACCTTGGAAGGGGTGATCAAGCTGATGGTAGACATCCTTGCTTACTTCAGAGGCAGAAAGGCATCCTGGGAATCACTAGGACCACTCAGTAACAAAGGTGTAAAAGGGGCACTTGAGGAAAACAAGGCAGTAGCAGGGAAAATACTGCAGTGTCTTCTACTGAAAGTCCTGGAGGTGTTACATGTGTGCTCTGCAGCAAGGTAGGCAGGGGAGCAAGGTCAGTTTGAGTGTTATACCAAGAGAGACGTGATTAAGGTCCAGGATTAAGTGACATCACCTGAAAGCCCTCAAGGAATTCAGCTGTGAGATTGCTAAACTCTCAGCCAGGGTGTAACCTGTCACTGCAAACTGATGCCAGGCAGCTAGAGGGAAGGGCTGAGCCCCTTCCTTGGAGCAGTGGAGTGAAGCCAGTCCTACTGAGGGCAGCAAACACTATCTCTGGCTTCATGGATGACACCAAGCTCCTCTTGGTAGTCAATTTCTTGCTGGCAGTGAGAAACTCTGAGGATTTCTACCCAGTAGCAAAAGGGTTAAAAGGAGAGGCATGTCAGTGTAGAGAAACTTGTATTTAAGGACAAGACAGACCAGAGCCCACTCACCTAATGCTGAGCCCTGAACTGGCAGTTGCAGTTAGAAAACATACCAAAATTAACACTGATGATTTTCTGAAGCCACAGCTCAATTTATAGTGCCAGCCAGATAGCAAGTCTGGGACTTGCTGCCACTTGCAGCATCAGCAGGTTCAAAAAAGGTGATATGAATTTGTGATTGAGTGCATCTTCCCCAGATACTATGGACAGGGAAAAGCCCTGTCTGGAGTAGTAGTAATTTCTAACAGCAGTTGACAGCAGACACTGTTTTATTTGTGTTTGGCAAGCTCCTTCCAGTAAGTTTCTGCATGACAAGTGTGATATCTGCACTCTGATTTGGGAACCCTGCTGTACTTGGGATGGCTTCCTGGGAGTATGCCATCTTAGATCACTTAATGCTGTACTGGGAGCCTGCAAGAGCACAAGATGAGTCAGTGGAACTGAACACACATCATCTGCATAGAGTGATATGTAAGTTATTGCATAAACTGATGCTGCTGGATGGTTTCTGTAGACACTAATTAAACCATATAAATCCAATTCTGCTATTAGAGGAGCTGCATTACTTTACTGAGAATTAACTTTAAATGCATTAGCAGGCTTAGAGAAGGGGATCTGTACAAGCAGGCAGAAATTCATGAGCAGTACCAGCTTGGAAAGAAAAAGCATTATCATGGCCAGTCAGTTCACCAGGATATGACCTTTACAGTGAATAACTGCTTTTTGATTTTCTGATTGTGGTGGTTCAGCCCCAAGCAGTGGTTGAGCACCACACACTGCTTGCTCCTGAGGAGAAACACACCAAGCCCTCCACACCAGTTGGGATAAGAATAGTTTATAACAAAAGCACCGTGAAAGAAGAACAATAGCAGCAAGTTTCACTCACACCTGGTGATAAGAGTACCTTACTGACCTGGTGATAACACAGAGCACCACACCAAGCACCATCTGAGGACCTGATTCCTCCGCCACACTCAGGCTGCACTGGAAGCACCCAGGAGTGCTCCTCCCTGACCAGCCCCTTTTATGGGGGAGTGATGTCAGGTGGTGTGGAAACATCCTGGGCTAACTCAGCTCACCTGGGCTGGCTGTTTGGGGAGGTTAATTCCAGCCTGGCCAGAACCAGGACATTGATCTAAGAAAAGCTACATAACACTTCCAAACAGCCATGGGGAGTTCCCCTGTGTGTTGTAAATTACCTGAGTTCTGGAGAAAGGCTTTCTACTTAAATCATCTAGTTACCTTTTTGATTGCTCATGACTTGTGCATCATATGACAGCTGTAATGGGGCATGGCACTTTAAGAGTAAAGCAATGTTTAAATACCTTATCAGCTACTTGGTCATGTTCAATAATAAAAACTAATGGCAGCTGTAATACCTGTAATTGCTGTAACTGCTGTGAATTAGCTCATGAACTATAATTGTCAATTCTTAGGACAGCCCTGAGGAATGCAGAAACAAAATGTGCAGCCTACCTGCACATGTCTCAGCAGTTCCTAGCAGATGTTATGGAATCTGTAAGTTCCTTGAATGCTCATTTGCATATACCTAAATACTTTATTTAATAGGAAAACTCCTTGGGCTTCAACCGAGCCAGATTCCCATCAAGTTTATTAAGGTACATTCAGGGGAGTCTACAAGGCATACAGGGGTATCATCATATCAATTTTCACTTGCCATTTTTGGCAATTGGTCTGGCACTTCATCATACAAGCGTCACACAAGTACAAAAGCCACGTCCTTCCCATCCTATTGCTGACTCCCCCACCAGCTATGATGGTGTGAAGCAGCATCCACGGCAAAGGTCCTGTGGGCTGTATGTGGTATTCTGTAGCACTGCTGAACTAAACAAGGCTACTGGAGCTAGAGAAATGACACCATTAACCTGGGTGACATTTAGGGACATATTGGTACTCCTCAGTATCCTTGTTGTGTAAACCAGCTTAATTTTAACAATAAATCAAACTACAAATTGTAAAGCAGATGTAGCAAGGAAAGGGATGTGATGTCTGAGGAATACAAGCATGAAAATTTCTTAGTGCTCTTCCTCTCTGCTTTGCATATTGCTAAGCTTTAGACTTCTTGTAATATGTGTTTTTTGTAATAAGCCCTCAGACTAAAGAAAAAAAGATGATTAATTTATTTTTGTTTTTTCGGGATTTTTGCAATGAGGGTGGACTGCTGGAGAAGTCACATCATTTCTTTGTGGGTTTCCAAACCCTTTAAAAGGACAGAGTTGCACACAACAGCAGTATCAATTTCTTATTGTACGTGGCTCTTAAACACGCTCAGCATTAGATACAGCCTAGGGCTCGGAGGATGTTCTAACTTGAAAAAAAACAAGTGAGGAATAATACAGAAAACATGCTAGTATCAGAGACAAGCTACCAGGCAATGCTCTGTTATACTTGTTTATGTATAAACAGATGAGCAAGTTGCTTGCTTTGAGTGTAAAGTTTCTCAAACTTTATGGCTTTAGATTTCTATGCTTACAAGTGAATACTAAATTAAAATAAAAATCAAATACTTGGCACAGGAAGAATCTGTGCTTTCACTTAGGAGCTCATTAACAGTGTATCATGCTGCCTAATCAACAAAATCAATTAACACTTCAAATGCAAGTAAGGACTGATTTTTGCTTCCATTTGCATAGGACCAAAATTTCCTCCAGCTTCATTAGAAGCAACACTGGTTCCTTGATCTATAAGTGGCAATGAGGGCGTTTCTGGTGCTGGCATCGATGGCAACGGAATCAACCTGAGAGCAGCTGTTTCAGTGCGGTATGTAATGACAGCCAGAAGGTCCTCCAAATGCAGATGAGCAGAGCTGCCAGGGGGGAAAAAAATAATAAATAGCATAGGAGTAGGAGGATGTGTGTTCTTTGTTTTATCAGATGGGGGAAAACATGATTTCCAGACTTATTAACTTGCAAGATGTTTCATATCGGGTCAAATGTATTTGGTCTGTAAGGGAGAAGCAAGCTGTTCGTATTTCTCGGCTCTGCCCACCCCCCATCCAGAGGCTGCCCGGCAGTGCCAGGAGGGCTGGACAGCCAGGGTGTGCAGGCATTTGGCATCTCCAGCAGCAGGAGGTGTGCTTTGCCCTTTGCTACAGCCCCGAGGCCACCCTTCACCATCTCTACCAACACCACCCTCCTCCTCACTGCCCAGGCCAGATAATGGTCTCTACCACTGTATGAGATTCCTGCAGTATTGAAGGGGCAAAAGTCCTAGTATAGGCCCTCAGACGGGCACAGAATCTTGGCTAAAAGTTCCATTTTCAGGGGCCTCTGTAGCAGTTTTCCTTCTCAAAACTTGTTTTCTACTCCAGAACCCTGCTGCTGTTAGGGTGAGACACACAATGCTGGGAAGAATGGGGAGGATTTTCTATGAGTGACACTTGAGATTCCGTATATATAAATGAATGTTAGAGAATATTAGTTCCATGAAATACCAAGACTTTTCCCCTTTTGTTATTGCTTTGTTTTCTTGTAGCTGGCAGCGCCGATAGAGTGAGAAACCAGAAAGACTGACTGGCTGTGAGAGTCATAGGGACGAGAGGAAAAGGAGCCAAGGAGCATTTAATGTTCCAACTTTCCTCCCCACCTCCAAGTTAATTCAGTGTGGGCTCTCTGTGATCAAAGTTCCCACCCCACAATATAATGTAATTTTTATGTGTTGGAGGCATACAATAATGCTGAGCTAATGTGGTTTTGTACTTAAGTAAACATGTTTTCAGAGTTACTAATGCATGACAAAGTGCTGGGTGGACGACTCTCCTGAATTAGGAGGAGAGAAGGAGCAACGTTGTCTCACTGAGTAAGGTATCAGAAAGTCTGCAAATCAGTATCTCAGGCTTTGATAAGGAACCATTTTCTGTAATTCTGGGGCTGAAGACCAAACATCCCATAATAACCTGGACTCTTCTGCAGAGCACGCAGCTAACGCCTTTGAAATTTTTATCCTGTTCTTTAGCTTGTAAGAAAGACATGCTGCCTGGAAAAGACTCCAGCTTAGGACCGTAAGATGTGACCATTCCAAATGGGCTTCAAATGAGGAAAAAGCACATCAAAAAGATGTCACCTCAGCTGCCTGTAAAAGAATCAACACTGACACGTACTGTCATGGGAAGCATTTAAGTTACATACTGCTTACTCTTCTGTCTAGCAGAGTTTCAGTGTTTTTAAACTCCGACACTGCAACTGAGTAATGCATCATTAAACTAAAAAGACATGTTATTTCTGATTTAAATATATTGTTTTAGAAGATTTCTTTGGAGATGTATTTGAGTAGGGTCGTTTGCCTGCTTACATGGCCACACGGACACAAGGTCCAAGTCCTTATCACTGGTGGTACTTTCCTACTGTTCTCTTAAAAGGGGATAGTGAACTATAATAATGATTTTGTTTGATGTATTTTTAATGTATGTTCTAAAGGATCTCATCTGATAAACTATCATGAGAAACGGACCTTCCACAGCATTTCCTAATACAGCACATGGTTTTGATCTATAAAGTAAACCACAATAAGAAAACCACGTGTTAACAGCGTGGGAACACCAAGAAGAGAGACCTTTCTTACTGTGTTTTGAACATGATGAGACTTCTAGATAGTTTTGCACCACTGACGTCTCTTTCATCAGCGAGATAGATCCCAGAGCTTGGTTGGAATAACAAAAGCAACTGGAACCAGGAAAATTAGAAAACGGAGAGGGTGGGGAACTGAGAGAAGCTGCTAAATTTTACAGATATTTCATAGGTTTCAGTGAGGGAATGTTGTCACAATGGAGCAGTTTGAGGCTGAAATGCAGATGTATCCTGCAAATCTTGGAGGAGAAACCCAAGTGGTAGGAGCTCTACTTCCACATAGTTATGACAAACCCTGGATTACATTAAGGTGCAGACAGAAATGCCCGCTACAGGTAGGACCCACAATACCTAAATGGAGCACGGCTCTGATCTTGAGTAATGCTGTCATTCCACCAGCACTCACTCCCGCAAGCATCTTCACCGGTGCCAACTGAACTACTCAAGCGAACGATTCCTGCAGGAAGGAGATCAGCTAATAAGGAAAATAAATACCTGGGAGCATAGGAGATGACAGAGGAGTGCTCTGTGACTGCTTGGGTGGCACAGAGAAGAGCAAAGGGGAACTGTAGTCTGCTGGCTCACGCCACAAAAGCCAGGTGGTGTCACACAGAAGCAGAGGACAGCAAGTTCAAAACAAGCTGAGGAGATGCTGTGCTGTATCATGTCCCATTAAACACCAAAACTCCTTGCTTGCAGGAGTGGAAGCTTGAGCTCTGTGTGTGTTCAAAAGCATTAGGCGGTTTCAAATAAAAGTCCAGCCAGTGCAAAAATAACATTGCTGGCTTAAGTCATCCTTCAACCTTCAAATCACCAGGGAAAAGGAAAGTATTGCGGAGAACTATCATTGTATGAGCAATCTAATTTATGTTCTTCCCAAGGCTCACGTTGCTGAAGGCAGGAGAAATGGCTTTGACAGACCTAAATCACTCGGTAGGATTGTTTATATATTTTCTCCTACATGTAATTGTGAAAACAAGTTGCAGCTCAACATTTGCAGGTAGAAAATACAGCAGGTGATGGCCAAGACAGTGTCAGCTACAGCTTCCTCCTCAATTGCACTCCTGATGCCAGTGCTGACAGGTAACAATCTTGTGACAATATAAACCCTTACAGTCGTTGAAAAGGTAAAAGTGTTTCCTACACACACAAAATATGATCAAATTATGCAAGCATGTGGACCACAGCATTTTCTACTGCTGTTGAAGTGAATGAATTCAGCGATTTTTCACTATGGTAAATAAAAGTATCCCAATGCAAGCACATAGTTATGTTTATTAAGGCACTTAAAATTACGTGTGTGCTTGAGAGCTGTTACTCGTATGAAGTGGGCTTGAAATGTTTTCTTGAGCTGGGACTTTGCTGCATTGGTAGTCAGCCATGCAAGAGAAGAAAAGAGGAGTAAAACCTAAAATAGATGCATGCGCACACAAAAATGCAGAAAGAGCGTTTCTTTTTATGTCTGTCTGCTAAGCTTAGTGGGCTTTCTTGGCTAAGTCTGAGCTAAATATTACTGAAAATAGCATAGTACTGTAGTTATTTCAAAGCACTGTCTGTATTTGTTCTGTGCACTGGGTGGGCAGGAAGCTCCATTTCATAAATCACTTTCAACGAGACAGTAGGCTATAAAAAGGGAGGGTTTTTTCCCTTTAGTGTTTTTAGTTCTGAACGTTCTGAAGTGGCACAGTCTACATACTGGGAAAAGTTTTTTAAGAAATATATATATATATGTTTCTCACTGCTCTGCAGACTTTCTCTCATACACAAGAGAGACAGGGAGACGCCGGGCAGGCACCCCTATACTAGCAGGTTGCCCAGACCATGTCGGCTTAGACTGAACTAAAACATCTCCTCGTTCCCAGCTGCATGCAAAACTTTTTGCAAGCAGTTTCACGGAGCGCTGCCAAACTTAGGGAACCTGTCTGGTGGGATAACTGCCCAGAAAACGAGTTAGTTTGCAGGGGAGCGTCCTGGTACGCTTTTGGGTACAAGTACAGTCAGGCAGGGATGTGCTGCAGGATAGAACACTAGGAGGAAGGGTGTGAGGAACAGAGGAGGAGTAAGCAGGTAGACGAGTCCACTTAACCCAGCTTGGAAGATACTAGTTAAAATTTTCTTAGATTAAGTTTACACTCAGAAAGGAGCCAACTGCAGATTAGGTTACTCCCTGTGGTAGATTTTAGAAACAACAGGATAGGAGAGACAGAGATACAGGGAATCATCTGCCTTCAACAAGGAAAAGCCTCTGTCAGGTTTGATTCACTCAATTAACTTTTCCCCACTAACATACAAAAAATGGAGTTCTGCACACCAGTACCTAAACCATGCCCTGCAATTTTGGCACTGGCTGGACCTCCTTACACAGCAGTACCTGTCACTGGGTCAGTGGTTTGGGTTTTTTTTTTTGATCTAGGTTGGTTGTTTCTCCCCAGCGTCAGCAGAACTTGCACAAAGCAGGGTGTAGGAAGCACGGGAAGGTCATACCTGCTAGATACCACACACTGAAGATAATACAGGTAACAGCCTTCCCGAATCACCCTCTCCAACCTCTGTTTCTGACTGTTCCCAGTCCTGGGAGAGCTGCTGCAGCCCTACTACTCTGCATTTGAAATGCTTCAAAATTATTTCTTCTGCTATGGCTTCTGTCTCCGCTCTTGCAGTTCTGGGATGCAAGCAAAGTCACAATGGTTATACTCTGATCAGGGTTAACCTGGTTTTTTTTCTTTTTCTCTAGAAAAGAACAGATTGTTCTGGGTTTGTTAGAAAAAGGTGTGCAAAAGGCTTTGGGAAAAATAGCAGCAAGCATGTAATGAGTTGGTTTAAAAGCAGGAGTCACCACTCTTTTTACGCTGCAAGCCCAGTGTAAAATATGGTTGCTTAAAATAGGTGAAAACACTACTCCAGTAGGAACCAGACTGAACACATATGCAGAGTATAAGTTATGACATTACCCATAGAGGAGAAGGAAAACTAATTAAAATTTGTATCTAAGGCTATATCAAATTTTCTTTGTGAATTACATGTAGGATTGTCTTTTACAACCACTGCAGGGTGAAAGATTTGTTTAAATGGAAATTTAGGAACTAGTAAGCAAGAAACCCCAAAACATTCTCTCTCCTGCATGTGGGAACAGCAGATTTGGAGGCAGCTGTTTGCATTACCATTCTGTGGATGTCGGAAGAGAAGCAGTAGCCAAACGTTTAATCTAAATGCGTTTCAGTTGTGCCGATACAGGTACGTGTTCAGCTGTTGCCAGTGGATGTTACTGCAGTGTGTGAGGCAACTTGCAGAGAGTTTTACAATTGTGGAGCTCATGGCAGATGATGGCCCATCAAGGTTAGATCAGAGCTCCACATTACGCATCAGAGGAGCAATTCTTTAAAAAACCCCACAAATCTGACTCGAGAGCTTTTCCTGAAGCATGGTAGTACTCCCTGACCTGCGCCAGTATTTCAGTGGTTCTCCACTGTGGTTCAGATTTCACTCCACTGTATTAATTGGATATTGCCTTGGAAGAGAACATCAAATGCTGGGAAAGGCCTTTTACAGGCAGATTAAATCCTTTAATTTTCCATAGTAATTATTAAGATGAATCATTAAACTAAGGCTGCCAGCTGCGCTGTTAGACTGCAGTCTTCTACGTTCAACAATCTCGAGCTGCTTTTAGCTCAGTAAATTTGTCATTGGATTTCCATGAATTTGCTGAGTGCTGAAGTTTGCTTTTAAATTCTCTTCCAATCACACAAACCACACAATAAGGCAAAGCATTGTGATAGGATTTAAAGGAAATGAGCTATCTGGGAGCTAGTTCTAGTGCTGCTATATTGGCTAAGTTCATTGTGGCTCATTTTGTATCACTTTGATCAGAAATGAAATAAGTAATCTTTGAAAATTAAAGCCAGAAAAAGCTTGCCCCAAACCAAGCCTCTGCAATGTAAAAGTATTTGTTCAAGCTGAGTGATAAATGGCATAAGTTCTCTATTTTCCATAGCAGTGCAGTTAGTTCAAGAGCGTTGTTGTTATTGCTAAGAGTGGTGTTGTTATTGCTACGTATTTAATGGCTGAAATTTGATATTTATAGGTCATATTTCAAAAAAGAGAGCTCTGCATGTCAGACAACATCATTTCAGCTCTTCTGTCTTTTAGACATGGATTTCAGGATCCGACGGAATATATGCAAGACTGTAGATAGATAATACTTGGTGTAGTGAGTGTATGCCATAATCTTGATGAGTGGGGTGTATTTTTTCTCTACACTCCCCAGCATGCCAGAACAATGGAGTTAGAGTTTGAATGTCCATGTACCTATAAGGTCAGATATTCACTGTACCCTCCAAAGCTGTCACGTTTCAAGGTGTGGATATGCTATGCTGCATTCTGTTTGAGCTCATGTTGGCCGTAAGCCTTCTCTTAGAGCCACCAGTATCTGACAAAACATTGCAGTCTAGAAAATGTACGTGTTTTATCTTTGACATGTTATGTGGGACTTCATCAGAACTAGTGGGAGTAGCACAAACACAACAAAAGATTTTAAAAGTAGTACCTACGAAAAGTTGTCTCCTGAGCCAGTCTCGCCAGGCACATCGATCTGAGATGGTGCTTCTCAAATCTTCTTGACCTGCAACTCTTTCTGGCCAAATTACCTGTATTTTAAAAAGAAAAAAATAACCTCAGAGCTGACACTAAGGGAGCCCTAATTGCCCCCCTGTCCCTGGCTCACCAGCAGCAATAGTAACTGAGAGCCTCTAGAGCAGGATGCTGTTGAGACCTACTCCAGTGGTTCCCACATTGGCGTACACAAACATGCCATCAGGGCTTAGCCCAGACACTTCTTGGAGACTCTGCCTGAGGCTGGAAAACTGCAGACAGATACAAACCAAGCACATGAAGGAAAGAGGCAACTGGAACTTGCAAAGAAGTAGTGTGTGATGAGAAACTGGGGACCTCAGCTGAAGAATGCTGTGACATCGCAGGGGAAGGTGCCGGGAGAGACCATCTCTGAACACTGAAGTGTGCAGCGAGGGAAGTTCCACCTGGGAAATGTGATTTATGTCCGTCAACAGGATAAAGCATCTTCTGGCAGGGAAAGGACAATAGGATAATAGCTTCTCTTGCACATTTTCTGCTCAGGAAGACCGTAAGGAAACCATCTTCTTTTTTATGAGGAACTGTGAAATGATGCTACGGAAGCAATTTAAGGAGAGAAGTTCCTGGGATGGGGCTTCAGGAAAGCACCCCTTCCATCCCTCCTAAGCATACTCCAAAGGAATAGTGTTTGCAGGCTGCGTGCTGAGTTTTCATCTGGCTTAGCCAAGTAGAAGAAGAAGACGGGTCTGGAGGCACAGTTAAAGGAGATGCAATGTCTTACAGTCAGTAGCATGCTTTCAGCAACATGGTTTAGATAAAGCAGACAGAAAGGTGACTGGCTGGCTGAAGAGTCTCGGTCAGCTTTAAGTCCGTATTTTACAGCTAATTTTTCCAGTGCCTCAGGATTTTTTGAGCTCTTTCTATGCTTGATATAATTTTCCCAGAAAGTAATCCAGACCTAAAAATGGAAGAGAAAGGGCCTTTAAAATCATCTATGTATTTCATTCTGCAAATGCAGGACTGGTCTATTAACTCTGCACCTTGCAAGTCCATTGCCTATTTCCCTTGTTTTAGAACCTGTCGATTCAGCATCCTGCTCTTGCTGTGTAGACCAGCATTTCATAAATCTCAGGAGGACCTATGCACCCCAAAAATCTTCCATTTTAGTTTCAACCCAGTTTAAGTTACTGAGTAGCTAGATACAATTAATGAAGCAATACCTCGCTCCCTAAAATATGATATCCTGCAGGCATTCCTAATCACCAACATCTTCCTTAATAGGAGGATCCTAGTTCAAGATACATATTTACACATTACCACGTGTCCCCGCTGAATATAAGCTTACACTAAACAACATTTTCAGAACCACCTCTGGGACTTGAGGCTCACTTCTAGCTAACTTCTAGTGGGATTTGGGAGCCAAATCCTTCAGCTTGGGAAAAATAAACAAACCTACATTTTAATAAGTGTTTACTCATCTTTTTTTTCTTTTCTTCTTCTTTAAAATTGCTCCTGAACTGAATGACCAACCAGCTTTAATGTGTTTCACCACTTGGCTTGGTCACATTGTTCATTTTCCAGTGACCTAAAGGTTCTCCATGTCTTTCTTCTGTGATGTAGCAGTATTTTATGCAGGACTAAGTGCTCATTAGGATGAGTAGATGATAATCTTGCTGCCTGCTTATATTTCACAACATGAAACAACACAGTAGAAATCTATTTGTTGTATTTCCTGCTGTAACACATGGGGCCATTTTAGAAAGAGTTGGAGTTGGAAGCTGCTGATTCTGCTCTGAGCTACAACAGCTTATGAAAGGAGGACGACAGAGACCAGAGCAGAAAAGAAAGGAAAAGGACAGGGAGGTGATGCAGAGATAGAAGAGCTGTGAGGCAACCCATTCTGTAAAGTGCTTCCTTCTGCGCCTTGCTGGAAGGTATAATCAGTCATCTGCCACTCGTTTTTGTGTGTGTGGTGTGTGTGTTTTTTTAACTTCCATTGCAATCCCCAAAGACTACCCTCCTGGTTTTACTTTTTTTGGTGGTGAATAGTGTATGTTTGTGTAAGGGGTGTCAGGGGACTGAAATTGTGATACCAACTAGCAATTTGGGTGTGTGGGTGAAAATTAACTGTTGTAGTTGGTTATTTTATGGGCCCAAAATATGGCTGTTAAAAACCCCAACATTCACCATATGAGCTTTCTGTATCCAGACCATAAAATGTCTGGGATACATAGACGGGATCCAAGCCGACTTCCTGCCATGAAAATTGTGCTTCACTAATGATCACTCCAGCCTGTTTTCTAAACTTGGAGACCTCTTGTTTTCCCCAGAGGATATTATATTGTTTGTCTTTGGGGAAAAAAGTGTTTGTGTGCTACAATTATGAAGTTTATAGAACTTAAAAATTCACCTGAAATGGGACTACTACTGTACACACGGTTCAGCTTGGGTACAAAATGAAAAAAAAAAAGCAAGACATGCTACGTTTGAAAGCTGCAAAAAATTAAAAAGGTAAGGGATCATTAAAAAAGCTAGTTGTCTATCAAAAACTATATTTAAACTCAATCTTGGAAGTTCTTTTCTAAGTGGGGTTCTCTCTCCTTCCCTGCGCTGCCCCCAATTATTTTTGTCAGTGCAAGATTTCCCTACCATTGCTAACCACTGCTTTTCTAATTAAATTTTTAGATAGAATATATGCTATTTTTTATATCAGGACAAGTTTTTGACACTGCTCTGAACTGGTCAGAGAGCGTCTGTGGAGAGGCTTCCGAAACTTGTAACTCCACTCTCTCTGATGCCTTGCATCACAGAGATCCTGGTTCAGAGTCCTCATGCTCTATGTAAAATGACTTTACACAGGGGGAAAAAAAAAAAGATGAAACTGAGATTTGATGGAAAGAACGTGCATTTGCAATGCTGAGAAAGGGGGTTTTGTATGCCATCATCACCCTGGTTTGGACTAATTTCTCTGAGCTGCCTTGGAAGAAAGAGAGTCATTTTTAGGTGCCTAGGCCTGGGCGACTGTGGCAGGCTAATAAAGATGGATTTGAAAGAGGACAGGTTAGCCTCATGACCAGGGAAATATGCAGGCGCCTCAAAGATGTCGTTGCCAGCATTTTAGGTGCTATCTAAAAGCTAACCAATCTTGTATTAGTTTGCTTAATCAGAATATTTTTCTAGAAGGAGAAGTAAACATGATTCATATTTGGATTTCAGCTTAGTGAGGGTTTTAAGGATCAAAGCTGGGATTTTGGAATTTCTTTAGGCATGCTGGGCAGTGGGATTAGTGTCACGCATGCCCATGGCATGCTGAATATTGCAGAGCAGTCAACGCCGCTGAGAGCAGCCACAGTGCATGAACGGCAGGAAGGAAAACCCTTCTTAATCCTGTTCACATATTTAAACATCACCATTTGAATTGCATTGGCTCGCATGTGGAAGCCTCACACACGAGGGTCTGTAAGACACAGTCCCATTTAAGATAATTCTCTGCTTCCCAGGACACTTACCCTTGAGGAGTAAAAATGTTTACCAGGAACATATAATTCAGAGGCTGTTTAGATGGGATTTTTAATTTGGTCACTCCCTCTACTGGAAGTTGTCTGCCTAGGTTTTATTTAGGTGTTCATCGCATCACCAAGCAATTAATCAGCTCTCATAGTTGATTTTAAAATAATTTATTTTAAATAGACAAACAAAACCACGTTTAAATGTTTCGGGTGGTTTTTTGTTAGCTCGCAGAGTGCAAGCTGTGCAGGGCTGGCAGAGCTGTATGTGCTGTGAAACACACGGCATAACTCCTGCACAAGCTGTCATGACTGCCCTAATATATAGTCACTGCCACAGTGAATGATGGTCGGTGCAAGTTACGAGAAGTTTGAGGGCTTTCTCTACGGGGGTCTTTAAAGCAGCACCTTAGTTTTAGCTTCCCTGCGTCTGCTTTGAGGCCACACACTGTCAGGATGCTAATCCAGTTTACTAATGGGATTTTTAAAGCTAACTCCCACATCCTTTTAAGTATTGTTTCATAAGAACCTGAAAATTGAGAAAAGGGCATTGGCAGGATATATCCCAATAGGTTTTAGCTTAAGGAGCAGAGGTGATGGGATCACTATGAATTCCAGTAACCTATTCAACTTTCATTGCATAAACCCAGCAGATTAACAGTATTGCTTTGAAGGCTTTACAGTACACGCATAATATTTAGTTTGGAGATGGCTCTGGTAAATCGCAAAAGCCTAGACAAAGGGTAAGCAAATGTAATTCCAGCATATTCTGCTAAGGAAGATTAATAAAACACAGCAGTAACAAAAAGCTCAATGAATGGTCAAGGTATACCTCAGTAAATATGATTAATTCCTGGCTGCGCAAAACAATCTCAGTAGCAGTGCGAGACTGATGCAAAAACTTTTTTCTGCCTTATTCTCCTATTAAAATGGAAAGACTGGGATAATTTACAGAAAGTTTTGATGGGAAATGTTTTCTTTCCATGATTTCAAACCCCTGTCCATAGCAAAACTACTCGATTAAAACACAGCATCTCTGCTGTTGTGATGCATCCAAGTTTTTGTTTCTTTGGTGGCTCTCACTACAACACTAACCATGCTCAGAAATTGCACACTGAGCACCACAAGCTTTTCTTAGCTAGGTTTGGTTCAGCAAGGACTGTGTTTAAGCCCAGGGGCCAGCCTCAGTTTAACCTGGGCATGCATTCCAAACTCTCTTGTTTTTGGATTGCCAACGGAAACTTTCATCTATCCTGTCTGGGTTTTCTCCTGAGCTGCCTGTTCTTATAAGATGGAGAAGTTTTCAAGTGGCTGATGGAAATCTCTGTTTTCCCTCTACCTCTCTCCAGTTCTTTTATTGCTACACTGCCACTCACTCTTTGATCTGGTGGTGTCACTACCTGGGTGGGAGAGGTTTTAATAAAGCCTGGGTCATCTAATCAGATAGCAACAGAGTTGGGCTTTAATGTCTTCTAGGAATGGGCTCTCTGAGTGAAGAGCCCTTCTCTTGGTGAAGATAGCCTGGGATCAACCACTCAGCTCAGTCCCATCTCGAATTCAGCATCATTTTTGAATGCCACCCTCTTGGAGGGATCAAAGGCTTGTATGAAATCAGCCCTTTATGAGCCAGGATGTTAAATGTAATGCAGACAGCCTGATGTTTGAAATTAGTAATAATACACGTAAAAAAAACCCTAGGCTTTGTTGTGCAATAACATCAGGGATCGCTACAGAAACCTGTAATCTGTGAAGTTTACACTGTGTGTCACAAGCTTCTATCTGCCTGGGTCAGGGGACACTGCAAATATTAGAGTTTCACAGAAGAAACATGGGATTCTCACATTTCTATTTAATGCAGCATGTAACCTCAAGTAAGAAAAGGTAAATCTGTGCCTGGTTAGGATCCCACTAGCTCTAGTTGAGAAAAAACTCAGAAATTAGGAGTAAAGTATAAAAGTTTCGAATCACCCAAGCAAGAACTATTTGACATCTGAAGCTAAGATGCAAACTCCCAAGATGAACATTGAGGTGTTTGTCAGGGAAAAGACTGAAAAATCCTGAAAAGCAGGAAATCTTAAGGCAGCGCTGCTATTTTAAAGGATGTCTAGCAAAAAGGTGATGTTTAAAAGCTGTTGAATTGCTAGTTTTGATTGCAGCATCCAATAACCCCAAAGGTCTGACATTTTCTGAGGAAAATTGGAATCCATTTAATTCTTCTTGATAGCTCTGGGAATCTATATCCCTGGCACACCATTCTTGAAGATGTTTGCTCATAGATAGCTACAAGAGTAGGTGGTTAAAGGTGATTGAACAGAGTAAGATTTTCCAATTACACCATGATTATAGCAACATCCCAGCCAATTAACCTGATGAATCAGTGTGAAAAATCATGAGGTCAAGTCCAGGCCCGCTGTGCAGGTGGAGTCCTGCTGTGTGCTGACATCAGGCAGGAATTCAGCTGCTTCACAGGCTGGTTTGCTGCATATTTAGTAGCTGCAAAATATATACAAGTTTCATGTTCTGACACTTGAAAACATTACCTGTACTACTTCATGCTGACTACTGTATCTTAACAAAAGCCATGTGAACTTTAGTTGAGCAGAGGAAAAGCAGTAAGTAAAAACATAACACAAGGCATAGTAGCATTGGATGCCTCAAAATGATGTGCTACGTCAGACAGACAAATAGCACAAGGTGATAACCTCAAGCAGCTGTCAGTCAAACTCTACCAAGCTAATCTATAGAGGTGTCACCTGACGTCTCAACATTTTTCTTGGGAGTCCAAAGTTGATTTCTCTACCAACAAGAGGGTAAAATGCCGCGTGCTGTTTCACTGCCAGGGTTGAAGAGCATTGCCTGAGAGCACGTGATGTGTTCAGACGCAAGTCCCCCTTCCTTGTCCCTGAAATCATGGTGTTCTTACATGGAAGATAAAGCAGCAGCCAATGGGCTCTGCCATGTAAGCAAAATGTCAAGCAAAAATCTTCAAGGTTCCCTCAGGTTTTATGGTCTCACTCTACCTCTTGCTAACAACAAAAAAAACCAAAACCAAAAAACCACCCAAAACCAAAACCCCCACACTTCTTAAGACATTTGTTTCTGCCTGCTGGCTATCCACATGCATGCTACAGTCCCCCACTTCCCCAGTTCCCAGTGTTTAGATCGGATATGGACATAAAGCTCAGCTAGCCTATGAGCCAATATTGCCACCACATCCAGCCTTTCAACTTCCATTAAGTTACAGAGTAAAGGCGGTTCAGGATTGGCTTTTTGTTAATCTTTCCCCCTCTCCACCTCCCCAATTTGTTGAGAACCCCAAACTCAAAAAGTAGCAAAGAGGAGTTGTGAACCAGCAGGCCTAAACTTGTCTGTAAACCCTGGTAAAATGAATTATGTAGACAGGGTTTTTAAATTTTTTTTTTTTCAGTGAAGTGAACTCTCTGGGCTGCTGTGGATTTTCATATGCACTTCCTCAATTATAAGAGTTTTCAGGCTCCCTCATCTGTTCCCAGCTACATCCTGTAATTTCCAGTGCTGGTTGCTGCACTCTAAATCTGGTCAGCACAACTCATATGTACTTATCAGTGACTCATCCGCATATTTGAAGATCTTACGAATGAATCACATCTACGTGTTTGCCGAATTCCTTCTGCCGCCCGTGAAGGAAGGCTCACACTGACGGACTGTAGAACAGAGCTCAAGACAAGAGGGACTTTGATGTCGAGGGACTTTATATGAGCCTGCAGTCTTGGAAGAGAGGATTTAAATCAGTTTATTAAATCACGCTGACTTCATTGTCAAGCTCAGGCAGTGACACCTTAACAAAACGCATCCTTCAATTTTTCAGGCAGTAACTGAACATGAGGTGCAATTAAAATGTTTGGTTTCGAATCTGGCATTTAAAGTATGTTGTTGCTGCTGTTAGAATAGTGCTCTGTCAAATCAGATCAGAGGAGGAAGTGTCACTCAGCACAACGGGCCACAGTCTGTGCATATAAATTGTCTCAAATCTTCCCTTTCAAATGTCAGCTGACAAATCAAAATCAGAATAGGCTATGCAGCATAAATACCAGTTATACATTAAAGACTTAACACAAGGCTCCTGTCTACTAATGTCTGAGAGCTCCAAACGCGGAGAAACCACACAGAGCTAATGATAATTGATATCATGTGGTCTTTATCAAAGCTTCCTCAAGAAAAGCAGCTTAAGGGAAAATCCGTAAATGTGTGTCTTGACCACAGTCTACCAATCTTCTTCCGCATTGGAGCCTTTAACTAATTTGTTAGTTTAATTACTGAGGCACAGGAAAGTTTGCAAGAGTGATAATTGCATATTCTTTGATTGCTGATCATTACATCAAGTGGTCTTTATGAATTAAAAATAAACCCCAAGTGTAATATGCGAACCTGGGAGATCAGTCTGAGCCTAAATCTGGAAGAATAAGCCTACTACTCCTGGCTGGCAGTGCAAAGTAAAAAAGCAGAGCAACAGCGACGTTCCAAAACCCTGCCATAGTTGTGACAGTTAACTACAGCCTACAAAAATTTGGGATCCTAAGTGGGTCAAGTGAGATCAATTGAGACTGTGGGCTCTCATTTGAGGGGGGTTTAGAGGCTTGTTAGGTAACTTCTAACGTGCCACGTACTTATATCTTTAATTGGAGGGGTTAGTATAGCCTACTGCACCGTTCGTTCTGAACTAGCGCCGGAGGAATTACCGGAAGGTCAAACGGAAGAGAGAGGCGGGGGAGGAGGAAGTGGTAATTGAAGAGACAAGAGATGATTGTGAAAGTACTTGGAGGAGCCTGTGTGTCTGGCGAGATGCAACCGGCCAAGCTACAAAGAGGAGGCAAAGCACTAACTGGAACAACCTCTTCCCTCACTTCCCTCCCAGCCTAGAGCAATGCCACTGCTAACTGCCAAAAGCGCTGTAGTGCCTCGTTAACTGCAGCATCTGTCCTGGCATAATGGCAAGAGATGTTGGCTGTACATCCTCACACAGCAAGCAAGTGCATAACTACAGATGCCTCTACTGCCTTTGTTTTCCAGAAATTAACTTAAACGAGAGGCTGACAGCAAAAACACGTAATCAAGAGTTGAATGGCCTTCCTTTCTGTTCTGGTTCAGTTTACAGTAGGTCCTCTCTGTCCTTTCCACTGTTTATAATATGGAGTGTCTTAAAAATGTTTGCATCATTCTGCACTAAAACTTGGTCAGAGCTTACCTACGAAGCAGGCCAGGCCTTCAGTTGTCAGCATGGCTTTTCACACCCCTGAAGACCTAAACACAGCTTGAAAGACAAATTCAGAGGATATGTTCTAAGCACACTGACAAGCTGATCCACTTTTTTTTTTTATCCTATCAAGAAGATGAGAAGTTGACAAGCAGTGCTGGATGGCACTATGGGCATAATGGAGGAGTCTGGAGTAGAATCTGAAACACATATGAGAAAGAGGGGCTGGCAATGTGTGAATAGGGTGTTGTGTCAGAGACAAAGTGCAAAAACCTCAAAGGCTAAAAAAATGCATGAGAAAACAGGGGTGAAAGAAGAATTGGGGGGTGTAACATTACACATGGAAGTGTCTGAGGCACAGAGGTGGTAAGATAGCTCAAGAGACACCAAGAGAGAAAACGCCAGCATTTACAACGCTGTAGGATGACACAAGAAATAAGAGAAATCAAGAGTCTGATGATTACAGTTCATCAGAGCAAAGAATAATGAAACCAGAGAAGCACAAATCAAGGAAAGGGGTTTGGATGAGAAGAAAGCACACACCTGAACACGCGTAACACATGACAGAATTAGTTATGTGGAGAGACAGAGCGAGTCAGGTACTGACAGAGGCATATGAAGACATTGTTCTAATTTCAGATGCTGAATGTCCACCCTGTCTAATGGGGATCGAAGCGGTTGCCTAAGTGTAAACCTGGCACATTCTGCCCCCAGTTTTACAGTAACACTTATTACACATTTCTTGGATTTCAAAGGATTCTCTTGCAGATTCAGTAGTTTCAGCAGTTCTGCAAACCATTATTTACTAGTGTTACCTTACACCTGAAAAAGCATCTTTATCCCATCCCAAGACATATTTTTATATTATCACAACCTTCAGCTTGTGTAGTTAAAATTCCCCATCTACCCTTCAGAATTTCTGCTCAGATCTCCATGCACTACCTTGTTCCCCACAGTTATCCTGGTGCGCAACAGTAAATTTAAGATGCAAGTGCTATACAGGGAGAGAGTTCCTTGTGCAGCACACCAAAACTTGATTTGCAACACTTAGTTATTTGAAAGCTTCAAGACAATAGCATCAGCATTACAGGCTGAGCCCTATATAGCTTGGATTTTTTTCCTTCCTATAGATAAGGAAGGTGGAATTCATAAGCAAAAAAGGGTTTGTTACTTGAGCTTTCTGGTAGGTGGTTTAAGAGAAATGTCAGTTTTCAAAAGAGAATGTACATTTATAATTAATATATCATATGTTTTTAATGAGGATTTTTATTGGTGTAACATATACCTTCAATACAGCTATGATACATCTTCAATACAGCTACGATATATCTTCACAATGCACGCCATTTGCCAAGACAGACATTACAATCACAAGGAAAGTATCTGAAGGTGTTTCTATAGTATTTTTAGAGTTGTATGGTAAAATGCAAAGTCACAATAGTATATCATTATATTTTAAAGGCAAGAAAATCTAATATTGAGTACTTCTGCAACTGCTCTGAGATTGATATTCTGCTGCATGAAAGTAGATAGAATATTTCAGCTAATGGGTTTTTTAAGTGCACAGAGCCTTAAAACACTTACTGACAAACCAGCTCTTTGCTTGGGATCCATTCCACTCTGCAGTGCTGTTGGTCACGGGCAAGAGTTATTGGCAGACTAAGACCAAACCTGAAGTTATTGATCAGAGCTTGGACACCTGGTTGCAAAGGGAAAAGGGGAAATAAAATTTATCCTGGCACTGAATAGTTGGTGTGCAGTTACCCTCTTTGTGACACTCCTTTTTTCATATAAATCTATTGCATCCTCACAAGTGTTTTTCCAAGTTGATGAGTCCTCCTATTTAGTCACCGCTCCTACAAAAGTCATGCCAAACCTGATTATCCCATCAGCCTTCTTCAGGCTTTTTCCAGTTGCCCACATCCTTTTGGGAATGAAGGGACCAGAACCACACCGACTGCTCTACACTGACCTACAACAGATTCATACTGTTACAAGTCATCTCTACTCCTGACATTCAATTTCCTCCTTTGATGCTATTGCACCCAGCCAGTGTTTTCACAGCTCTATGAATTATAACCAAGGTAGAAAGAGTCAGCTTAGAGCAGTAAGAGGAAAGATGAGAGCACTTCCCCACCCTTTTACTTTTGCTGCTTTGTATGCCTTGTCACACGAGTTGTTTAGTCTCAACATCTGTTTGATGCCCACTGTAGTTGGTCCTCAACTCTATTCCCCTGTAAGTCCTGGTATCATTCACAAACCTTGCCACCATATGGTTCTCCCACTCACTTCTCAGTATACTGAACGAATCCTTGCACAAACTACTCGTGATCTCTCTCCTCTCTGAGGGCCAGTTACTCGCTCCTGCCCACTTTTTCCTGTCTCTTAACTAATTGCTTACAATGTAATCCCTTCTCTCTCACCCCACAGTGCCTTTAATTGCCAAAGATTTTTAAAAAACCTGTATTGACTGGGAGTCAGGACATACACACAGAACTGGGGTTCCCTCAAAGAACTAAAAAAATGTGAGGTTTAACTTGCCTTTGCCGACACCCCACCAGCTTGTCCCAGATATGTGGTGTTTATCAAAGCATCAGCTAAACATGTTCTAGAGGACAGTGCCTCCTTATTTGGCCAGTTCTTATGTCAGGCTTCCCAGCCCACAGTTCCTTGTAATGTTGCTTTCCCTATTCCAAGACTAGGTCCCCTTACATCATGCCTTTGGAGCTGGCAGAAAGACAGAACTTCTTTTAAATTATTATTTTGTAAAAAACATCTTTCCCCTGTTGAAACTGAGCACAGCAACAGATCCGGGGACATTTGCTACATGTACAAGAAAACTGAACTAACGTACATTATGCTTGCTGCTAAGTGATGTGGTACACCCCAGTATCATTCAAGGTTTCTAATACCGGAAAGGCTTTAAGATTTTGCGAGCAATTCCATTCCTCTCCTCCCTCTCTTACTCTGCTGTCATTTGGGGGTCTCCAATAGGATGGAGTCTTTTTCTTTCTGGCCCCAGGACCTGGGCAATTATAAAACTGTAAGTATTGTCTTTTCCCTTTCCTTCCTTTCTATTTAAAGGCACCATCTTTCTTCTTCCTTTATCCTCCCTCCCCTCCTCCCCGCTGGCAATTTGTTAAAGATCCTGGTTAGACCTTTGTTGTTTTTACTGTGGAACAGGCTATCAATACCATCTGTTGATAACAGGACAGAGGGGCTGGAAGTATTTTGTTTTGGGATTTTTGATGTTCAAGTTGAGCCTCATCGGCTCCTGGCAAGCAAAGATCTGGATGCTGCCTTCACATCTTGTCTATACACAGCCCAGAAATCTATCAGAGGGAGACGATGTGACTGCTTCTCCCAAATCCATGTGAATCTGAGAGCAACGGGATCACAGCTGGTGGGGAGATTTCTTAGGGCCTCACAAGTTCCATGCTGGGTCCAAATAACTCTTTTAAATGTAATGGTGGGTAATAATCCAAGTAGTGTAAGGGAGACAAACAGTACTTAGATCCAATATAAGAACTATCTCACCAATGACTTGTGTGTAAACTGACTTGCCCTGACTACATCTGAATGGTTAACCTTATTGAATATGCTAACAAAATGATCTGAGCAGAGACATGAGAAAGTCTGCTAACAACACTTGTCAATTTAAGATGATAGAGGCTGATAAGAATTGTCAAATGATGCTCTGAGACTGAAAAGCTGGGCAATAAAATGCCAGATCAAGTTCAACATTGATTCATATAAAATGATGCATAAAGGAAAAAAAATTCTAACTGGATACACAGAATAGTGAGTGCTGAGCTGACATTACCGAACCTTGATGTTATAGTCAAGAGGTCCACAAAAACATCACCTCAGTGTTCATTAGAGGTGAAAAAGCAATTCAAACATTAGGAACTATTAGGAAGGAAACCGTGAATGCAAACAAGAATATCATTATGCTGCCACATCCATGGTTTACTCACCCCTGAATACTCTGGTCTCCTCACCTCAAGAAAGTCTACAACAGATAGTGCTGGGGGGTGTAAGTCAGAGCAGTCTTCTAAAACATACAGAATAGCTCCTGGACAAGAAAGGATAATGTATACTGAGACTCTTCAGTTTGGAAAAGAAACTCTGACAGTCATCCTGCAAGAGCCCACCGAGAGCACTGCAACAAGAGGAAGCTGTGCTTGAAACCATCTGGGAGGAAGCAAACTGGAATGCTAGCGACAATCTAAGCTACAGTAAACCATGCACCATTATGATTTGGTTTAAGCCAGTTAACACTTCCATGTTTAGCTTTGGGATTGTTTGGTTGTGGGGTTTTATTTTTGGTTTATTTTTAATAGGCTGCATGGTTGCTTAGTGACTTGGCTAACACTCAATCTTTTGCAGAAACAGGAAGAATAACTCATGATCCTCACAAAAGTGGCTTCTTTCTTTTGCGGCTTCTACTGTACAATGTGCAAATTCTTCTCCATTGTCATTCTCCGGCAGGACACAGCCAGAGGCAGATGCCCTAAACCCTGGCATAAAAAGAATCAAGAAATGTTGAGGTAAGATGGGGACCATCTCAGCCTCTCAATACAGGTCTCTTACAGTTTGGAGATAGATTACACTAGATAACAGCTCTCAGCTTCTCATTTCTTTGGCTTTAAACAGTCCTGCCACCCACCTGCTCACCTAAGCCAGCCTGTCCAAGGAGGCAAGATCCATCATCTCAGCCTGCTCTACATGAGATGTCCCACTGCAGATTGCAAGCTCTACTTCAGACACTAAACCTCCGTAGCCCATAATCTCTGCAGGGCCAGATGGAACTAGCCATGGACCTGCCAGTTTATGAGGCTGTACAAACGCAGCTATGAAGATAGCCCTCCACTACTCTAATGCAGAGTTTGACCTCCCTGGCATTACCAGCATAGCATGGAGAGGGCTTCACAAAAGGTAGAATTTGAGCAGAAGCTTTTTCCATGTCTTACAAGCTTCTTCATCACTAGTAGGCATGGCACTACACTCCTCTCCAACTGAACCAACAGTTACATGCAAAGCATTCTTCTGATGCTCCGCAGTGGGTGTCCACAAAGACTTTTTGCCTGCATTACCACAATCTTGTTTACCTCATCCTTAAATGAATATGTGAGCCTGCTGAGGAGGTCAGACTCTGAGGACTCTGAGTTTGTAATGTTCTAAATGGACCTGATTTAAATTGGTATTCAATGGAAGAAGTTAATCATTAATGATATCCCTACATCTAAAATCTAACACAGACTGATAGACTCCCTATTACAATAAGCTTATGCCATCATGAGATGGCAAATAGGGCTGTAAGTGGGTGTAAATGTAAGTTAAAAGAGAAAAGTAAATTATATGGTTTAGCTTATATCCCTACTGGGGGGGGGGGGAAAGCAGCTTTTTGTGCTGTCTAGCCTACTCTGCAGAGATGAACATCCTCATCCCCCATACAAAACACTCTTGATACGACATGTATAACAGGGTCCTAACCTAAAAGAGGATGACCTGAACACAAAGACCCCCACCCCTATAGTCCTGCAGATTAAGAAGCAATTTAAAATCTTGATGACTTACTACCATACTTTAAGAGCAAATATTTCCCCAGATTCTCCCACTGCATCCTGCAAGTGACATGCTCTCTGTCTCAGACAGGATAAACTTAGTGGGCTGGATGCCAAGCGCATGCAGCAAGATAAAGAATTAGCTCGGGCATAGCCAGCACTTCAATCTCCCAAGGTGTTAAAATTGAAATGATACCTAGTAAGAATCAGGTTTTCTTAACAGTACTAACAAAAACTCTGCAACCAACCAAATCAAAACCCCACAGCAAACACACGCATGTTTGACTTTTATCTTGCTGCCTCTCACAAAACTGCCATAAAAATTTAGTCTTCCCCCTCAAAGCCAAATCCACTATAAATGAACTCCTGCTTCCTGTTTGTACCCAAATACTGATAGAACATTGTTTCTGGAAAGAGACAGTCCCATCCCTCTTTTTACATTACATTGATTAATTGTTTTTCCATTTGTATTCTTTATGATGTTCCTCCAAACGCTCCACAAATTATATAGCCCTTAGAAAGCCAGAAGTTGTTTGGCTCCTCCTCCCCCCCCCTCCTTTAAACTTGAATGCAGCTTGAGAGACTTAAGATCTCACATTAGTTTTAACTGCTTCACTGTAGACCTGCTGGCACCATTGACAGAAAGGGAGGGCTCCAACACGCCGCAATGATGCGCTCATTTCAGTGGCCAGCAAAGAGCCAAAGGCGACCCCTATTATTAGTGCTAGCGAGACGAGATTTACCATATTATTAATCATTAAAGTCTGACTCAAAATTCAGACTGGCTTATACTTACTCCGTGGGTCAGGGAGCTTTACTAGAGCTCATTAACTGTGCTGGGCTTCTCATTGACTCTTTCTGCAATAACTTTTTTTCCTAATGCACGAGGGGAAAAATGAAATACAGGTGATTTTTGTGTTTGAGGGGTGTTTGCTGCTTGATCTCAACAAATAGAAGCAGGAGGAGCATTTTCCTTGTCAAAGAGGACAGTAATTCTTCAAATCAGTCTAAAGAGATAATGAGTGGCAGCATAATGCTTTTGATCTGTCGTAACTGTTAAATAAAAGAGAATGGATGCAAAGCTCGTGTGCCACAGGAAGGGCACTCACTCTTAAATGTCTGGGATTCTCTCCGTGGTTAATCCCAACCTGTCCGGAACCCTGGCTATTTTTAGGCACAATAGTGGGCCCGTTACACATCCTGTCCCTATAAAATGGGTCCCTTGCTGGTGATACTCCTGTAGGGCAGCTAATAAGTAGGTAGGAAAATGACGTCTCTCTCTGCTTTTGACTTGCATGCTACCGCAAGGACGGACAGCGGGAACGTCTCCTCTCTGGCGTCAGACAGTCCCCCTGCAGCATACATGCCATTTAAATTATTACAAGGCAATGTTACAAGTATGAACCCTGGCACAAAATAAAGTAATTACATTTAATTAGGCAGCCCAAAAAAGTGATGGCCGGAGACTCACTGCCTTAGATGTAGCCTTTTGGTGACTTAACACAGGACAGGTAATGAATGAAACTTCAAAGTGTAAGCAACTAAATTGCTACTTAATTAGTGGAGCCCTAGTCAAAAACACAGCAAAACAAAAAAGAAAACAAACCCTCAATTTTTTTTTCTTTTTGTCAAAGGATTTAGACAATGATCCCACGTCTCAGGCCCTGAAATTAAGGATTATTCTATGAAAGTGTGTGTTTGCGTTCAAAATGTCCCTTTTTGTTCATGCTGAGCTCCCCAGAGGTGCCAGACTGGCAGTCCTGGAGCCTGATGTTGCCCAAAAGGGAACTCGGTACAAACAAGTTCCTAGCTCACAAGTCTCACTTACTTCCTAAGCATCATGTATAGATACTTAATCCTTTGAGTACTGTGATCCTGAGGTATGCCTGCACCAATCAGCCTACCACAGCAAGACAGCTTTCAAAGTCAGAAACAGTGGAAGATAATGGTAAAGTAGGTAATGTAATGCTGGATTTTTATGTACAACCTCTCTTGGTTTTGCTCTTTCATATCCAGGGATACACAGTTTGCCAGAGCCCTCTCTGGAAGCCTCTTGAGCTTCCATAAATGTCCTGCTTCTTTATCATGCAATTAAGTGTGAAAAACAAAAGTGAGTTGGAATAGCATCATGACTTATGCTGGGCTGTCATCTCTGGGTCAGCACTTTATTCTAATTTCAATCAGAGATGAACTGTTCTCGAGGGCATGGAGCAATAGGATGAGGGGGTGATGGTTTTTAAAGTAGAAAAGGAGAGATTTAGGTTGGATATTAGGAAAAAGTTCTTCAATGAGAGTGGTGGATCACTGAAATGGGTTGCCCAGAGAGGTGGTGGAGACCCCATCCCTGGAGACATTCAAGGTCAGGCTTGACGAGGCTCTGAGCAACCTGTCCTAGTGAAGATGTGTCTGCACACTGCAGGGGGGTTAGACCTGGTGACCTTTAAAGGTCCCTTCCTACCTAATGCATTCTGTGATTCTAAGTGACTTAAGAGACCAGTTCTCCCTTCAAAGCTCAAGTCCCCTTGTGAGTTGGGCTTGCAGGAGAGCAGGCTGGCAAACACCCGAGTTGTATGCGTACACACTGCTGCGCAGAGCTGCTTGCGATGATACAGGTCACATGCCTCCTTGACCATGGCATGCAGTTCCCACTGAGATGCTATTGCAGTCTGAAAAAAGCAGTGGATTCATCACTTGCATCATTTTACCAATACTGTTCTCTTGTCACACACTGACAGCTCTTGGGGGAGGGAAGCAGGGCAGCACCATCCACTCTCCAATCATCAATGCAGCAGGCTACTGCAAAACAGCCTGGCAACTAGCATCCCCAAGCCCATGATGTACTACAGCACTAAAGAAGCTGCTGCTCAATCCTCTGGCAGCTCTGCTCTGAAACTGGATAGCCTTGCTTATTTAGCTGTTTGTATTAGAGAACTGTGGGCTCCGATTCCCATGATGTCCAATGTGCAACCTCACAACAAGCACCTGGGATGGGGCAGAGCTCAGATCCACTCTGTTTCCCACAACCAGTTTTAAACAGCTCCCCACATATCATCCTGTATGCCCTGCTCTCTCCACTGGCTGAACTGGGAACCAAGACCTCATCCTTTGCCACCTAAAACCATCATGCTGAGGCTGGGGGCTTAATTCCAGACATACAGAGATACCCACACTTGTACTCATCACTGAGTTTGGGGTCCTGCAAACAAAGCCCAATCAGAAAGATCGTGACATATTTAGAAGCAAAGGTCTCCCTGCCTCTCCACCTGAAATTTAGCTGCTTCATGGAAAAGCAAGGTATGCTGGAAGGAAACTCAGCAAGTAGGGAAGCAGTTCCAGGAGAGCTTTACTTGGTTCACTGGTGCGCACAGGGACACCGAAGGAAAATGCACATTGAGGGACCTCACAGTAGATACTATGATGTGCTTCTGGCAAACCTTGCATGGAGTTGGCACAGTTCTCTCTATTGCACAGATCAAACTCAGACACAGGAACTACTTTCTGTTAAGTACAAGGGTCTAGTCCACATTCAACTCTCAGGCGCCCAGCTAACCCTTTCACATTGAGTTCAATGATATGGCATGTTTTCAGTTATTTTAACCAAAACGATCTTACACTATCTCCCTTCCTAATACCCATACCAACCACATCTATTTTAAGCTGTATACTTCAATACAGTCTGTTACTGTCCCATTCTCCAGAGTTTCATAGGCTAATATCCATCAAGACAACAGCATTTGCATCCAAAACCACATCACACCCACCCACCGGTTTGCCTTTTTACCAGAGAGTAAAACTTCTGAAGGACACTCCTCCTTCTTTCTCCACCTCTCTCCAAGACACTGAAGGTGGACAAAACTTTTTGCAGGGCTGCTGTAAAAGATCAAACCCATCCTATCTGAAGTTTTGTTTTCCAGATACAATTGAAATGCAAAGGGATGGAGAGTGCATGCACAGTGCTGCTGCTACAAAGCTGTGTTCGCTGATGAGCATTTGGTTTGCAAAAACTGGTGAGAGGTTGGAGCGGTCTGGCCCTTTTTCCCCCAGAGACTCTGGGGTAGCAATAGAAATACACACACTTGGACAGTGCACACAAATGCACAGGTAGAGCTGTGATGTGTTAGAGATTAGGAAAAATTCAGAGAATGCAACAGAGAATATTTTCGATAACTTGTGCTTTTTAGTGTCTAGCTAGTGTCCAAACCTATACATCTGAGGAAGTCAGTTCAATCACCACCTCACCATGTTTCCAATGGCATGCAGCCATAGGCTCTTCTCTAAACTGTTGACTGGCTGCATTTCCTATTGCATTTACGAATAATTCCAGACAAGCTGCCATTGCTTTGTCTAAGAATAGACTGAAACATTAATGGTTGCGTATCAGAAATCTTTAGTGAAAGAAATCATACATGCATAAATCAGAAACTCTCTTTCAAATCCATTAGTAATCCTCTCTTAAATCTCCGCATAAATTATAGAAGCATTTCATGCATCTCATCTCTTCAGGTTTCTGTTAACATCAAAGCATTCCTGACTGTGTACCCATTATATTTCTATCACCTTTCTTGATAAAAATCTTGTTTTGCAAAGCAATACTTTCTAGAGGTAAATATATACAAATCTCAAGTTCCCAGACTTGTCTCCTGAAGACATCCATAAACTGCTAGAATAGCGATCACATCTGATTAATGACAGATAAATCTGAAGCTTTCAGCAGAACAAATCTTGAACTTTCCAACAGCATAGGACAAAACAGACTTGGGGTGCTCTGGGGAGGAGGGCTCTGGGACATCCTTCCTTCCCTGGGAAGCACTACAGTGGTAGAGATACTGAGAGAGGACTGAAGAGGCAGACACCCTTCCCTATGGGACTTCCATGGGCCTAGTGTAAAGCCGTCAGATTCTTTTCATATTAGCAGATTTTCTCCTCCCTCAGTCAGCCCCTGTGGTTGTAACATCTTACTTGCTCAGAGGCATCTATCGGATTAAAGGAAATAGAGATGTAATTGCTCCTTGCTGAATAACCTGTAGAACACTAATCCCAAGACAAGACACAACAAACTCCCCATTCATACTTCCCAGTTTCTGCTTCCTCCTCTCCCCAGGGCATTCACCATACAGATCATCCTTACCCTTAAGGAAGTCCAGTCTCTCCTGCATAGCTTATGGTTAATTTTCTGAACAGTAGCAATTTTACAGCTCAGTTTCCCTTTCACTAACCTTGCTCAGGCTGCTCATCATTTTCCATTTCTTGCCCAAGGCTCTCTGGCATTTGTCTCAACATCCCACACAGGTCTCAGTTTGATACCAGACATATCAGCCTCGCGACCTTCTCCCCTCCCAGAGGTGCCACTGCACATTACTTCTCCCCCATTGACAAACCTGGCCAGGCTCCCTTTCACACATTGCTGCTAGTCAGCTCCCTCAAGTGCTTTAGTCTTTGACAGTCTCCCACCATCGACCTCTCTTCCTGGCACACACCAGGAGAGCATTAAAGAACACATCTATGTGTGCACAAAAGTCATGAGAGAAACAGCACTTTCATGAACAGGAGATAGCACGCACAGGTCATTTGCAAGCAAATCCCAAGCGTGAATCAGAGCATCTCCAAATCTTGTCCTATGTATTTTTAACTCAAAGTCTATCTTCCCTTTGGCTTGAAAGGAGATAAGACTTGTCAGAAAAATATTCTGATATAACTGAAGTTGTGGTTCCTGAAGGCCATCATAAACACAGTTATTCTAGAGCAAGATACTTCATTCACTGTCCCATAAATTTCATTATTATATTGAGCAACTATATGTGCTTTTTTTGAAGCATTCAGCTGAATCATCTGCACACATGCACACTCCCAGCAGCCAGGCAGTAAAAGTTTCCACCTTACTGCTTATAGATATTTTGATGAGATCTTCTAATGCTTTATTTTTTATGCTTTAACAGAGGTAATAACATTGATGGTTATTGTAAAGACACATAAAAAACCCCATACTTGCTCTTAGATATTTACAAAAGCACTAGAAGATGGGGGAAATTAATAGATCTGAGTGCCACCATTATAAATTGGTGCACAAGATAGTGTCATATTTAGCCACAGCTGGAAGAACTTGAGAAAACCCCATATTTTTGGTGTTTCCTGAAAATCTCTGGGGTGAAATCCAGGTCAATAGGCTTTGTAGAAGCATGCAGGGGGTAGGACTGTCATGAAGAGGTGGTTTCTGGACAATACATAAGCATTTAAGGATAAAAACAACAGTAAGGTTTTGGTTATTCACAACAACCTAGTGCCTCCCTGACACTGAGCCCACGTTGGTACAGTTGACATGAAGCATTTTGCATGTCAAAGAGGAGAGATGTGGCCCATCTTATTATGTCTGTATGAACATGAACAACATTGCACCACATGGGAGATGAGAAAACAGTATTCTTTCAAAAACTTCCATCACATCACTTTTGCATGTCTTTTCAGGACTATATCTGCTCCCTCAAACACAGGTATTAGCTATACCCACCCTTCCCCTAGAACCACTGTGGTGCCAACCAAGCAAGACACAAGAAATCACTACAAACCTTCCTTTGCTTTCCTCCCACCTTATTTGCACACGGAGGGACACCAGACCCCATGGGAAGGCTGAACCTCCAAAACAGCTGGAGGAATTACTCAGATATTAATCTAATAGGCATGATATAAAACACCGGGGGGTGGGGGGATGGGGAGGAAGAAGCCCACAGCAAGAAGGAATGGAAAAGAAACAGAAGCAGAAATTTCTTCTTGTGTATGACAAATTTTGAAGTATGCTAGGGTTAAAAAGGCAGCTGCATTCTGAGAGAGCAAAGTGCTGTGCTTCTATCTGCAGCCTTAATGAATGGACATAGAATTTAAGTTGGGGGGGATTTTCAGTTGATTGAAATTCACTGGGCAGCACTTCAGGGTGTCAGTAAGAGAACTGCTTTGCTCACATTCATTACAGTGTTATAAAGAATGCTTTTGTCTTCTAGTACAAGAGTTTTGTGTGGGAAGAAGAGGTTTGCAGCCAGGGAAGAGTTCAACTGCATAACAGCAACACCAGCTACAGCCTGCATACAGTGTACAAGCAAAAACTAATTCCCTTCTCAACTGTCAGCAAATGGTAAGCCAGCCTTGTGCTTTGGGGAGAAGAAAGACTCAGATCATGTCAAGGACAGGAGTGCCCCCACTTCAAGCACCTCAAAGAGACGTCCTGCCACACTACAGTGCCCAACTCCTTTGCCAATACAGCCATCACGGATGGGCTACCAGAAGGAGAAAAAAAGATTTTATACAAAGTTATCTTCAATAAAAAGGACAATAACCTGTCTCAAATAATTTTTCTAACTTCTTTTTAAAAAAAATTAGTTAAAAGTAGTCCTTTTCTCCCTTCTCTCCTGAGCAGAACAGGGTTTTACCATGTATTTTCACACTGTATCACGGAGCATGGCATCCTGTATTGCACAACACACTTTTTGGAAGGTAAGAACCTACTGGAGCAAGTCCAGCAAGTCACTCTGTCTCATCCATCCAGAACACTCAGGCTTATCCATTCCAGGGTACTTGGAGAAGGGCTAGACAGAGGAGACACACAGTAACCATCTTCAATCAGAGAAAAGCCACTGCAGGACACAAGGAAACAGACCACCCACTCTCTGAATCTGCAGCGGCTGTGGTAAGGAGTAACAGAGAGGTTAGCAGAAGATTTTTAATGAAGAGGTAAATACAGGGAGAGTGTCCAGGAAAATGACAAGTCTTCTGCAACTGAGATGATGCAAGAGTCTCACAGGAATGGCTTAGCTGTAATCATTATTGACTTGGGCAAGGGGATGGACGCTCCCAGCAATCTTTCTTCTGTAACAGAACACAGGGAAATACCAACACTCCTTCAGAGTCACACCCCAAACTGAGGCTGTCGTGTGGGACAGTTTCCTTAACATACATGGGAGGTTTCAGCACTCAAGACATGCCAGCCCGAGGGGCAAAGTTCGGTTTTGCTTCCGCAGGAGCAGAACATGTCCTGGAAGATGCAAAGCAGACAAAGAGAGGGCATTGGGCTTAAAGGAACGAGGGAGAAGGAAAGTCCCCTTTCTATCACTCGCTCTCTTCCCTTGGGGAATACACCAGCATCCCTCTACAAGTCCCCTACCTACTCCTTCTACGAAACTCATTTACCCCACCCTGACCCCTTTAAGATGAAGGGATGGGTGAGAAAAACGAGAAGTGAATCTTCTTCCTCCTCAAAATGGAAAAGTTGCCTTGGGCTTGGATTTGCAACCCTGGGGTGTTTGCACTCAGCTTCCTTCTTGTGGGCTACGTGTTGTCAGGAGGTATATAATGGCAGGTACCTCTCTATGCTTGCCAACATAGTGGATTCACGCTATTACCATGTTTTCAAGACAATTTATAACCTGGGTTTGACAAAAGTACAAATTTACAGGTAACCCTCTGCTGTTTTTCCCTCCTAACACTCCATCACCCAGTTCTGTGTGTGTAGCATGTGAGCAGTCCAGCACACACAGGAGGAGCTGCCCTGATGATTCTTTGAGAGCTGGTTTAACTCTCTCTACTTCACATATTTCTACATATATCAAAATACACAAAAGACACTCCTGGTGAAGCAGTGAATCCCTTTGTAGATTAGCAAAGCCAATACTATGTCAGAGATGAGCAGATGTTCCTGAAACAATCCGGGTACTCGCCAGGAGAGGTGCAGACAGGGCAGGGGCAAGGCATGAGAGAGGTGGGTTAAGCAGCTTCCAAAACAGAAGGACTGAGCACGGGATACTGTGAAGTTTCACTAAAAATCTATCTTAACAGAAAAAACAGCACTGCATCCAGCCATGACTCTGGGAAAGGTTAGTCTCTGATTCTCTAGTTCACCGTAACGCTGCCTTTTTAACCTTTCTTCCTAATCCGAATTTCTAAATGTGGGACACACCACAAGGTATGGTTACTTGGAAAGCAAGAACACAGGAGCAGATGTTTTCAGTGAATCAGTCCTCCTTCAAAACCAGCCCAAAGGCATCTTAGCATAGGCCTGAACAAGCAAGAGGGAAGGATTCGCAGCTCAGCCTACCCTCAGAGCAAGCCAGCTCATCTCTTCAACTGTAGACAAATAACACAGTTTACCTCCTTACCCTTTCTTTGCTAAAGCCAACTCTCAGCCTACTATCAAAACCGATTCTTTTCTCTTTGCAAAGAATACAAAAGCGTGCTTAGCTCTGGAGCGCAGCAAGAGTCAGGTTTGCTAGGAAAGGAGTGAAGCGTGGAGGTAAGAGTGTGCAGACAGCCAGCCTGACATTCCCATGTAATTACTGATTGTTCCCTTCTTCCCAAGTAGGCTGCAGAGAACACACAGCAAGGTGCCTTTGAGGGATGATTTCAAAAGGTGTTTTCCCAAGCTGCTTGTTCTAAGCACACAAGTATCCTTTCAATCACTCTTCGTACAGCAAAGAGTTTGTTCTGAATCATTGACGGTTTTAACATCTTACCACATTGGACTTTCGGGAAGAAACGCACCTCTGCCAGAAGGTGACTGGTATTTACAACTGTGATAACAGAACCAAGGTAGTAATAATCCCCTCAGTGACAGTCTGTGACATTAATGTAGACCATCTCTTTTGTCACTACGATACGGAAAGACAGAATTAAAGTGGTGATTTTATAAATACTTCTCACACCCAGAAAAGAGCAAGGGGAAGAAACAGGTCTCAGGAAAAATGAAGTATGTTAAGGCAATAATTTTCAAGTTATTGCAAGGGTAAAACAGTCCAAATGGTGCCCTTTTCAAATAGCTTATTGCACCTCTGATGCACAAAATTAGAGCATTTCTCTAAAAGCAAAAACCAGAAAACTGTGTAAGGTTTGAAAGAAGTGCAGGAGAAAAGCAGTAAGTGGAAAGACAGTCACCCCAAACTCTTGCATTGCAGACAGGGTATGACAATCACTTAAATGCAATCCGTGATGTGACAAGGAGGCATCAGAAGAGACAAAGATAAAGAGGAGCACGAGGTTTTTCAAGCCACAAACCCCAGAATAATTCCTGTTCTCCACCATAAAATTGAGAGGGGCGAAAAATTTAGAGAGCCTCTGTAGATTTAAGAAAATGAGCTCCCTGCTGCAAATCAGGATGCTCCTTTTTCATTTAATTTTAGGATTAATTAATGGCTTCCTATCAAGAATTTCTGTGGATGATGTGGTTTCATAGGCTTATCAGCCCAGATTTGTTAAATTCTGAGTGTTTCATAGCTGCCGCTGCACAGCTGCCCTACAGCTGCAAACAAACGCGTTTTGAAGTACTCAGTCTGAAACACACCTGGAATTGCTCTGGAGAGACATGTAGCTCGACTTTCCCACTCTTAGCCTTGGCTTAAAAATTTAGACACACACACTCCTGTTTGAAACACATGGTTTTATAGTCAAACACTGCTCCTGTTAAGACACGGTTTACCATTGCTACAGTAACACTGAAACAGCCAGAGGCTGGTGCTACACCCCAGGAAAGGGAGCTTGCCTCTTACTGACCAGAATTAGCCCAGTGAATAGGCACTGTCCAGACAAGACTTTAACCAGGCTGCCACTTTATTATCTTACACACTTACCCATCAAATGGTGATCAGTTGTGTCAAAGATCACTCTGGAGATCTACCAAAACAGACCAACAGGTCCCTGTTGGTCACAGGGGAACTAAAACTCTCATAGAAACCACAGCAAGTCAGCTGGCACAGTCTTCTTGGCCAAATATAACAGTGGAAAGCTACAACAACGCAGATGCCAATCACCTGTAACATACCTGCTTTCTTTACCCATATACAGACCCTACAGCAGAAACATCTGCAGCGAGGATGGGCTTTTGCAAGCCAGCACTGTGATCACACACACTCTCATTAAATGTTCACTTTGATTTGTCTTACCTGAGTAGGAAAAGCCACACAGATGAAACATTAAGAACCAAACCCCTATGGTCAAAATTAATCTTCTCCAGACAGTACTTCCATACTGCGAACCTGCACACATGAAGCTGCACAGTATTTGGTACTTGCTGTTTCCATCCATTTGAATCATGTCCTTCACACCCAGCAATTTTTAAGCAATTCTTTCCTCCAGCTCTCATCAGATAAGGGGAGGCCTTCCAGACTAAGTCCTGATGTTCTTCCCCAACTGACAGTCATTTGGGTAACTTAGTTGACTAATAACCCACAGAAAAGGGCTAGCTGGGCACCAGAAACTAACTCCCGCAGGCCACTGGCCAGAGTCAAGCTGCCTGTGATGGAGAGCTGCTGGAGCTGCCTCCAGCTCTAACAGAAGAATATGGGGAGCTGAGATGCAGCAATGTGTACAGGACTATCTCAAGGGCCTGCTTGGACTTACCGGCAGAGCCTCAGCAGTCACACAAGTGCCACCCTCCCGGGTCCAGGAGCACCAACAGCCCTGGCTCAGTCTCCACAGAGCCAGCAATGCAATCCAGGCTCCAAACAGCTTCTCCGCTACAGATTGGGTGCAGCTCTGACACAACTGTGGTTCAGTCTCTTTGTCATAGCTTTTAGCAGTTCTATGCCATACAGCATGCAGCCCAGCCAGCACCTCCCCAGCAGATGGGACCACATCAGTGTTTTAGCTGTCTTCAGTGAAATCTGGATCAGACTGAGGGCTCTCACTTGTTCTCTTTCTTCAAGTCCAGGCTAAAAACAGTGTCCTCCTGTTGTTTAATATTGCTAACTGATACCCATCAGAAGAGCAGGTTAGGAAAATCCTAGAGGATCTCAGAGCCTGGTTGCTACCATCATGCATGCTTGACAGGAACAGGCAGGAGGTTATGCAGTCCCGCAGAGTATCTGAAAGCAATGATGAGCTGCTATTATCTTTAGTAACAAATAGTGCAACTCCATCTTTTGGGCACAGACAAGAACAGAACAGCCCTGGCCAACCCAGGCACTGAGCTAGAGACTAGACACAGCGGGAGTGTGCAAGCCACAGAGGAAGCACAGATATGCAGCTGAGGTGATACTGGTCAGTAAGGTAAATTGCTTTGCAGCTGCTGCCAAACGACTTGTTTTGCCATTTGCATATTACATCAACAGCATCCATCACCTCTGCAAGCTTTACTGAAACACCTCAATTTTCTTTTCCTGGACATGATCTATTTTTCTTCTCTCTCTTTCTCTCACACACACACTTAGCCTCATACTCAAACGGCGGGAATAAATTATTACATCAGATCTTCATTCACATCTTTAGACATTATGGCAACAAAGATGTTATTGACAGTCTTAGTGATGGATGCAGCTAACCTGGAATTAGCTCCTAAACAGAAAAACACACCCAAGTCTTATCTGAGAAGCTGCAGCCTCCTGGAAATAAGAAACAGGAAAAGCAGGGTAAGTTTCTTGTTTTCTGAGGAGAATTAATATTTAGACTTTCTTCCCTGAAACATTTGAAAACCTTCATTGAAAATTGTTGGACAAACCAGGCTCCACAATGTCTGTCTGAGAATCTAACAGGAAAAACAGCACATGGGGCAGAAATGTAAAATCTACTTCAAAAGGAACAAATGAGTTTTTCACCACCACTCCTTCCAAACCGAATCAGCAGGCACATGAGGCACCACGTTTTCTTGCAAAAAACAAGGACCAAGCCATGGCACTGATTAAGAGCCCTGAAGCAGCAGCACAGAGCATTTGTGCTAAGTTTACACAAGAATTTGCTACAGCAACTAAGAAAGATGCAGCTTCAAGCCCTGCAGTTTAAGTGACGATTGGTGAAAGGATGTGTTATTGATTGCAAGGGTTGGTAGACCACAGTAATAGGTCAGTTCACTGTAATAATGATCCTTATTCAGAGCAGCAAGCATTTCTGGCCTTATCACTGCACCGTAACAGCCACAAAGACCCTTCTCAAAGTCTGATGTCGCAGTATAATGTATCACTAAGCACTAAAGCGGTGATTTATACTAAATCAGATCCTCATACCACAGAGTTTGTGCTATGGCAGCTGGTAAGTATAAACATAC
Organism: Zapornia atra; assembly: GCA_013400835.1. NCBI lineage: Eukaryota > Metazoa > Chordata > Aves > Gruiformes > Rallidae > Zapornia > Zapornia atra. The sequence goes on along the minus strand of VZTU01004421.1, from coordinate 97,903 downwards.
ACACCTCTGGATCCTATTTCAACCATGGGATCGTAAGTAGCTATTGAAACCTACAGATCATCTGGTGAATGGGGAGGGGGGAAACATCAGCCTGGAGATTTATACATTACAGAGGGTCATCAGAACCAGGAAAGGAGCTTCTTTGTCACCAGGAGACCTGTTGCCATTAGTAACTATTACTTGCATTTCACTGTCTGAAACGGCTGCCTCTTTGGCTCACCGCTGCTCTCTATGGAAAGCAAAACACCAGTGTGCATAGTAAAACCTCAAAGATTTATTTTTTTTCTTCCCAACGGTATCTGGGTCAGGCATAGAGCAAACACGTTTCTTTTCTGCTGCACAGGAGGCACCCTCAAGGATGAATCTATGGGGCCTGGCTAGGTCTGCGGAGCTCAGTACCTTGCCTTTACCCACAAGGCAAAGGGACCACATAATGTAGAGGAAACCGGGAATCTGTCCATCAGCACAGCAGCACCCACTGGGGTGTTATGGTCAAGAAGGAAAGTTCTGTCTGGTGATAAGCACAAGCTGTGTAAACACATGCATACTTTGGTCACACTCCTGTCAGCTCTATCGGCTCTCCTTCATGCCAAGCATTGTCCAAACACTGCTTGAATAAGGACTGATTTTTTGCAGGATACGCCTTGCACAAGGACGGTCCCAAAGTGCCTGCAGAAAGCACTGAGACCCAGCTCATGTGCCAACCAAGCAATCGTTTCTTTTCAAAAACGTGGTCTGAGAAATTTCATCATTTAATAGGCTTTTGGTAACAAAACTCAAGGAAAGCAATGGGATGCTTTAGCTGTCATTTTACTTCTGAGAGTCATTTTCATTTCAGTCCTATACAACAGACAAAGCCTAAGGAAAGAAAGCTTTTCACTTTCTCTCCTCATCCTTTGCTGAACTGTTCTCACAAAACCCTGCCATGATCACACCACCAGCAACTGAACCCTGGTTCCGGAAAAGTCCTGTCCCTGGTCCCCCCCTTACAATTTTACACATCTTAGATTGTTTGCCTTCAGTCCCAGTACCCAAAGAACTCTGCTTTAATCTTTGATTTCGGCAACACCTGCTGGAAAACTTCTAAGCAGAATTTCTCATCAGAAGACACCAAAGAGATCACAGAACTGGCATATGGACCCCAACTAATTTCTGGGACCTTTTTCTAGCTTCTTCAGAGTCAGATATCTGAGCTGGCTGCATTTACCATTTTTCAAGGTTGCTTTAGGCCAAATATTTATTTATTTATTTATTTGAATGAATGAGAAGAGAAGAAAATCAACCCTCTGGAGAGCAACACAGATTTGTGAGGCCTGTGAACACACCTGGGAGTCCTATTTCTTCTTCTTGCAGCAGGTCATCTTTATCTTGAGGGACCACTGACCTACATAATGTCTATAGAAGACTAATTAGGAGGAAATCAAGAAAGTGGATCACAATTAAAATGGATCATATTTTAAAATAATTCCACGGCAAAGCCAGCCATCAACACCTAGGAAGAATTACTTTGCAAATGGGTGAGACACTTGCCTTGTGCTGTAACAAGATTTCCATCCACATTTTCTATCAGAAAAGTACAATTCCATTGCTTTGCTTTGAGTAAGTTAATGGTAGGCTGACAGTGTGGCTGGTTGGGGTTTTTTTTGTTTATTTGTTTTGGTAACACAAGAACACCTTGCTAAATAACTTTCCATTACGGGTCAAGTGACTTTGCTGAAGAGTAGGTGGTCTTCACAGCTATTTTCACAAGTCTTACAGCCTCACTGCTCCTTTCTCATAGTGGGTAAGCTAACTGCAGACATCCCGTCTGACAAGACATCAGTGCTTTTGCTGGGGCATGATTGCAAGGACTGTATCAGACAAGTCACCAGCATCCCTTCCTGGAAAAGCATAGCTGTTAAGAGCTGTAATATCATGCATGATGTTCTAACCACATCCTGCTATTAAGATTTACGAAGAATATGCAGTTGGAGACAAATGGACAAAATAAATTCTTGTTGGAAACACGACCTGAAAGAACCTTGGTGTTTCAGCATTAGACAAAATAGGTAGGTGCCAATGACTGCATTTTATCAAAGTTAGAATGATTATTAAATTATTAACTGTGGATAATTTGCTATGAAGTATTTACATGAAAACTGACCAGCAGTTATCTAAATGCATTTTCAGAGGCTGACTGCTCATACCATAAAACTATTTTTGTCAAATTTATTGATCTCTTTTCTTTTTTCTTGCTAGCTAAGACAGTTGAAATTTATTGACAGTTTGAATAAACTTGCAATTTTAGCTTCCCATTTTGTAAAAGCTAGACTACATCAGTCAGAAAGCCTCGTTGCTTTCTTTGAGTGGTACTGCATCAGTGCTACAGCAAATGACTTCTTTGCAGAACTGACTATCAAGATCAAATTTAACCTCAGGATAAGTAAAGTATACAATTTTAGTCAGGTAACATAACAGACTTGCTTCTTGCATGTTTTCTTTCCTTCTGTCCTCCTTCACTAGCATAGTTTCCTCTAAGAAAACATTGTAGTTATTTCTGAAAATATTGTCTACACAGATAATCTTTTAAAATGTTCCTGCAGGTTGTCTGCAAGCAGAAAAAGAATTTTTGCATTAAGATATCCAGCTATTCCAATTCTAGCCTATAATTTTGCCTTTGTGAGTTCTTCATTTCATAAGAGGCTTCCTAGATTTGCCATTCTCCTTGTGACTCACGTATCAAGGATAAGCAGCATGCAGGAATACTGCGGAACAAGGAATACATGGCTAATTCATCAATACATCATGAACTTCTGCCTATGATGAAAGCAAGTAACTGGTTGTTCAAGTTACTTTTTAACCAGCAGTAAACACAGCAGGCAGCCTGGAATAATCAAACTCAAACATATAAACCAACTTATCGTCTAGAAACTTCCAAACCCTAACTTAAACATTAGAATTGCCAGCTGGGTGACAATCAAATAGCTGAAACTGTCCTTGTCTCTACAGCTGTGTGGTCAGGCAAACCACTGGAGAAGAAATTCAGAGGTGTCAGCGCAAAACCAAACAAAATGGAAGGCAAAACTTTACCTCTCATTTCATTGTAAGTGGAAAACCTCAGCAGTTCTGCAAAGAAGAGCCTCATGGCTGAGAAACTTTACACAAGTTCAAAATCATGGAAACTCATCAGGCAGCAATCCTTTAAAGCACATGGGTATTATGTCCTGATCTGACATACATCAAGAAAAATCATCCCCTGAAAGTCAGCGAGGAGGAAACAATGCAGATACTGACTCAGACTAGTTTGCAGAGATGGCACACACCAGGATCCAAGGCTCCTAACCTCTGTACAGAAGAGTAGAAGACAGTTGATGCTTAGAGTTGTGCATTCATGACCGTGAGGTCAGCTTTAGCCATGTGATGCTTCTGCTCCTGCAGCCCTCCAACTGACAATTTTTGTGCCGGTCATAGCCAGGAGCTTCACTTCCAGGGGTGTTTTCTTCCCTGTCTAATTTTTTGCACTGTTTAGGATGGTACTTCTGTACATCCTTGCAATACTTCTCCAACCCTCTCACCTATGAAGTACCCGCTCCCAAACACCATAGCACATTGACTGGGCATCCTGGAAAACCGCCTTATTCAACCTAACAACTTGGCTGCGGTCACAGCTTTCTCATCACTACAAGACTGATTTGTTTCAAAATGCTCTTGAAATTCCCATCCTGCCATTAAACAGGACATAAGTCTATGTGTAAAGCTGCATAGCAATTTGGACAACACGCTCTGCCACCCAAACTACAATTAGCCCTCATAAAAGCAGGTTTCTGGCAGTGCAGAGCTGTTAGCTTTGTTACCAAAGCTTGCCTGTGTACCTCTATGTGTGCATTATGCACTCCAGCCACATTCAGCATATGCAGGGATTGCTGGGGAGGAAAGGGGGAATTTGTTGAGGGTCAAAGTGAGGATTCAGACCCAGCTATTGCTAACATTTCTCAGCTTAAACCAGCTGCATTGGGGACATGCGGGCTGCTGTTTAACCTCATTGAGCCTGCTTGTGTAAGTGAAGTCTCATTAACATCAGGGTAGGCTCCAGCATCTGGCCACAAGAAAATCAATTAGTTGCCTACCACGTTATCTAGCAGAAAACAAAGACAGACTTCCAATGTTCAAACGAAATTGGTTTGTAAAAGAAATAGGCTACAAGTTCATGCATTTGGTGCCAAGTCTACTCTATGTTCACCAGGTTTGCTATTGGTTACAAGAAATGGAGGAAATGGAGGCTTGGCTTTCTAACAAAGAAACATCCTTTGGGACCTAAAGAAAGAAAAAAACATTTCCTGTCTGCCAGTTAAACTGAGAATACAGAGCTGGTCTTGAGAAATCTATATCCTTTCTCTAGGGAAAAAAAAATAAATCACATTGCTATACTTACACTTCCTTGAAATATTACATCTTTCTGTATTCAATTTTCATAGTTTCTGATTGTAGACAGCTCTGTTGAAATTACTGTAATTGAAAACAATACAAAAGGAAACACAGAAAAATTACATGAAAGTGGTATTGTTAATCAAAAGCACTTCAGCAGCTGGGAGTACCTCAGACATGTTTGCAAGCCTCACAGAGCCCTTGTGAGTTAGATGCATCAAGACTTTTTTCTTAACAATAAGGGAACTACCCAAGACAAAGAGAACCACAGCAAAGAAATGAGCTGAACCTGCTCCTACAGTCAGTGAATTCAATTATCTTATTCCTTCCTCTTCTCTGTCAGTGGAATGGAAATTCAGCACTGGAAGAATTAAAATCCATGGCCAAAGTCCTGACTGCAGCCAAGTTGCTGACCTGACTGCCATGATCCAAACAAGCACTGATTTCACTACCTGTCACCCTTCCCTATTCGTCTCATGCATATTGGAAGCAGGTTTTTTGGTGAAAGCAGAAAGGGATCCCAATACGTGCTTCAGTAGAAACAAGTGTGATTTTTGACCCTGACTTCAGTGGATAAGAGATTAATCCCAAACTTTAAGATGCACTAGAAATGTGTCCATAGCAGCTATTTAAAACTCTTTATTGCTAAGCACAGCTTGCATTACCCAGGTTCATCAGGACACATCATCTTTTCCCAATTCTTATCCACAGAGAGGTTGTGGGTTTGAACCATTGAGATGACCACAATGACCAGCAAAGCCACAAGAGAGGCCCGCTGCACAGCTGATCCCACAGCACACGAGCACGATGCATGCCCAGCACTGACCAGCCATACAGCATCTGCTGCCCATGCGCCACACAGGCAGCCGTACTCGTGCAGGACAAACCCAGGGCACTCAGGATGCATCGGCTCTGGGTGCCAGCCCCCGCGGGTAGGAAGGCCCAGCTGTGCAGCACATGGGCAGTACAGCCAGCTCATCCCAAGGACCCTGGAGCCAGCACTGACCCAACTGCTGCTGGCGTGAGCATCTCTCTGCTTGGGGCATCACAGACAAACACTGCAAAGCTACCTCTGCTTATGACAGAAAAATAGCAGAAGAGCACATTGCTTACACAGATTTAGGTTCTTCCTTGAAAACCCACTACTGGCCATTGCTGGGGATGAGACACTGGGCTGGAAAGGCTCTTGTCAAATGTCACCGCTTTCTAACTTACGAATACAAGTGCAGCACCAAATTCTTTCTGGTTTGTGTCTTTATTAATGACTGATGTTCTTCCAGTTAAATTGAGGGAATTACATCAGGTTTTTAAAGTCACTTGTATCAGCAAAGTTTCTGTAAAGTACCTTTGCGTATTTCATGTAGAAAATATTGACAGAAAATTATTTTGTGCTCCACAGAAAACTGTTTTTAAACAGAATTATACAGGCAACCTCAATTAAATTTTAAGTAAGCCAGACCCAGGCTGGCTGGGCAAACACTGAACAGAAGCTTACCCAAGGCAGGTCCGCAGGAATTTGTTTGAGACTGGCTAAAAATCATGGAGACTGAAGTAGGAAACTGTGCAAAACCCAAAGAAAGCAGAGGCCAGTGGTCAGCAGCTGTCTGCCAAGAAGCAGAGACAGGCTCCCTGTGTATATACTCCCTGGAAAGACGGGACTGGAGGTTATGAGCAAGGAAACACACTGCAGACTTATCTGAGGGGATCCTGGAAAAGCGGCCCCAGTCTCACTGCTGTGGCTAAGACAGTTGACCTGAGGTAATGGGTGTAAGGTCCAAAATCAACAGTAATGACCTAGCAAACACACTCACAACACAGTCCTGTGTTTAAGTTAGAATCAGTTCTATCATTCTTTAGCAATAACAGCTTTTTGACATCAAAACAACCCATGCATTTGGCTGCTTGGTGGTGCAGAGTATGTGGAAAAGTATTCACAAACAACATGGAAAAGGGGATAAATAGTAACTCAAAGTCTAGTGATTATGTTTAGTTATTCAAGATAGTAAAGAGAAGATTGTGAGAACTGTAGGAGAACCTATGGGACTGAGTAACAATGTTAAAGTGACACAGCAACTCCAACATGAAGTGGTGTAAGCGGAAAACTAATCCTAACATTTTAGGGTTAGGTAGGATATGTAGCAAACTCATCAGCACAGTGCACGGTCATCAAAACCCAGAAATCATTCAGCATTCTTAATAAAGCAGAGAACATCTTCACACTGCCATCTAAATCCATGTTTTGCCCAGAGTTTAGGTAATTTTTGCAGTTCTGGTCCTTCTCACCCATCCTCAAGAAGACTTACCGAAACTGGAAAAAGTTCAAGGAGGGACAACAAGGACAGCCAGTGCTCTGGAAGCGCCAATTCCTTCACGCAAGCAATGACTACACACACTAGGATTTTTGCATCCAAAGTGATATAGGAATCTATAAAATAATGGGTGGCAAGGAGACTCTGAATAAGGACCAGCTATTACCTGACTCTTGGAACACAAGACCTGTGGGGATTATCAAATGATATACTACAGATGGCAGATTCAAGAACACATACAAGGCTGTATTTTCCTTTTCCTCCATACAATGCTTGGTTAAACCATGCAGTTCCTTGAGCTGAAAATGTGCAGAAGCTGGAAGGAGTAAAAGTTTTCTTTTGTCCTCAGTATTGCCCTTCTTAGATTATGTTCCTACACCTCAAACAATGAGAACACAAACCTGTGTGTGAGCAACAGTATCCATGACACATTAACTGAAGTTAGTTCTTTTTAGAGAATTTAATTAGGCACTGCAAGTTCTAAGCCCTATAACAGATAATAGCCCCAAAATGTGCTCTTAATTAATGCCACAAAATCTTGAAAGTCTGCACTGGAAACAATATTTTACTTTTGCCCTCCTCAGGGACCACCGAAATTAAGCTACTATTTTTGTCCTTTCACCCAGAAAATTATTTGACATGAGATCACAGTATATTTCCAGCCACTATTTAACTAGTTTAGAATTGAAGACATCATATATAAAAAAAAAAAGTACTCCTTTAATAGATCTAGTCCTCTAGCTTGTATTTTAAAGATGTTATGTGAGCAAAAATCCTCTCAGCATAAATCACAAATCAAGCTGCTCTTCTGGAAAATGGTACCACAACAGGAAAACAGACCTATTTCGAAGTGCCATTCTTTGGCAAGAGAATGACATTGTAATATAAATTTTATATTGCAGGAAGGTAGTAAACTCCTTCAGCAAGTAAAATTTATAAAAGAGTTATTAAACCAGTAATTGAATCCTCCTCAGGGCTGGACTGCTTCACCTTGCTTACAAGGTTTTAATGGGTCGTGGAGTTGGACTTAGCAAGGTCCCACAAGTTGCTTTACCACGGCCCCTTTTTGATTCACATGTTGGCTAGACAACTCAGCCTATTTTAAAGTTTTCCACAGCTTACAGAAGTTCATGTGTCACAGAACCCAGCACTAGTAAAAATCCCAAGGCTACCAGCAGAAAATGCAGCAGCCTCACAGGTTCTGTTACTAACCTGTACGCACATATAACGGGCAACCTAATATTTGCTATGTGGGGGAAGGGGAGGTTTCATCATGGAGGTTGTCTGATGAAGATACTGGGCAGTATTAGCCCCAGAATCAACCCCCGGGGTACTTTATTCTCAGCCAGTTGCTAGTCAGACACCTGGCCCATCATCACTACCCTTCAAAGCCTGGGAGCTTAAGCAACCTTCAGCCCATCCAGCTGGCTGTTCTTCAAACTCATACCTTCTTCCAAATAAGAATGCTGTGACAGATCCTGTCAGGAGCCTTTCCAAAGGTAGTTTGTGTCCATTGCTCCCCCCTCAGCCACGTAACCAGTCTTTTCATCAGAGAAGGAGATCCAGCTGGTCAAGCACAATTCACTCTTGACAAATGCATCCTCAATTATCCTCTTGTTCTCCATATTTGGAAACGGAATCCAAGAGGACATGCTTTTCTAGGTACTCATGTGAGGCTAAGCAACCAAACAGACTGCCTGGGCTGTTGTTACTCCAGTACTGGCTGCCCCACCTTCCCAAACATGTGGAGGCTTATGTGCATGGGAACCATACTACTGCAATGAACAATCAGCTTTTATGTACATCCAGTTCTCATTTTGTTAACACAGCTGCCTGTCCATTGCATGGAGAGTAACAGAAAACCATGGCCTAGAAAGTTATCAATGGAACCTGTTGGATCCTCACATTTGTGTGTGTGTGTGTGTGTGTATATATATAGTTTATGGATTATATATTTTCAGCCCAAAGCAGACAACTAGTTGCTTGTGAAACAGTCTCGCTGGTTACTTCTAGCCCATTACCAGACCTGCTTTCTGTTCTGCTCTCCATAGAGAAGCCAACCTACTGTATTAGTATGGATTCCAATTTTTTACTTTAGTAAGGAAATATACCGCTGGAAATGCACATTTCCTCAAACGGGAAGTGATGGCATAGCCCACTGAGACATCAGAGGGAACCCCTGTTTTGATTTGACTGGATGCTTCTTTTAAGTGAGCTTTTAATGTATGGTCTTGCAAGAAACCCTTGAAGTTCAGGGATCTGTGGGAAAAAGACTCGAATGTATTGCATATTTGCATGGCTTTTCATGCTCCTGTTTTTCCTCTAGCAAGGAGGAGTCACAGTTTCTAAGACCAGCCCACACATATCACACCCTGTATCACACGATGAGAACATGGACTTAGATTTCAGCTTTAACAAAGACAAGTGCCAGCGGAACAGGGTTTCATGAGATATCTATTAGAAGCTTGTCACCCATTTGGCTTTGTGCTGCCCTGGAGATGCACATCTAGAAGTGTGTTTTGCAGCTGATAAGCAATTTTGATTAATGTTAACTAAGGTAATTTACATAGTAGAAAACATGTAACACTTGCTGTCTTCACAGGGGGAAAAAAAAAGCAAGCATTTGTGTTCAAACATCCGATTATAGACCAGACAGCTAGAATATTAGCGTATTACCCACTGATGTACGTGTGCCTGTTCCGTGCAGAGCTGATAAATCTAGGTGCTTTATTAATAACAATGCAGCAGCCCTCACGTTACTCTTGGAAAATGAGCCATTCAGATAGACGGAGATTAATTTCTACATAATTACATACAGGGGACAGATGCCAAGGACTTAGAAGGATATTGCTGTACATAAACCAACAAAGATGAGGGGAAATTTGAGACAACCCCTGAGGGAATTTGATGATGCAAAAGAAGCACCATTAATGAGCCACTTAACTGGAAAAACCTCAGCATGAAAGACTTAATGTCAAGGACCGCAAGAGACATTTCACCCGGTGATTCATATGAATGCTCCACACAGTATAGATCACTGTGCCAATAAGTCCACTTGCACCCTGCTCATTAATCCTGTTCCAACTCGCCCAACCACTCAGCTGATTCCAGTAACAAAGTCTGGCAAGACTTGGTTTGGCGTTCTTTTTCATCTTCATAGAAAGAAGAGGGGAGGGATTTTTTTCCTTCTCATTACAAATATCCGGTTCAGTTCCTCTTTTCTTATCCCTATAAATCATATGCATTTGGAGTAAAAATGGATTTCCACTCAGATATTGAGGCATTTAATTAGGTGAGATATTGAAATTGGCAATATCTATTATCCAACTAAAACGGAGTTTCAGAGTCTTGAGAAGAGGAATTTCCTATCATCTTCTCCAGTCTCTGCTAGGACCTAAAACAGTGCACCCAAAAGTTTAATTTTGCTGCGGGCTGGCCAGTTTTATTTCTATTAGATGCCATGTGGTAGACATACTTCAGGGCAGCATTCTGTGTTATCAGGGAAAAGAAACCCAAAATGATGAAAACTAACAGTAATATAGTTTAAAACAAAATCACATAGAAAAAAAACACAGCTCAAAATCTAGGGCAAAAACATGAAGTGCACTCATCTTTTCAGCTATAGTTACCCTTTTAAAAAAAATAAATCTTTCTCTCTCTCTCCCTCCAGCTTTGAATTTAATAGACTTTACAGACTCTAGACTCCTATAGACTGTGGTCCTGCACGTAGCACCTGTGACCTGCAGCAGCAGGTTGAAGACAGAAAGATTTGTGCTGACATTAACTCTCATGCAAAACACTTAGCATAAGAAAAAAAGCTTCACTTATAAAGTTACTGCAACAATTGCTGTAGTAATTAAATTCACTTTGCTCTAAGTTTTCTTTACATGGAAAAGCTGCTGGCTTGTCATTGATATTTCTGCCTTTCATAATCGGGTTACTTAAGAAATAGCAGGATATACTTTTACTTTATTTCTTGCCTCCCCATTCCTCAAAGCAAGAGACTTTAACGTCTCTTTAACGTCTTATTGTCTCAGAGGACAATAGTGACAGGGTTAAGCATCAGGTTTGGGTTCAATCCTTTTCTTTCAACAGAGAGAAAAAGAAGGTTTTGTCGGGTTCCATTGTACCTCTGATTGATATTTAAGATCTCAGAAGTCTGGGGTACTTGAAGTTTCCTACAATTTAGGATCACATGTCAGATTCTGGCAGCTCTGCTCCAGCCCTGCATTTCCTTAGCCAGCTCCCAGAGGATTTTTGCTGCCCGTAAAACACCTCCTCAAAGCCCAGCTTCAACATAGGCCACGAGATCAAAGTACGAGGAACAAATGGAACAATTTCATTACAACTTCAAGGTAAACCTAATTTGCAGTAAAGCTGCAAAAACCAAGGAAGAGCTGTCCACTTAGTTTCTACACCAAGCATGGCTCGCGCAAGGATGTTCTGTCATGTGTGCAGGACTGTGCATGTCAATGGGCTGAGAGAAGCTGTAGATTAGCACAGTACTTTTCTACCAAGCCTTGTGTCAGATTCAATATATAAGCTAGACTTCAATTCTTGGGTCTTTGCACTTCTGGACTTCTAATCTTCAGCCACTAGCCACCCAATGAAACTCAGTATGGAGGAAGAAAAGATCAAAAAATCTCTAATCTACCTAAATTCAGGTTTTTGATCAGGGTCACCCACAGGAACAGCCAGGTCTTAAGTCAAACCAATAACACAGTTCCTGCAGTCAGCTTATACACTGACATGTTAAAGAAAGGTGGAAGAAGATTTATGACATCTTTGGGATCTGCTTTTCCAGAAGGAAAAGAAGTTACAGGTGCGGCAGTCAGTAGGAAGTATATTAGACATACAGGGACCTGGACAAAACTAAAGAAAATGGAAAAAAACCCATGTACTTAGACAAATCACTGGATGATAAGAAGGAGGCAGCGTGCATATGATACATACCAGAGGTTGCTTTTCGTCAGGTCATGGTCTGCACTTACCCTCACTTCAGTTGCTCACAGTACTGTTCTAGTTCCTTCTTTCTGCCAGTAACATACAAAACCCAAACTAAATCATTCACATGAATGCTGTGGCAAACAATATTCCCGGGCCATTAAAGAAGGGGAACAGCCATCAATAATTCACCTCAAGGCTAAGTTGAAAGTCAATAGACAACCCCACATATTGTTCAAGTTTATACAAGGCCTGCCCCAGAGATGATGTGTATTTTGGCATGACTGAGCCCTTCTACATAAACACATATCCTACTTATTCTGAAGAAAAAAAAAAAAAAGGCAAAAAAATGCAATGGGTTTTGAGGAAATATTATTTTGCATCAGACACACGACAAGACTGTAGCCCTTTGCATGGAAAAAAAAATTTAAATCACCCTATTTAGCTATTTTACAGGGAGGGTTTTGCTTTCAGATGTCATCTAAATGCCATTAACAATGAACGTTTGTAATATGCTTCCCAGGACACAATGTTTCAGCAGAAACCATTCTGTAAAGTTCCATTTTCATTCCCTAGCTTTACAGGGGATTTTTCAGCACCTTGTACTTGTGTCTTCCTACAGGACACGAAGCCAAAATCCACATGAATTCAATTACCTAGAGAAAAAAACCAAAACACTGTATTTCCAGTGGTGTTCTTATGTCATTGCTATTATGGGAGGGAAACGTGGAACTGAACACACCACACACCACTTACAACCATGTCTCTACAAGGGAATATTGACTAAGGTTCAATACGCTGTCACTGGCAGCAAATTGAAGGTCATTCCTGTCAACAGTTAAATCATGTCAGAAGGTGGCATATCGAATAGCAAATGCGTCCCAGTGAGAAAAACCTCTAGTTAAAAAGAAATCTGTTCACCTTTCTAATCTGTTCAACAGCACAGTAAACATTAAAAGAACAGTTAAGCACATATCTAATCAATGTTGTATTATGTCCTACTGTTTGCAATACTGCTCTGAGTCAATAACATATTCAGTCTGTTTACAAGTAATGTGCTAGTACTATGATATTGTAGCATCCCGGGCACACTCGCAGACCAGGCACTGAAGCAGCATGACTGATACCTTTTAGAATACTGCTTTTAGAGGCTTAAAACATAGATGAACAAGAACAAAATGCTATCCTCTATTTAACATTTAGAATGACGCTGGTTTACTACAGCAAGACTCTTTTTCTGTTCTTAGTATTCGTGATACTTGTGTCTTCTCAACAGCAAACATGCTGACACATTAAGCACAAAAACCCCCCCAAAACATTAAAGAAACAGCCCTAAGTCATGGAAAAACATATATAATATTTTATTAAATAACTTCTCATGCAAAAAAATTGTTTGTGTGTGTGTGTATTATAGTTACATCATGATATATACTATTAACTGGGCTCTTGTTTATTCTTGACTCACCTTTCCTGCCCCTTCTGCATTTATCTCCCATTTCAGATTAGGTTATTACCATGAGAAATCCACTATTTGTTCATATCACTGTATGGAATGGTGTTGCCATAATTGTTGATTATTTGAAAATATAATTAAACCTTTGCCAAGATGATAAAATGTGAAAAGCTACTGCAAAATCCTTTTAAAGAGCTCATTCTGCCACATCGAGGACTGCAAGCTCTACATTGAAGGAGCTGAGGTCACTCTGTGCTCCACGTATACTCCATACACTAAAAGAAAGAAACGTAGCCCAAAGTTAACTTCCTCGGATGCCTTATGCTTTTTCCCCAGAGTAGATCGCATTTGGCATCCTCTCAAAATTATTCTCAGCTCCCAGTCTACAGCGGTGGTGCACTGTCTGCCTGAAAGCCGATTTCAGCACCCTCCTCCACCCCAGCAGGAGAAAAAAAGTTTCTACAGAAAAATACCTACTACCCCAGCATATGTATTTCACGAGCTCCCTCTACCGTCTTTTTCTGGAAATACCACTATAGGTAAAACGGAGCTTTTGAAGAAACGTAGCCAGACCCTGTAAACTCATTCCTCTCTCATTGGTCTCTTAAAGCAATAGGCCTCATAGAAAAGAAAGGCATTTGTCAAAGCAAACTGAAATTATTTTCAACGCCTGGCACTGTGCTGCGAGAGAATTCCAGACCACCCCCCTAATATCACCAGTTACATAGAGCATGAGTCCGTTCTTAAAAGCAGGTCTACGAAAAAAGTTCACCAAAAGCAATGAACAAAGCAGATGCTGGTTCCTTCATGAGACCCGCTACCAAAATGCCGTGAAGCTTTGCAGCTCCACATGCATTTTGCCTCTTTTACCTCTCCTGGAAATGTAAACAGAGGGATAGAGACAGTGCTTGCCCGTTACACTATATCCAGCCTTTTGTGGACAAGCAACTGCTGGTGCTCTCCAGCCACCCTTCCCCAGGTCAGGTCTTTGTTCCTACGGTTTATGAACTAGAATAAGCATTCTCAAAAGCCCCCCAAATCATCCCTGCTGGAATGATGGGATACTCGCCCCAAAACTAAACCCACATTTGAAGGGAAGCTCATCTTCAGCCAGCAGCAACTTAAAATACCAGATAGCTAAGGCACAATTCCCAAAAAGCCAAACACAAAGCTGAACTGTACAAATCACTGTTAGGTAGGTCCTCGATAGGTCTATGCATTTGGTCTTTCCTGTATCCTAGAAGAGAGACTCACAAAGCGAAGGTTCACTGCTGCCAGTTAAGAGAACTCACCCTAGATTAAGTTTTACACATCAGCAGTTTGATTCTGAATTTCTATCACTTTCCTTTTTTTCTAACAGATTTTTCCTTGGCCTTTACAAGTCAGCCCGAGGGCTTATGAAACTCAATAATACACTTATCCTGCCCTAATTTCTCATGTATCCTTCAGACTTCCTGAGAGAAGGAAGAGTTTGTTTTGAGCCAAACAGCATGAGAATTAGGTGTGAAACTTCAAGCTCTGGATTTACTCAGGTCAGAAAGCTTTATGAATTAGTCTGTATAGGTATGCTAGCTTTGTGTCCAGACTCCACAAAACAGTCTTAGCATGCATGAATTTGGATATAAACCTCAACACAGTCCAAATCACAGTCAGTTACCACACTGAGAAGAAAAAAAAATAAAATTATTCTTTCTGCTTAAGTTTTTTCCTCAGGCTTTAAATTTACTAGGTGGCTTTAAGCCTCCCAATCACCTCAGTTTTTTTGAAGACATCAAAATTCCACACAACAGAATATGTATATTAGCAAGTGCTAGTGCAAGAAAGGCTCCTAAGTGATAGCGTTTTCACAAGAAGAAACAACTGAAGGTCTACAAAAGCATCACTCCTTCATATTAAAAAGCTGCTTATGCACACCTTACAGGGATGATACCTGAGGCCATGAGTCAACACGTGACATTCCCAACTCCATGTCAAGAAAATTAATTGCTGTCAATTCAATTCACATTAAAAAAAATTAGTTTTTCTTAAAAGATAATATGCTAAGTTATCCTGGTATCCAGGTCTGAGTGAACAAAATACCCAAGACTGCCTAAATACAGTATACAATCACAGTAAGAAAGAGCAGTCGTTACTTGCACTGATTTTCACGATGTTGCGGGACAGCTGACGTTTCCAAGGTACGTCCTCTGGAAAGCTCTGCCTTTTCTGACCTTGCTAATTCCACTTTAAATTCCTTGGATCTGCTGTTGAATTTGAGCACTGCTGGACCTGACTCCTGGACCAGAAACACAGTCTCCCAGCTTCTACTCCACAGTGGGAGTTTTGCATTTGTTTTCAGGAGCCAGAAGTTATCAGCATACCAGCCACCCACACAGCAGACAAGTGTCTTGACACCCACAACACTCATTCTATAAAAAAGAAATCAGAGAGCTCACAGTCAGAATTCCTAGTGATGTCACCAAAGTTCACCACGGGAGCCACATCACGCTAATACCACTTTTTCAGAGGGGCATTATGTGTAACAAGCAATTCCACTCCAATCCTGAGGTTTTGCCTAGTACATTGTGAGACCATCTAACAGCAACAGGGCTTAGATCACTGCTCTATGTTGCCTTCAATGCAATGAATGCAGTAACAGAGAACCCTAAAGTTACTTGTTCAGAGAACTGCAACATGGCCTTTCCTACCCTTTTGGCTTGGCACAGAATTGAAATTTTGCAACCCAGCAGTTTTAGTTTCACCACATTAGGTCTCAGTACAAAAAGATGACTACATGTAGCCTTCTGGACCTTTCGGTAGGTTCCAGTTGAAGACTGGACACAGCTTTTACAAACCTTAAGCCAGAAACTATTCTCAGCTCTAACAGTATACGGCAAAGTAAACCTCATGATTTGATAATGCATAGTGTTGTCCAATAACAGAAGCACAATGCAAAGTACCATTAAACCTAACTGTATTGAGTACATTTGCCTGGTGTATAGCCTTTCTGCCCTGTATGGAAGCTGAATTGTGGGATAGAAAGCATGTCTGATCTTGTATCCTGAGGTCTATCAGTGCCCTCTTTATAAGCTTTAGATCCAGCATTGCAGAGGAGCATGCCTGAGCTGAACTCGGTACCGATGCCAGTATCATGTAAATAGTTGTCAATCGATAATCTGCACGTTTTTCTGTCTATTAAAGTAACTTCAAAACATACCAAGACCTCTACTTGCAGCCTGTATCTGATTTTACTCAGATTTAGGCAATATTCCAAACATAACACTTTTACAATAGTCAGAAACATCTAGAAGAACTTATACTTCAATTAACACTAACAAAAAAATCTGCTACTTACACATGTACACACTCTTTCAGTAGATGCCCTCATATATAAGCATCCAACCAGATCAATAAGCCTACTACCACCCTTTAGTGCAACTTCTCCCCCTATGTCTTTCAAATGAGGAGATGAAACTACAGCACCCACAATTCCAGAAACAAAACCCCATGCTATCTGAACTTCATCAAGGAGGCAAATCAAAATCAATAGTAATTCTGGCTGCTGACAGCTCTCACTTTAAAGTCTTCCCCCAAAAAGTTTGCAGTTCCCTGATAGCATTTGTCTGCAGCCTAGGTGCTTGACAGTTAAGTCTGAAGCCATTTATGATCAAGTTACCTCTTGACCGTTACCAGAGATGAACCTGTAGACTACAGAGAAACATGTCCCTAGCCCTTCTTGCAAACACTAGCATAGTGGCCAAATTCTTAGCACTCGTTTTTATTTGTTTCAGGCATATTAATGCAGACTAAGAACTGATGTCCACTGAGACACAGAAACACCAAAAATCCAGATGTATGTAGGAATCTATACAATTCTAAGACACATAGGATGGGACAATCATCAAAATAAGTTGTTACCTGAAAGATAACTGTGAATACACTTCCCTTGGTTTCTTCACAAATCCAAGCACTTCCAGACCTTCTTCAATCAACAATTCCTCAATCTTACCATGAATCTGAAGCAGCAAGAGCATGCATGGAGATTTTCAGCCAGCGCATGGCTCCCCTGCCTTGTTTGCCATTTGGAAATTCTGAAAACATACAGAAGTTTGGCAACTAGAATGAAAATGATCTGTCCTTTCATAACCATACAGACTAGCACTGAGGGCACATGGAATATACTTCCCTGAGTGAAGAGCATACCACTTACCTAAGCAACCAACAGCATAAAACTGTCTTGCGAGCAAATTTCCATAATCCCTCCCCTAACCAAGCCTTCCTAGAGACTGACTGAACTTCTACATTAATAGCATGGCCAGCCCCAGGATAAGCTAGCTGTCTGACCTTAGAAACACAACTCATCGGACATAACGTACATTTTATAAAGTTAATCACACTCGAGTATATAGGAACAGAGGCAAAACCAACCAGTGCTGCAGGCTAAATGCATCGCTCCATAGACTCCTGGACTGTCTTGCCCAGCCAGGCACAAGCTTTCAACACTTCATTGTTCCAGCTGCACAGACCAGCACTCTGGGGAAACAAAGGGGTTATACCTGCATTAGCTCAATAAGAAGTGAGCGAAGGGATCATCTGGTGCCTCTCTGAAGCTGGACTGTGACCTGAGGGAGGAACACCAGGCCTCACATGGCTCCCTCAGCAGGCAGAGCTTTCCCCAAACACAGCGCATAGGCCAGGCCACCTGCCCTGGGCACCGCTGGCTGGTGTTCACACATGCAGCCTGCCTCACACAGGTTGTTGTCAACCACCCAGCTACTTCTCCTTGATGTGGCCCACAGCCCAGACATTCTCCATTGGCTGGCAACCATGCACACATGACTCATCCTCATTCCCTTACCAGTCCATTCCTGCCTTTGTAGGGTTTCCCTGTAGAAGCCTCAAAGTCATGACAGCATCGATATTTGTCACTACCCTTGGGCCATGGAAAGGGGGGGTGGCACAGGCATGCCCAGCTCCAATGGCAGGTTTTAACTCCAGAGGAGTCCCAGCTCTGCAAGGAAAGTTTTCCCGCCCAAATGTTGGCCATGCCAAGTCCATTCTGCAGCTGGGTCCTCCACTTTGTGGAAGAAACTGAGGGAAAGGGGTGTAAGGAGTGTGTGGCTTTAAGGCTAGAGAGCCTAAAGCTGACAGGCAGCCGGTAGCAAAACCCAGGAGTTTCTAAGGAAAACACTCAGGGAAAATTAGTATTTTCGCTCTCAAAATAAGCCAGCTCTTTCCTTCCAGGGAAAAGGGTGTGAGGAAAAACTCCCAATACCCATTCAGCTTCTTAGCTGCTTCTTGGGAAATGAAAGGTGAAATGAAGCAATAAGAGAGGAAAAGAGACAACATAATAGGAAGGAAAAGAGGCAGAAGGACCTTAAAAAAAATATTTTTCCCTTCAAGCAGGTTTTGCAAAGGGCAGCCCTTCATGGTCCTCCACAGGGTGCTCCTCTTGGTGCAAACCATTTTTACCTGCTCTGGCACCAGAAACTAAGTCTCTGCAGATGGAGGTGAGGAAGGTTTGCTGAAACAAAATCCTTTCCCCAAACACCTTTCTACTACCCACCTTTGCATTGAGTATGGCTGTATTCCATGCAAGTTGCTTCTCTTTGTTTTCTGCTAGTGCTTACAGACCTAAGTGATAAGGCTGTGTGAGTTTACCTCCCACTTCTTTAAGTTCCACCCTGCCTTTGTAACAAATTCATTGTAGTTCCCTGATGCATGACATGGAAAAGAGCTGTCTATCAGCATTTGAGGCACTCGGCTATAGGCCATTCTGCAAAAATCTTAATTAGACCTGGTTTCACTAAATTTGGCTCAAAATAGACTCCTTTTACACAGACTAAATTTATTCAATAACACTCCTGCAAGCTATTTAGCCCTTGCTAAACCCTTTCTTCCCCTGTTGTTGAAATCATTGTACTCTATAAATGATCAATTCCAACTAAGAGATGGCAAATTTACCTCATTTCTGATTTCAGTAACTTCACAGGGGAACTGATAGAGCACCTATCTTCTGGGAAGAAAATGCAATTCTGGCTTGATTGTGTTAGTTCCCTCAAAATGTATTTTCAATGCTAATTTACTCGTTGGTTTGTATCATTTATACCTGTAATTCCATATTTTTTTAAATAGTGTAAAGTATAACAGCATCCCTCTATTTATTGTAGGATTAGCTGCAATTTCAAAATAACCAAATCATTCACGATAGAAATTAGATCGAAGGTGAGAGGAGGCAGAGAAATAACCTCTATGAAATACAGTTAGACCATTAAATATCTTTTATGACTCCCTATAAAATTACTTAAAATTCTGCCATTCCTTGCAAAGGAAATCAACATGCTGCCAACCTGAACATAAGGTGATAAAAGATGGATTCAGGAGAGTTATCCTAAAGCCAGTTACGAAAATGTTCATTTTACACCAGATATGCACAAAGTGGAGGACACAATGAATAAAATCAAACCCATGGTTTAATGTCACAACAGAAGCCTTTAGAAAGGAGGAAAAACATCTACCTTCTCTCTCATACTGAAGATGTAGGTTGACTTCCAAGTTGTGGGAGCTACCTTGCAGTTCCTTATATTACCTGGAGTTAACTCTTCTAAATGACTTTTTAAAAACAATTTGGATCAGCATCTGGGTGTTTGAGCCACATACAGGGTGTGTTATTGCCAGGTAAATAGGTATACAGGGGTGTTAGCCCAGGATTAAATAGCATTTTGCTATCTTAAAGCTGTGAATTTAATTCTGACTGTAGGATGGGGAAAATTACCTCTCTGGGAACCTGTAACCACCCTCAAGAGGCCTACAACATTGCACTTGATCAAGGGCTGATCACATTTACAGCACTGATAAGGAGCTGCAGCTATCAGAGAGCAGTTGCCACCTTTTGCCTAAGATCAAAACTTATTCTCACTTTTGTGAAGGTCCTGTGAAAGGGTCCCTCTGCATGAATGAGTAAGCATGACACTATTTTCCCAGCAGGATGAGCAGGGAATGCTGTCATGCTAGAATGTGCTGCACCACCACATACTTTGAGGTTAGATGCTTTATACAGCCCAGACACGTAGCTGGCTTCAGCTTACAGTGAGGCAGGTGAGCAAACCTCAAGAGAAGGTTTTCTACAGAACCCTGCTGACAAGTCAGATCCTGCTGTTTGTTTCCAGTGCAATCTGACCTGCGGGTTAGGATGACTGACAGAAAGTCTCCCCTTACCTGCCCTGGCATTCCCCTGCACTCAGAGGGTTTCTTCTCTGCTCCTCATCCACAGTGACAAGAAGAGGTATCTTCTTTATACATTGCCAAGTTAGGATCCTCTGTTAGGTGTCAAATCCTGATTTTTTCTTATGTATACTGTCCTGAAAATAGTACCAAACAATTTAGCATTGATACAGATACTGACTTGAGTATTGAAATATACTGACTGTATAATTTTCTACCTGCTTTTGTTGTGGTTGAACCCAGCAGGCAGCTAAAACAACCACACAGCTGTTTGCTCACTATCCTCGCCTCAGTGACACAGGGGAAAGAATCAGAAAGAGGTAAAACTTGAGAATTGAGAGGAAACCAGGTGGAGATAATCATAGGACAGAAATGAAAGATGTTAATAATAATGGTAATGATATTAATAATAAAAGGAATATACAAAGCAAGCAATGCACAGCACAATTGCTCGCCACTAGGCACTAATGCCCAGCAAGATCCTGAATTGCTGCCCTCCTCAGCCAACTCCCCCCACTGAACATGACATCATATGGTATGGAATATCCCTCTGGACAGTTGGGGTCAGCTGTCCTGGCTGTGCCCCCTCCCAGCTCCCTGCGGAAGGCTCATGTCTTCTCCCTAACAGGGCCTGGAAAGCTGAAAAGTCCTTGACTTAATTATAAACACTGCTCAGCAACAACTGAAACATTAATGCTTTATCAATTTTATTTTCATATTCAATCCAATGCACAGCCTTATTGCAGCTACTAGGAAGAAAATTAACTTTGTCCCAGCTGAAACCAGGACAGCCTTTTACCACAAATGTACATGTTAATCAGTATAATTACAATGCAGCACAATTACACTGATTAATATATACATTTCTGTTAAAGAAAATACATAGAAAAGTATACTGAGGCTTCATATTTCATAGAAAATGTTTGTTTCTATGCTGTCAGCCCTCCTGATTCTATTGAGATGGGAGTAATGAGGTAATAACAGTGATGGTAACAAAAAGTAAACATCAGCCTTGTGAGCAGAGAGAAAAAAACCACATCCCAGTATCACGGCATCCTTGAAGCATCCCAAAGAGGCTATTAACAGCCTATGATCTGCAGTTCCCAGGGTTGGCAACACTTCAGGTTTTCTGTATCTACATGAATACCTAAAGGAGCCTTAGAGGAGACCCACTCACCTCTGAAATTCGAAGAGCAGAACAGCCTGTGGCTCACCAAGGCTGGCTGCCGCAGGGCTGCACTCACCAACACCACAGTCTGGCTCCTCTTTGAACTGTACTGTTTGCTTTCCCAAACGGCCTAGCCACCATTTAATACCACACGATATGCTCTTTCCTGTTACTTCAATTAAGTATCACAAATGACTTTGCAGCCCCACTACTGAAAGCTAATTTTATTGATTACAGATTTCATATTTGCTTTGCAAGAATTATTTTTCACAAAATGTCCTTGACTTGTATTAATTACATTGTCTTAAAACTTTCACTGATTGCACCTATCCATATCTTTCCAACATCCAGCGTCAGATTTATTATCAAGCCAGCCAGCCTATAGTGCCTTGTTCACCTTTTTAAATACTATTTTTTCTTTAGTCCTCCAAAACTTCTCCAGCACGATGAAATTTAATACAAATGACATCCAGAGATTTAAATATCCTTTAAATTTGCAAGGAACTTTATGACACTAGGAGATACAGTTTAAATTTGCCACCTCACTAACATATCTCCAAATAATACTACAATCTTCCTCACAAATTTCTAGTTATTGATAAAATTTTCCATGTACAAAAATGAATGTATAAATTTAAAGTATATGAAGATGCTGTGTAAACAGGAAAAACTAAAAAGACCTAGCCAGACTAGGTAATAACAGCACCGTAGCCAAGAGGCAAGAAAAGGTCTGATTATATGGTAAATGTTTACAGGGTAAACATAATTCTGTTTGCATAGCTCCCAGTTCTATATATTAAGCCTTTTGAATTCCCACATTAAGTGTATGAAATGCCCTTAAGTAAGAAAATACAGTATAACTTATATATATAATATTATAATATATATTTTTAGTATATATATGTATAATATAATAACAGCAGCCAAGATTCCATTTGGAAGATTTGGGGCTGCTCTGTAATTCCTTTACATCAATAGCAAAAGGTCCACTGAATAAAGATTGAAACATTGTCAAGATCTTGAAAAAAAATAGCAAGATTCAGAGGTAAAGCCTTCTTACCTTTTCTGAGGCCCCATATTTCCAAAAGAAATGTCTAATTTCAAATGATCTTTAGAAAGAAAACCTTTACATTAGGGTAGATGGGCAAGGTACCGTGTCACAGAATTGTTTTTTGCATGGAAGGACTAGAAAGATGTCAGCATAACACAGGGTGCTCGTTTCAGTGACAGAGCATCAGTTACATGAAAGTGCAAAGAACTAGCTCCTGAAATGCATACTGTTTAAATCACATGGCAATGTGAAGCCTCCTTGCTGGCTTACCTTTCCTCAGCTGCAGAGCCCCGCTGAGCTGGGTCCGTGTGGGCAGACAACGCAGCCGCACGTGCTGCAGCCAGACAAGCCGACACTGGGCTGCCCTTAACGAGGAAGTAAACCCCTGAGCTTGGCACCTAGGCCTTCAGCTGCCAAGCTTTTCTTGTGAAAGGTCATTGCAGTCTTACACCACTGCTAGGGAAGGAAGTGCATGGCACCCAGGAGGTCCATTCAGCGTTTGGATGCCAGACAAGGCAATTAATCAAGAGGTGGACGTGTATTCTGCAGTCTGTACTTACAGCAAACCTGCATGCTGAAGGTTATGCAGAGTAAAACTCTTTAGCTTAAAAAAGCTGGGTCTTTGTTGCCCACCAGAAGGGAGAACCACAGAGCAAGGAGCCTAGGCACGTGCAAACAGCCCACCCTCACGTGGTCTTGCATAGAGGGCTTTGGCCTTTTAAATCAAGGCCACCTGCAGAAAAGAAGAGTCCCCCATTTGTCTCGTGGAGGCTGACTCTGTGCTATCCCTTTTCTCACCTCAGCACTCAGTAGCCTGTGGCCAAGAGGGGCTTTCCCAGTAAGCACCAGCTGATAGCTCCAGCTGCAAATGCTCCAAAGCTGATTTGCTGCAGGGGAAGGGGAAGGACTCAGAAGCTACAAGCACTGCTGGAAAAGCCAAGGGATTGCAGGGAGATCAAAAATTGCTCAAAAATTTATCCAGGATGAACCCTGAGGGAGGCACATGAATCTTCTATGCTGGACTGAGACCTGAAGAAGGGGAAAATGTTCTTAAGCTTTACCTAGATCCAAACTGTGGGGTAATATAAATACATGTGATTGCGTACACACATATATACGCACACATGCATATGTAACACTTACAAATATCCACATGTGTGTGTGTACACATGTATATGTGTACAAAAATACAAGGGCAGATTAGCATTTTGATCCTTTTTCCACCGAAAGCAACATACTGTAAAATAGACCACATTTCCAAGGAGATCTCATGTCTGGGACAATACAGCTCTAAAGACTCAGCTGTGATTTCTAGATTTCTAACACATAAAAAGCTTCACCCTCCTACCAGCTTTCTTTTTCCTAAAAATATTAATTTCTGTGTTTACAGCTACACAGTTCAATTAAGAAGATGAAGGACGAAGCAGGACAGAAAGCACACATCCAAGGCAAGGCTTGAAGGAGAATTATGGAAAAGATGTACTGAGAGGGAATTCTATTGTAATTTCTCTCATCCATTGCAGCATTAAACATCAGTATTCCATTTTTAAGGTATGGCTTTTCCTTCATTTCTCTGACATCAATAGTGTTGAAAACATAACCTGCCCTGGAAATAATAGTTGCGCTGTCCTCATACACATATTTCACCTACTCACCTTGGCAAGTTCTTTTATGTAAATCACTGTCCTTACTTTTGAAACTTGATTTTCCCCTAGCCAATATAATAGTCTTTTTTTTTTTAATTGAGAGGGGGTGAAATCTCTTAAAATGCTCGAGCTTGATGCTCGAATCCGGTTTCCTTCTCTGTGGACATTATTGCCATCTAGCGCGGTGATGTTGTCACTGCATCATGTTAGGTACAGAAAAAAGAGTAGGAAGATGGTTATTAGTTACACTCAAAGTCAATAAAGGTGCTGATAGCCTGGAACGAAAGTCTGATATTGAAACATGAGAGTAAAAATGACAATGAAGCATTGCCATTACAACTGAACTGTGTAGCAGCAGTCATCAGAGAACCATTTAAAAAGCCAGGTAGTTAAATGATTTTGCAATCCAACATAGAAGACAGCTTTTAACTGTGTGACTGAGTTAGCATACTTTTCACCTACTACATTCAGCTTCTAAACTGAGAACGTTAAGATCAGCCCTTTAGGACTGTCTGTGGTTTGTTGGGGTTTTTTCTGTTTTCTTTTTTTCCTTCAGTTCCTGCTAGCTAGGTAAAAAAATAAAAATCAAAAAAAACCCTCCAAAAAAGAGACAAGCATTTGCAAAGATGCAACAGTTCACTTACCATGAAAAAGGAAAACCTGCATTCTTTGAAGGCAATTAATCCTATAGAAAAAAAAAAGAAGTTAAAATATAATGCAACTCATTACTCTTTTTTAAAAATAAAATACAGACTTTATGATACAAACCCAAATGACTGGCTAAACCACCTATTGGCCAGTGTTGTCTGCAGACCCCAAAAGGCAGAAACTTTCCTGTCTGCAGTAGGCAGCATCACCACTCAGGACTAGATACTTAATTTTGCCCATTTTTTCCCCATCCTGACTGCCAAACACAGATGTGCTAGGATGGCCACGAATGTCTGGAGAGAGGGCACACAGGCACTGAGAGCAGGCGGAGCTAATGCATGACTGTCTGCACCTGCCCAAGGAGAAAGGTGCTCTTCGTGGGAACATGGCAAGATCAGAAAAAGTCAAGCCTGAAATTTTCTTCTGCTATCTCACAGTAAAGACCTCACCCACTCACCAGGGGATAAAATAAGATAGTAAATACTTTCACCTAGACAGCAGTATATAGAAAAGGGGAGATAATCCTGTAACCCCTCAAAGCTGTTGTGTTTGTATTCTTGCTGGTAACCAGACAAGGACAAAATTTATTTCTTCAAATTTTTGAGATGCTACAGGTACTTTCAGTGAATGAGAGAAGACTGGCATGTAGTTAATAGAAAAAAATGGTGATCACAGAATCACAGAACGTTAGGAGTTGGAAGGGACCTCAAAAGATCATCTAGTCCAACCCCCTGCCAGAGCAGGATCACTCAGAATGAATCACACAGGAACGCATCCAGGCAGGTTTGGATGTCTCCAGAGAAGGAGATTCCACAACCCCTCTGGGCAGCCTGTTCCAAGGCTCTGTCACCCTCACAGTGAAAAAGTTTCTCCTTATATTCACATGGAACTTCCTATGCTCCAGCTGGCACCCATTACCCCTCATCTGTGATGGCTCCACCATGATGCATGTGAGCAAATACTTCAGTTCTGGAACAGAATCCTTGGCTTTGCAGCCCACCTGCTTCTGTTAACATGAGGTTTTCAATTTGGCTTGTCTTCCAGAATGATTTTTAAGCAGGGGTATATATTCCTGAGTTTGCTTTTCAACAAAACCTTACCTTGCTGCACAAACATTTCTTTGCTGATGTCTCTTACAAAAGTATTAATTTGCTATAGGAAGAATTGTCAGGGATGCACATATGGAGTCAATTTGGAGCTATAGATAGCGTTGGGAAAGATTTTTTTATTACTAGTATTAGTTACGTTCAGGTTTCATTCACAGCTCATCCTTTTTATTTGCTGAATGTTTGTGCACTGGTGTAGAAGCCTGGTGAATTACAGCATTCATACAGTTGAACAGGGGCTGCCTGCCCATGAAATGCCTCTGTCAGGAGCTGTACCTTTCTGCCAGTGACGGTTTCTCTGCTGATACCTGTGAATTTATTTACACAACTGCAAGATACCCTGAAGACCTGCTACTCGGACAGTGCACGGGTCCGGGTTGCCCTGGCCTTCTCGTAAAGGCTGTGCACAGCCTCAGGTCAGCATGGTGGCTCACGATGCTGTCTGCTTGCACCACTAGCTTAGTCTTAAATTACAGTGACCACAGTGACTTGTTACTTTGGTGAGCTCTTAAAACTCAGCTGACAATGCAAGCCACAAAATAGGAAAAGTTGTATGTCAGAGGTATGAGTCTCAAGGCCTCAACACCAGAAGGAAAAAATTCCCACCCTTGGGAATCTGTCTCCCTGATGCATTGCTAAAACTAAGCCTTGATAGGAAAAAAAAAAAAGCGACTTTACTCTGCCTTAAAAGTAAATAAATAAATAAATAAATAACTTCAGAAACCTGAACCTGAAGAAAAGCTCACAACTTTGCCCATTTACAATACATGTGTTAAATAACCATCCCTGCACCTCAGGTGTGTGACTTGAAGCCTAGGGGACAATCTGCTTGATGCTGGCAAGTTTCGCATCTGCCGGAAAAGTCATTTGCTTAGAGCAAATTCACTAGTCCTATATCGAGTGGCTTCTCTTGAGATTTATTGTATTCAAATAGCATCAGTGAAGGGAACATGCTTCAGAAATCAGGCCATGTTACAGTGTGACCTGAAGGACAGTGGTGGCCCAGAGAATTGAGGTGAAGAAACAGACTGCAGGTGGAAGTTTCAAGAGACCAAGTCATCTAGCATAAAGGCAGGTTGCGAAAAGCAAAAACACATCCTGCAAAGTGGGGATATGCTGTGTTGAAGGCAGCCAAGGGACCATGGCATGGATAGATCTAAATCTCTGCTACTGTAACTGAGGTGTGACAGTTTTGATGCACAAACTCGTAAAAGGGGAGTCACAGGTGTAGCGTTAGGAACAATGGGCAACATACCCCTGTCTTTTAGCATGCAACATAGCATATAGATTTCTTCCATTAGGGTGTTCAGTCAT
Organism: Zapornia atra; assembly: GCA_013400835.1. NCBI lineage: Eukaryota > Metazoa > Chordata > Aves > Gruiformes > Rallidae > Zapornia > Zapornia atra. The sequence continues at coordinate 70,657 of VZTU01004421.1, read as the reverse complement.
TACTCCTGGCAAATAAGAAATACAACTCATTTGGAAATACTGTAGAGATTGGGATTTTCTACAGAAACAAGTGGGCAAACTGCTATGTATAGCCCAGTACATACACACATAGCATACATATGTATACTCACGGAAATTTTTGTGAGGCTCTGGATAGGATGAGTTTTACACTCTGATTTTTCCCCCTCTACTCTGCCCTGGTCAGGGCCCACCTGGAGTATTGTGTCCAGTTCTGGGTTCCCTGGTACAAAAAAGACAGGGATCTCCTGGAGAGAGTCCAGCGGAGGGCTACGAAGACGATTAGAAGACTGGAGTATCCCCTCTACGACGATAGGCTGAAAGAACTGGGGCTGTTCAGCCTTGAGAAAAGAAAGCTAAGAGGGGGCTCTTATTAATGTTTAGAAATATCTCAAGTGTGGGACACAAGGGAAATAGTCTCTTTTCACTGATCTGTGGGGACAGGTCAAGGGGCAATGGCTTCAAGTTCTGCACCAACATGTGGAAGAACTTTTTCACAGTGAGGGTGGGGGAGCCCTGGGACAGGCTGCCCAGAGGGGTGTGGAGTCTCCTTCTCTGGAGATATTCAAGCCCTGTCTGGATGCTGACCTGTGCGACCTGTCCTAGGGAACCTGGTTTGGCAGGGGGTTGGACACAATGAGCCCTGGAGGTCCCTTCCAACCCCTACAATTCTGTGATTCGGTGATCTGGCGGGCTAGACTGGAGACTCAAGAGTTAAGTAAGTGCAAGCAACTAAAATACTTCTGAGCATACAGCTGCAGATCTCATAAGGCTTTTGTGGATGCCTGTGTCAGTCCCAAGTGGATTGCTTCCACACATCATGAATATACTTGTTTGCATCTTTCTTTTTATATACGCTGACTTTGCAAAAGGAAAATTTGCTTTATTTATTTGTCCATCATTATGTTTATAAAATGACCCTCTAGCTTTCTAGTAAAAATGAGAAAGTCGGTGAACTTATGGCAGGAAAAAGGAAATGAGAGGAACAGCCCCAGAGCAATGCAAAACCAAGAGCAGGGCACTGCTTGTTTTTAATAAACCCACTCGTTTGACCATCTGACCACTCCTTTTATGGAAAAAAATTCATTTTTTCCCATGAATGCTTTTGTGACTGTTCAAAAATAGTCTTGTAAGTTGCTGATAAATGTATATTCTAGAATGCAAATCTTGACTGAAAAATCATCCCTGGAAAAAACAGTGTTGCTACTACTACCAAGTTTGGCTTTTCTATAACCATAATTGTGTTAATGTCTATCTAATTATTTAAAAAAAAAACCCACAAATTTTCTAAATATAAATCCAACAACAGAAACCCTGGAGGTTGCATGGTCTGGTTATTGCATAGATCTAGCACGCTCTTTGTTTTTTAGAGGACTTGAGGCTCTTACCTGCTTTCCTACTGTCCTGTGGTGACATCTTCTGGGCACTACTCAGACTGCACAAAAACGCAGCCAGCAACACTGGTGGAGTACAGCTCAGAAAACCTCCAATTTCTGACCATTGAGAGACTTCTAAACCAGACCAAAAAAGGCTCACACTTCTGTTTTCCCACAGGGACTATTCTCCTCAGAGTTTTCTTGGCTGGCCAAAACCCCACCCAACACACCCTCACCCAATTCCCAAGAACTGACTCGCTTTACTGTTTTCATTTTGCACCACTATTAAGCTGTAGCAAAGGAAGTGGAGTGTAAATCATCCCTCAGTTTACTGATACAATGCATCCTGAACCTTGCCACTTTGTCCAAAGGCTACCTTCAACTTCCCAAACTGGTTATATCTCGAAATTAAGCTTTATTTTTCAGGCAGAACAAGACTATCCAGATTATACATGTTCCTTGTGGAGCTGTATATAGGGGCATCTAAGACAGTGATCTCAAGCTTTGTCCTGCACGGCTCTTTCAGGAGGCATGGAGGTCATCTACTCCCAACGTCTTCGCAGCATACCTGTGAGGTGGCCTACCCAAGAGCTTAATGCCACCTTCTCACCTGGCACACTGGTTTGATCAAAGGGTTTGCTTGGTCCTCACATGGCCACACGTTACAACTGAGTATCTAGCAACTGCCCATCAGAAGGACCAAACAGATTTCCTCCAGGACATTTTAGCAGCCTACATAGAGCGGCAGCTAGACACCAACTCTGCAGATGACCCCAAGGCAGATCCACACATATCCTGGATCCCCCAACTGCTCCCTGATTGCTTAAGCAACTAGAAAAGGCACACTTCTCATCCCTCACCCTGAAAGATGTGGGCCTCACCCTGTCACTGACTACTCCCAGGAGTCTGGGCCCTGATGCTTGTTACACATGCCCTGAAGCAGCCACCTGTTGGGGTCCTGAGCTGCCTTTCGGTGCAGCCTCCAGCTACATGCCCCAAGAAAACACTTTCTGCCTGTGCAAAGTGGTACGTAGGGAACCCTGCCAAACCCCAGGGAAGCTGCTTACTGAGGCTGCCAGTCTCCACAGTTGAATGGTTTTGGCGTTAGAGGTTTTTGCAATACAATTTCAAAGTTAAGCCCCTCATTCCCTCTACTTTGGTTACCTGCGCTCTTTTGAGGATGGGCCTCTTGGCTTCAAATGAGCTGATCACTAAGTATTCACACAGCTCTGGTCTGCAGTAGCCTCATGGATAATGAACTGGAACAATGCAAACACAGAGGCGCGGGGTCCAGTGTATTTAACAAGTGAATACACACAACTCCTTCAGCACCTTCTCCTTCAATTCAATAAACCTATAACAGGGGAAATAGACTTGACAATACATAGAAAAGTCAATGATAGTTTTAAAAGTGGTTCTAAGTGCTGCTGGCTTGAATACAATTCCTGTCACACAAAAGCCATGTCATGTAACCAAATGCCAGATTAGCTCTTTCCTGGAGAAGGGACCATTAACACAGAGAGTCTGGTATTCAGTTCTGTCACAGGCCACTAATTTTATCCCTTTTCTCCTGTATGAAGCTAAATGTCTTGGGCTGGAACAAAGCCTGTTGGTTACATGGAGATTGTGTCCTCACAGAGAACAGGAGGGACTGAGCTGATGCTTGGCCCTGACCTGCAGTAAAGTATGGGCGATGGAAACAGTTGAGTGCAGCCCAACAAATACCTTTGTTGTTTCCCCCCTGCTGCAGGAAACATCTACAGCCAAACTAGACAGAAATGCTGCTGCTATCAAAGTTGTGGGATATCAAGCCTCTAAGCTATGAATTCCTCCTTCACTGTGCAAGAATAACAAATGAGCACAGGAACAGAGGCTACTACAATTGAAGAAAAGTTAAAAAAGAGGAGGAAAAAAAAAAGATAGTAAGGTGTGAGCCCTGGAAGGAGAGGAGAAATTCTCATCAGAAGTTAAGATAGCCTAAACACCAATAGAGTTTAAAAAAATGTGCCACAAAACCTAGATTTCCTTCTCCTTACTGTCTGGAGCTAAATGCATACTTGTGCTGAGGACAGAGTGACCTGGCAGAGTCAGAATTTGATGTATTGCCAAAAAAAAAAATCACTGTGCACTCAAGAAAGCTCCCTGCTTTGTGAGGGAGATGGAGCAGCCCACAAAGCATGACTGCCCTGAACAGCTCATTAGTGGATAAAGTTATTAATACACCCACAGTGGAGGAGCAGGGCAGAAAACATTGTAAGATGAACAACATGCAAATGATAATTCACAGCTCCATAAGCCATCCCACACAGCGCTCAGACTTTTGTGTGGTTCAATAAAACCAAATTTGAATACATTAGAGAGGAGAAGGAAAGGGGCAGAGCCCGGAATAGATGCTGCATCTTTTCCCAGAAGACTAAGGGGCGAATTCTGTGCTGACCGCCACTCTGAATGGCACTGATCTTTCCCACCACGACTGGGATTGCTGGCAGCACAGACCCAACAACTTGCTTCTTCTCCTTGACTTCAACTTTACAAACTTGAGGAAAATTCTGCAAAATGCCTTCACGCCTTTCCCACCCTCTGCACTCACACCTCTAGTACTATGTCTTGCAGAAGCTGTGATGGAGCCCCCAGCTGACAAGCCGTGAATTTAAGAGCTGCAGTTAAGTGGAAGAAAATCAGACTTAATGTCCTTATTTATGGTGTTCTAATACCAATTGCAAAACTCCCTGAGAAGAAGGCAGGGCACGCTTGTGATTTGTTAATGCTTCTGATCTAACAGAGATCTTTACATTTAACTTGCAGACCAGAAGGGAAAATTAGACCAGAAAAAATCAGTCCTGCCTGTTGCTTTAATGGAATACACCACAAGAGGGACTCTTCTACAACTTTACCAGGCAAAAATAATTACAAGAAGGAAAAGGATGAATAAATCAGTTCTGCAGCTGAATGTGAAGAGACCATTTTAGGCTTTAAGTTTTTATGCCTGCAGAGGCTGTTAATCTGCAAAATTAATTAACAGGTATCAGTTTATGTTCATGTCCAACTGCTGTTCTGGCTCCTTTCAGCTTTTGGTTTTACACTGCATGTTGCAAATTGCAAATATCCTATTAATTTTTCTTAACAAAGTGAAATTAAAGAGACTTTGTTGCTTCACTAGCTAGAAAGCACAATAAAAAACCATCCCACCTATGGGATGTTTTTTTAATAAAAAAATTAAAGAAACTTCTGATTATCTTCCAGGGCTGGGAGAACCTGCTGGGCTACCAAGGCCAGGCACTGGCATGTCCCCAGAGGTGCACACAGTGCAGGAGAAGACAATGGTGTCATAGGAAGAGGGCACAGAGAAATGGTGAGACAGGTATGGGTGTGGGCTGCAGGCTGGACTTTGGGCAGCAGAGCAGGAGAAGGGGAATACGCTGTAGAAGTGTGCTGGGAGGGAGAAAGTGCGTGGCCCTGCGCTGATCAACTTGAGCCACAGTTGGAGTCACATCTGCCTTAGAGTAACAGGTTATATACTGCCAAAGAACAAAAGCACAGTTTCAGGTTTCTGCTAACATACAGCTCTTTTTAACTGTGGTTTCCTCTACTGCTTACCTCTCAAGAAAGCTGGATATTGCACAGCAGATTATGTCACTTTCTACCTCAGACACAGGACACATTGTAAGGCTTATTGCATTTATAATTTACTTAAGATGACATATCCAAGATGAAGATTTAAAAACACAAGCTCTGTTCCTTTTAACTTTTATGAAATGAATATAACAGGGTCAATATCACCCTGAATTGTCTGTAGGGTGCCTTTTCTTAGTTAACATGCAAAAGAAAACTTGAGTATCTCTCTAACTGGAACTCTTTGTTTTTGTGAAACTATGTTTAGTGGGAGGCTGTGGGTTTATGGTCGAAGTCACAGAAGACAGCTACTAAAATGAAACTGCGAATTAACTGGCTACTCAAACAAAGTTGTAGGTGACCTCGCAATTACTGTAAAAGCCTCCCCAAAGAAGAGACATTATCATTCTAATTAGAATTTCATTTTAATGAGGAAAAAACCCTTGTATTACACAGCTGCCATAATTCTCATTATAAGTGACCAAATAATTGTTCTTACTCAACATATTAAATTCCTATTATATCTTGAAAACATTAACTGAAACCAAAAGTCAAAGGTTTTTGAGTCTATTTTGAGGACAGTGCTTGAAATGTTCTGCTTGTCAAAGTGCGACAGGGATGAGCATATTTGCATCTCTTGGGCAAAAGTACATATCAGAGAATGTCAGCTGGCTTTTTAATGGATTTTAAGATCTCAGCTGTGTACAAAAGTAGGAAAAGAAAGTAACTTGCACCACGAGGGAAGAAAGTATTTGAATTTCTCTCATCTGTTGCTCTGCCACCCATACCACAGTCACACCAGGAATACCAAGGTCCCCAGGACACCCTCCAGTGGTCATGGTAGAGCCGGGCACATCCTAACTGTCCGTCTGCAGCCAAGAGAATGAGTAATGGCTGAATTTGTGTCTTTCTCTGAGAGCACAGCAGCGTTCATTTGCTTCTCACTTTCCTCTACCCAGCTGTCAATTTTCCTGAAGCTTCTGGAAACTTAAGTGATTTGGAGACTGCTAACCGTCTCTCAAGTTGGGATGAAATCAGTCATTTGGTTGAGAAATTATTCAGAGCAGGAGAGACAGGTGAGAGGATACATATGTGGTCAGTCACAGAAGTGTTGTTTCCCTAGGAAATCAAACCAAACCCAAGAGACTAACAACAACATTAGGAAAATAGAGGTCCTCAAATCTTAGGAGAGCTAATTAGCACCTCACAACTGTTGGGAGGACTAATTGTTGAAGGAGTGGGAATCTAGGAAGTACCTGGTGATAAAGGCACATTGGTGTAGTGATGCTGAAGTGCTGGGGCTGAGCAGTTCCCACAAGATATAAGCATGACTACAGATATTAGGGCATTCTGCCAAATCTCAAGAGCACAGTCAAACGTGTAAATATTCATTTAGAAAAGAACTTTAAGTCCTGAAAGTAAGGGCAAGCAGCAGCAGCAGCTAGTTGAAATACTGGCCAGACTTCAGATGCCTGTGCCATATCACAAAACCAAATATTTTTAAGGTGATCTGGCAAGCTTAAGGACAATGGAAAGTTGATGCACAATACAGCACAGGAATGAGGCCCCACAGAAGCACGCTGTGCAATGGATGAAGCAAGAAGTCAGTAGAAATGATATTTCTTAAAACCAAACTCTGAAGGTTTTGTGAGAGGAAATAGGAGGTTTGGGCACTGAAGGAGAAGCAACAGCAATGATCATGATACAAGAGTGTTTTTTTCACTCTGCTTTGGGAATTTAAAATTAATGAGAAGCACTAGAATAGGAAATCTTTTTGTTTGGTTTTGGAATTTTTTAATTGATCCTATAAGAGCAAAACTAACACTCCTTTCTAGATTCAGCTAGAAAGATTCTGGGGATGTGTTATTAAGAAAGACTGAAAATTAAAATCTGCTTTCCTATATGCTTTTCAAAAGATAAGTCTGCAGCATTTCTTAGAATGCAGAGTAGGGAAGGACATGAATGCATCCAATCTAGTTTGCAAATCAATAAATTCACAGGCTAAAACTAGAAATGTTAACACAATGGTCTGTATACATAGGGTCATCAGCAGAACACTTGCTCAGGCTGAACGTTTAACAGCAACACAATGTTTAAAAAGGCAAAAGTGATCCAACTATGTCACAATGGATATATTTTTACAAAACCTTTACTAGCCCACTTCAGTAAAGTCAGTTGCAGGAGCACATGAAACTCATGCTTCGAATCCCCACACCATCTGTTGCCTCTCTTCTTTCCTGCTTGGTTTGGGGATTACATTTTTCTAGTCAGTTCAGCCACACAGAGATGTATTCAAGTGTAAATAAGATCTCCCCAACACTACCTACCTGGCCAGACCCTTTATCTTATCTTTCATATAGAAATATAACTTTTTCTCCATCTAGAGAGATGGAGAGGGCTTGAAGACTAGCCATACACACACATTACTGCTAGGTAGATCTCATCCATACTGCACTGTTCAAATACAAATAAATGTGATTATCACCAGCAACAACACAGAACACCTTGCCAACAAATGTTATTTCACTGCATACTATGGAGTATATTAAACCCCCCCCAAACAACCACAAAGAAACCCAAAATCCAAATAAACCAGTAGTTTTTTATAGTTCAATGTCACAACTTTGCTGAACTATTCCACAGCAACCTCATAGAACTGAATAGATAGGGAGATAAATGACTTTCAGCAGAAACAAATGCAATGAATTGCATCTCAGAAACCAGGGGACAGCCCAACATGTATCACTAACCAAAAATAGTCAAAATAGTTGGGCATCATTGGGCAGATCATGGCAGAGATGGCATTTTTCTTCTTCATATTTGCAGAAAATGAGAAAGAAGCTGTGAAAAACCGCACACTCCCTACCATGCAAATCCTACTGCAGAAGTTCCTTGCAAAAAAAGACAGAAAACTGCCTTTGATGGTGAATCTTCATTGGATAGTCATCTTTCAGTGAAAAGTCAGCTTGCATATCTAATGCACACTGTAGCCAGGCTGCTTTGCTAGCACTAACCAATACTTCTGTGTGCCAGTTCTCACATTCAATACAGAAGATCTGCTTTTAAATCCATCTTTCTAGAAACAGCACAGAATCAAGGCTCATAACCCAAACTACCAAAAGCCAAACATGAAAACAAGAATGGGGCCAACAGCGAGGAATCGGTCTGGGGAGTTATGTATTTATACCTCAATATGGCCACAAGCCCTGAACTCTGCAATACAGAACTAACATGGCCCAAGCTAACTCTGCATGAAAATGAACAGTTGTGAATAGCTTCCATAGTGAGCTTACTCTGGAAAAAGCCCTTCCAAGTCCCAAGTGTTTCTTGTGTTTCAGTGCATTCATAAAGATAAGTCTCTTTTTATATGAATCCATGCAGCAGTTTGCTGCTTGAATAAAAGGGTCCACATTCCAATAGTTATAAACATTTTATTATTAAAGCTTCTAAAACATGTATTAGTAGTAAGAGCCAAGGCCACAGTCTCATAAGTGGCCTCACAGAAGTCCCCTTTGTTAAGGCTATGTAAGAATCAGTTTATCCCTAGATGGATTGCGCTTCTATGCTATATTCAGGAGACCCACTCCCCAGTTTTTAAATGCTACTAGAAAGCAACATTTCAGCAGCAGCAACAACAAGCACTGGAGGAATATTTTTCATGAGTTCTTAAAACATCCCTTTTCTTGGATGATGTGTTCCTGTAATACCCTTGCCATCAGTCGGAATTCGGGTTACTGTGTTGTAGAGAGTTTTCCTATATGGAGGCATGGTCAATGCATGTGTCTGCTGAGCATCCTTTGATTTTAACATCAGTCACACTCAGAAACTGCAGTGCTACAGCAGCTTCTGCATTTCAAAGACTTTATCACTTTAACAGCTCAACCAGAAAAGATCTAAAGCCTAAAGCATTGGTGATGTTTTCTTGTTAACCTCCAATAGCTAATTACTGCTTAGGCCAGCCTTTCATTTTCCATACGTCCGTATGCAAGTGTAAAATGCAAACAATGCAGCTGCTCGACGGCTATCAGAGACCTCCTGTACAATGGACAAAAAGATTTAAAAAAAGAGCAGTTATCAAGAGAAAGTGGGTGTGGTGTTTGGAGGAGAAGGTATGAAGGGTGCCAGCACCCTGGTGACCTATACCCCCTCTGCAAAGGGACTTTGACATTCCTAACAATTTGCAGTGAAGCCAAGACTAAGGCACATTGAGCAAGTTGTATGTGGGCATATACCCTGGCTGGATACATGCAACAAGCTCGGCCCTTGACTACTGTAACAGCACAACATCCTAGCACATGCTAAACATATTTGATGCAAGTTTATATAATTCTGGGAGATGGTTTTAATCGGCAAATTAATACCCTCTTGTTCTGGTCAAGCAGAAACCATCTTCAAGACAGTCAAGGCTGATCGGTACCTATCCACAGCATGGGACTAACCACCTCAGGCTTTAGGCATCCAGATGATGCTCCCTCCTCCCTTTTAAAAAAAAGTTTTACATGCAGTCTATAGATCAGTGAAAGGAGGTCTAAAATTTTGAAAAGATATACCCATCCAGCTGTAGCAGCCAGAGTTTTGCACTTACCTGTGCTCAGGGTGCTGTCAACAGGAGTGTGATGTGCTTACGCACTGGCAAAGTCTCTGCTCTTAAGTGGACCTTAGGAAGACAGTTCCAGCGGTTGTCTTAGAGGATGTGTTATATTTTATTATCTCCAAATTCTAACGATTGAGCATATTTTATATGGAGGCAAAACTATCAGCACTCAAATAAACATTTATCACAACCTAGGATGTCTGCATCCTCCCACCCCACCTCAAATTCCTAAAAGGCCAGTCTTGCCCTCACCTGATGCTCATGCAGCATACCAGGTGAATGGATGCTGGGAAGGAAGCACAAGAAATCAAGGTGACACATCCTGCAGTAACAGCAGATGGGCTGTGTCATTGTACTTGCAGCCTGTTACCTTGTTTTTAAACCTCAGCAGCTTTGCTGTCTTTTTATACTTTTTTCCTTTAGTGATCACATCTTCATTAGTTTAAAGACACAGAGGTTATCAGAAAGGCTGGAAAGCTGTGTCATAAATAGAGGAGCTGCCGAAATCAGTGTGACTTTCCTGCTTGCCTTTTGGAGCCTACAGCTGAGCACTTTGCCTCCTGCTAACCCAGACGCATTTGGCACAAGAAGCTATTTAGCTGTGTTACCTTCACAGTGGCACAAGCTTCACTGGGAGCTCCACCTCACACCTGCAGGCACAGGGTGGCACGCGGGCAGCTCTGGGTCTGCATCTCAGATGCATTCAACCAGTGGGACCAGGTTGGAGAGGGGTTCTGCCACCATGGAGTGACTGGTGCTGCCAAGTCCTCCTGGTGGAGGATGTGTATGATGGTCACACAGCCCTGCTGCACATGGTCTGTCATAGCGGTGTTGTATACTGGTAATGAGTGCTGCATGCTTTTTCTTTCTCCCTCCTCCTGCCCCCTTTAAAGGTATATTTAAGTTTTTATTCAGAAATTCCACTTTTCATTTACAGCAGTCTCTCCTTAGCCACTAGCTTGTTTTAACAGGAAGATCTATTTTATCTAGTAGTCCATGCCGTAGCTATGCCTTTAGAGATGGAGAAGGCTGATGGACAAGAGGGTGCACGTGTGCATGCAGATACAAAAGCATATGTGCTCAAAGAGAGCAAATCCCCTCCAAGCAAACAAGGGCATGGCTGTTCCATGAGTCCAGAAAACAAGGGACTGTAATTTGTCATCTTGGCAGGATAATTAGCCTGGGCAGCTCAATGCCCAGCGTGGCGGTGCTCCGGCACCCGTGCTAGACTGGGTATCTCTCCACATGCTGTGCAAAGTCCTGTTCTCTCCTGTCCTTGTTCAGCTTTTTTGAAGAAAGCAAGACGGAGCCAGTGGCTGAGCCAAGTGTCGCTTCTGAACGCGAGATCTGGGAGCACTTCTGTTCCCTTCCTGTGCCTCTCACTCGCTGTGCCTTAACTACCCTCCCCACAAATCGCTCTTCACCGCATTGTGAAGGTCTTTCAAGGTGCCTGCAGGCCACTCTGTGCCCTGATGTCTGCTCAGACTTTACATCCTCATACTTCATTTATTTATGCATATCGACAGCGTAACTATGCAGATTTTTCAGTCTGCAAGGGAAAAATGTATATCAGTAAATTAAACTGATGGGAGAGACAAATATTTACTATACTTACCAGGCTTGATGATGGTATTAAGTTTAGTAGTTTACTGCTATTCTCATACTTCGTGTTCCTCATTTAAAAGGTGATTAATCAGCATTCACCATTTTGTTTACCCCCCTCTTCTTGGGATGCTGTGGTAGCTTTTTGTGACACTAAGTCAGGATAGACCCTGCTTAGCATTTTATATATTTCAAAATTGGACTTTTCTTTTTTAATTAAAACAGCCTCTTACCAGCATTTCTGAGATAACAAGTTAGAATAAAATAGCTCTTTGTGAATGCAGTTAGAGAGATGCTGTCTAGGTCCAATTTCTAAAATGTAATACATTAAAAAATAATAACCTTTCTACCTGTGAAAAATTAATCAGATTAAATAATGACCTTAATACAATTTCCCTTAGTGACCTTTACAAGGAAATAAGTAATTCTTTCTCGGATACTAAAAATAATCATGACAAAGCACAGTTTGGAGAAACTTGAAACTCCCGTTGGCCTTTGACACAGACGTTAATAAGAACCTCAAGTATTGCCGTGGTACGTAGCAGCTCAGCCACTGAACCCTATGGTTTTGTCACCTCTTCTCACAAAAACCATCGTCCCACTGCAACTTAGTAGACAAACCTGGCAGCCATTGACTGTATCTCACAGCACACAGCTTGCAGCAGGTCCATCCGCGAACAGAAGCAGATACAACATGGAGTACCTGTGAGAGATGGGGCTTAACTGTGGCCAGAATGAAATACTGTCGGCTCTGACCCATGTGGCTGGTGGCAAATTACTGTGCTGCAGGGAGCCCTTCGACGGGGCACCTGGCTGCCAGGTGCCAGGCCCTTGGGACATCACTGCACTCCAGAATGCAAAATTACTAGCACATGTATTTTAAGCAACTGACAGTCAGTAGCAAGCATAACACGAGAGATCTATATGCCTCAAGAGACATCAAATAATCTATGGGCAGCCAGAGACAATGCACACACATACTGCACATCCACCCGCTGAGGAGAACCACTGCTGTATTTCACCAATGAACCGTTAACTACCAATCTCAGCTACACTGATGTACAACACGGTTTTGTGGTGCTACCAACATAAGGCTCATATTCTCCCTGAACTCTTGGAACAAAACCAACCCTTCTCCAGTGTAACACAACGTTCAGTTCTGTGCCAAAGCTGCCCTTCTCTACAAAGCATGAACATGAACAGTGTAATTTTTCGTGTATTGGTAAAGAGCAACATTTGGTGCCAAAAACATAAACTACATTTTGGCTGTCCAGGCTGGTGCCACCCTGAAAGCTGCGGTGGAGTTATGCTAAGAGTGAATTACCCGATTCTGCTCAAGCTGTTGCAACACTATTGATCCAGGCCATGGCTACAGCTTTATCATTTGATCAGCTGGACTCAGCACTCCTAGCCCAAACAGCAAAATTACTGAAACTCTCTTCTTCCAATAATAAATAAGGTAATATTCCTCAGTACTCATCTAATGGGTTTTTGAGAACCAGCTGCCTTCAATATTCATTTGACAAACTGCACTGCTCTTCAGGTTTATCAAACCTTGTGGTTTATCAATACTTTGTAAGAAATGCAAGTCTTTCTCAGGGTATAAACAATGAGGCAGTCAATGGTAACTTAACATTACCAGTTCTGTGTGCTGCAAACAAGCATTTACTGAGCAGAAGACAGCTGCTGCCCTTTTTATACCTGGCTAGCCGTGTGTCACGGCACAGCCACCAACTAGGGCTTGAGGAGAAAGCATTCATACTTATACCCTCGTGTGCAACACAATTATAAATATTACAGGCTAAGAAGAGTTTAGCACCAGCTGCAAAATATACTTGTGAAACTGTGAGCTACCTGTGACATTTGCTAGAGGCAAACAGATGTAAAAAGGAGAAGCCACTTCCCAACCACCAAGATCATAATGCAGAAACACCACAAGAAACCAGAACCACCATGGCTGTGATCCATTAGAGGATTGTTTAAATATCAGACGGTATTCTCATAGGAGTGTATGACACTTTCCAGAAAGCACTTTTGTGGCTGTGAGTGGCCAAAAATACTCCATTCCCATCACATGTTTTTCACCCACATAAGCTGAAATTTGTGCAAAAGGTTGGTACTCTTCCCCCATGAATAAAAATACAGACTCTGCAAGTTTTCCAGCAACATAACCAGGAAGGGAGAAGGGAATGCTGATGACATCGCTTTACTGGTAGAAGGCTCCAAGACAGACACACCTACCACAACCACGCTGTCCTTTCCCTGACACCCACTCAGGCAAACCCTGGGTGCAAGGACTACCTACCATTAACGCATTAAGCTTCCCAACAGGTCCCCAGTAAACGTGCGGGGCTTTCTGTCTGATCTTGCTCATTTCAGTAAACACTTAAAGAACTGGCAAAAGAAGTTTGGGTTTTCTCCTGAGTGCCCTTGTTCTGCCTCGCAGTGGGCATCACAGTGCCATTGGTCATCTGGTCCTTGCTTATACTGAACACATAGCAGATGCTGTACTGAACCACAAAACTATTAGTGCCTGCTTGGAGGAGTGAACAAATTAAATCAATGTTAGGAGCAATGATTATCACCTTGATCGGTCAGCCAGCAAGTAGTTGTGCCGCCCAGGGGAAAATGCACATGCCTTGCATCAGCTTTACAAATTTCGGTGGTTAAATAGCTGTAAATTCTACCCCAAGACCCAGACACTTTAATCTACTAACTGTATCCACCAAATCCATGCTAATACTTCCCTTCCCAAAGGAAAAGTAAGTGACCTTTTTTCCCCCCTGTATCAGCCTGTACTGTTACCGCTGTTGGTTGTGGGACCCACTGCCTGCTCACGATCTAAAATTTCTACTAATTTGCAGTATGGCATCCCCAGAAAATAAAGATTTGGATTCTGTATAGAGTTACAGTATTACAGCCACAAAAAAGACCCCCCCCCGTCAAATCTTCTGCACTTGTGAACATTTTGACATGGCCCTCTCAGTATTCAAGAATTTGAAGGCCATTACAAGTTTTAGCTAAAAGAGAGCTAGATTATAGATAAACCCCACCCATAGCTTCCAAGTGACATTTCTTACTGTATTTTGTATGTTTAGCGCGTTGTGGGAAATGTTCAGAGTGCCTGGCCAGCACAAAGGCAATGGTATTTGCCTTTGATAAGCATGTGCAGCACTGCTGACCACCAGTGTTGGGCCTGACAATCCTGCCCAGAGCTACAGTTAATGCCAGTTAAGCTGAGAATACCTAGAAAAAGAAACAACTTTTTTCCCTGCTCAGAAAACTGAGTAGCTGGGAGAAAATGTTTCTCTAAAAAGCGTATGACCTTATCAAATTACTTAGTAAGAACCCCACTGACAGTTCTTGCAATAAAAATGATGCAGTGAAATAATAACAGTATCTTAAACAGGATTAAAATAGAACATTTTACTAGTTATTTCGAAGAATAGATTTTTTTTTTCTTCCATCATTCTTATCTATATATTCAGAATCTAGCTAAACTCCAAGCAGCTGTATTTTGGTTAGGTACCAAGCGCAAATATACCAAGATAATAGAGTCAGGAGAAAGAAATACCTGGTCTTTTTGGTTTTTGCCTTACGTGGTAGGCTACATTGCATTTCTCATGCCTAAAAACAAGCACCATCTCAAAATATTTGGTCGGAAACCTCAGCTTGAAAAGGAGGCATTTGACAGAAATGTCACGTTTACATCAGCAGAACATGCGAACAGCTTCTGAAGACAAACATTGAGAGGAGTCTCGTGGAGCAGAACCTGTGCAAGGGGAAAAAAAGTGCAACCACAGTAGCAGATGTCCATTTACTGCTGGTGCAGAACCAACAGCCATCGTCATCCAGATCCTGTGGTGAAACTTCTGCTACAGCAAAAGGGAAAGAACGGCGATGTCGATTGTTTCCTTACTAGTTGCATGCATTTATCTGTTGACTCTTCCTATCTTTTGAGAGGTATCCATTTCTCACAACTAGTTTGATCCTACCTGGAAAAAATAGTCTGCATAACACAGCATGACACTTTTCTCACGTGAATACGGATCTTCTTTTTCCTGTCCTGTATCACATTGGAGAAAAAACACTTTGCTCTGTATTGCTACTGTCTTTTAGGTATTACTCAGTGGCTACGAACAGCAGCATTTTTCAGCTCCCTATCCAAGCTGTAATACAACACAGCCCCTTCCTAGAAGGTACAAACAGAAATTACAAGCAGGGGCCAAAATTCACATAATGCATTTTACAAGTAACGCTTACTTAAGGTTTTGAAACAATTTTGTGTGTGTGTTCTGACACCTTTTGCCCTTCACAGATCCGTTTATGCATATTAACCTCATAAAATACTCACTTTTTATCCTCTTCACCGTGATCCATCTGTCTTTTCAGCAGGTTTATGTTCAACACTATTGGAGTGGAATGGTGATTGTACCATTTAACCCAACAGCTAGCTGGGCTTGAAAATGTATCCATCCCCTCCTATTAATTACCCTTTAATGCCTATTTCGATCACATGGACTCGTGCATCATCCTGGTTTATTTTGAAGCAATATAGCCATAGGATGACAAGTATTGATGGAGCATAAAAACTGGAGCTAAAGACCGTATAAAGAAGAAAACAGAACCGATGTGGGAAGAGATGAAAAGATGAAAAATTGACTTGAGAAGAAAATTGGAATGAGCTAATTTACAAAAGAAAATGAACAAACCATGGCCAGGTAACTCTGAATAAGATTAATTGCTACCCATTTCCATCCTCTTTGCAATTTTGATCTTATTTAATCGTCTATTACACTTTTCTGCTGTAACAGTGCTGTACTTTTCTAAACTCCAATTCCACTCTCACATAAGTTCACTAGTGGGCTGTTGAGTGAGATACTCTGTTTGCATAAACGGGTAAATCACTATGGACTTTGGTATTGTTACTCAAATTTAAGCCAGCCGAGGATTTGCTCCATTGACTTTTGTGGATTTATTTTTAATTTATTACTCTGAGTTCAGAACCAAGAGCTCTAGATATAAATCTTGAACATAAAGAGACAATTTCCAGATCTAAACAGTATAGCCACAAGTATCATACAGAAAAACAAGCTAGGCATGTATAGAACTGTCTGAGAAGTTAACCAAAGCTTGCTGTGCATTTATTAGTAGTTTACGGTTTATTAAACAAGAAATCAAGATCCAAAAAACCCAAATTAATTTAAATGAAGTACTGTTTAGTGAAATGGGAGCCTGTCAAAAGAGTTGTTGGGGAGGACATTTAATTGGTACAAATGTGAGTGCAAATTTTTTTTTTTATACTTTAAAGCGTGTTGTTTGTAGTATACAACGTATGTGCACAATACAAATTTCATACATTTTCCTCAGTGACAATAAAAAGCGCAGTTTATTATAAACTGAAGTAAAAATTAAAATTAAAAAATAAAATAAAATCACAGTTTTGTCATTGGTATGTGAAGGTTGTTCCAAGGGCCCATCCAGAGCTCCTCTTCGTCTGACTGTGTGTGTTCACTGTGCGACTCCAAGGGCTCTTTGACATCCTCGTTATCAACAACCAATTCTTGCTCTTCTGTGCTTTTCATTTTGGAGCCCCCTGGCTTTGTTACTATATTGTCGGCCCCTATAGTGGAGGAAGCAAATGAGACACTGCAAGGTCTTGTGTTCATTTTATCGCTAGAAGAGGGTCCCTTGGACAATGTGTTCAGTGGGACATTCTCCTCGTGTGTCACTGCAAGCTTGTCCAGTTTCTTGAACTGTTTCCCCAGCCTCACTGGAGATGTGACTTTTAAATTATTACCAAGGCAAACACGACGGGTTCTGACAACAGAGCCATTCTGTGCAATGTAGATGTTACCGTTGATGTTGTTTTGAATATTCGGGTTATTAAGACGATTCCTCTGGCTGGAATCAGGAGCGCTGTCTTCTCCAGTGGAGCTGGTCTCATACTCCGGGTCAACTATCAACTTGATCCTTTTCTTTCTGGCCCACTGTTTGGCAATAAATAGAAGCATTGTTAAATCTCAGCATTGTTTCTTACATTCTCCTGCCCTTTTTCTATCTGTTATTTACTTTGCCTTTTATCCAGGCACTTCATATGGATCTTTATTAACTTGTCATTTTCTGCCATTCCTTTTAGGTTGTACGTGGATATTTCTTAATAATTTTGATTGCCACTCTGTGCCACTATCATATACCTAACAGTTGTACATGCAAACCATTCTATGTACTAAAAAGTTATATAAAGGATAAACTCATTTAAATGAACTGCATAATGTGAGTCAGAGTGTATAAAAACTGTAATGTCTTTCTTCGGATTTGGAAAGTAGTTGTGCTCCTGTTATCTCAAAGTGCACCTTTTCTGGAGAATTGAGAATGCAGACATTGCTTTCCGATAGAAAACTTCGGTAAATCATGATATTGGTAAGCCAGTCATGTTTTGACAAAGCAATGTCTTGGCCTGTTGTACAAAGAGAGATGAAAAACAACTAGATGAATTACCCCCTTTAACAGAAACTGGAATGCTCCGATGATGAAGCTAATGCGTAAGGGATACTTCAAAGATACTACTGTAGTAATGGGTAAGTGCTAGGAAGGCCTTAGAAATTTCCTTCCAGAGTATTACTGCCTTGTAAATTCTGTGTAGAAATGGCACCAGACAGGTCTGATTTAAAGGCACAATACATCAAAGCAGAGAGAGATCTCGGGGCCGACACAAGGGAAGCTCTTGGGCACAGTGTTGGCAAAATTGGCTGGTTAAAATCAGAAAAGCTCTTTATAAGGCTTTGTGCCAGTTCCAATCTAGTGGAATCAATGGAGATGTTTTGCTATTAATTGGAAGGTAGTGGAGAAATGAGACTTCAGATCTTATATAATTTCTATATACTTTTTAAACAGTTAATTTAAAAAAATTTCTGTGTTGCTGTGACTTGTACTGACCGTGACTACACAAAACCCATTACTTAGTTTATAACTGAACCTTTAAAAATAAATGCCTCCTTGCAGTATACTGAAAGAAGCTACTCTCATTGTTGAATTAACAACAAAAACACTGTCATTTCACTAAGGTGGCAGATTACTATCATAGCTAACTCACACTGCAATACGTACACATGCAGACAAGACAAGCCTGTTTTCAGAGAAAGAAAACCATGCAAGGTACAAACAGTGGTGATTACTCTTAACCTTTGAGAAGTTACACTTTGTACAAATTACTTGGATGCCTATTCTTTTGTTCCTGATAAAGCCATACAATTTTCTTTGCACAGATAAGGTTGATGAGAAGAATGATGAGTTTCAATGGGATTTACGTTAAACACTATGTGCAGCTACAACTTTGTGCTATGCGGGAATACAAAAAAAAAGTAGGCAAGTGATCATTCCAACTGGAATGAAAGTCCATACTTGAAAAGTTAGTATCATGCTCTGCAGCTCAACACCAATTGTCCTGCCAGCATGACTCCCCAGCAGGCTCAAGTTCTTAAAAACTGAAACGTTTTTCTCTCCCCTCTCTCACAGAGCCTTCCCGGCAGAGCTTGCTGGTGCAGAGGCCAATCTGTACTAGCTTTAAAGTACTCACAAGGCTAAGCCAATACTGGCTCAAAGCTTTAATTTTATTTAGGCTACTTATACCTCACCTGGGTAAATCTAGTGGTTGAGAAACAGTTCTGTGGCTTTTGATAGGAAGTAAATAAGGCACACGCATCTCAAATGTTTGAACAGATGCTATAAAAAAATAATACAATTACTGTACTGTTAGGTGGGAAGGGGAGAAGTTGGAAAATGTAATCCACTTCCTTTTCTGACCAAGCTCACTTTGTACACTTCCCCCTGTGTTCCTATCTTGCACATCATGGGTACCTGAAACCTGAATCTCATGATCCAGAGACACTTTAATCCTAGCTCTGCTAGCAACACTCTGCAGTTTTGGGGGTGGTGTTTTGCTGCAACTTCAGTTGACCTCCCTGCAAACAGGGCTAATGTTTCCAGCAGAGAACTCATTTGAAGGTTTAGCAAATGTGTATGCTAGAACATAAGGTGAAACCAGGTATGACTTCTACATCTTTTCACCCTCATCCTCGTTCCTGACCTTCATCGAATTCCATGTTCTGCCCCTTTTCTTCCCTGCAGCATTCCACTTTGTGACAGACATAATCTGCATGAACCCAAGGCCCTTACTGGGTTTGCGCCATCCACTGGGTTCATCAAGCTTTCACAGCTAATGCAAAATGCAATGTTACTTTGCATCACAAAGTACATAACAAAAAAAGGACTAAATCTAGGAATCAACACAGAGCCTCTTTAATTATGTTGCTGAGGAACCAGCAGAGGAAAAGAAGTATTCCTTCCTGCCACTGCTCAACGAAAATGAATCAATACCTCCTGCTAAGTATGCCCGAGTAGTCTCTAAGAGGGATTACATTTGTTTGGTTATCTATTGTTCTGCCCTTAAAACAGGATATGGGGTTCAAATGCAGAAGTGAGAAGCTTTGACGTTTTCTTTTTGGCTGTCTCTAGTCAAGTGTGTAGGAAAGACCACACAGAAGGCACAGCAAACAAGGTCACTCCTTACTGCAAAACATCCACCTACTGTCGCTCCTTTTTAAAAGGATGTAGAATCACCAGTAATCTCCGACTCCGTGACGGCAGTATCCAGCGTCTCATCCGACTGAGACTGACTGTTTTCCTGGGATGTTTTTTTCCTTGTTTTCTTTCTTTTCATGCTGGTGTCGGAACTTTGATTCTCAGGGGAAGTAGTGGTTTTGCCAGAAGTGGCACTAGCTGAGCTATTTGTCCCTTCAGTACCTTTGGAAGTAACACTGATTTCACTTTCTAGGCAAGAAGATTCATTCTTACTGACAGATTCCTCCCTATCACTAGCATCTGTATCAACCTCTTCAGCACTATCATCTGCACTATCCTCACCATGACTCGCTGATTTTCCACTCTTGTCTTCTTCAGCAGCAGCAGGTTTTGCTTTGGCAGATGTTTCAGAAACTGCCTTATCTGAGCTATCTGCTGCCTCACTGGGGCTTGCTCTGACTTGGGCCACATCCTCTTGTTCCTCTTCTTCTGACACCTCTTCTATCGTGTCTCCTATTTCCAGGCTGGCAGAGGAGGTTTTGCTCTTATAGCTGGATCCTGAAGCCTTCCCATAGCTCATGTCCCTGTCACTACCTGATGCAGTAGAGCTAATATTTGATTTCTGGCTGGATCGCCTTGCTCTGTGGCGGGAGTTACCTCCCCTACTTTTTATACTCGACCTTTCGGTGCTTCTTCTACTGCTGGACTCACTAGTCCCTGATTTGCTGCATGAGCTTCGTGTAGAAGAGCTCTTTGACAGACTACCATCTTCATCGCTGTCAGAGTCTTCCTCATCATCATCCTCTTCAGATGAGTCCTCCTCCGATTCACTGCTAGAGCTGGATCCAGAGTCATCATCAGAGTCACCAAAACTGTGCCCACTTTCCTCATCCGAGTCCACAGTACTTTCAGTGGCTTCATCTTGGTCCAGAGTTACTTTCAAGTAGTCCTTATCTTCTGACTCCGAACCAGAGCTACTACTCTTCGCGGATGATTCTGAGGTGTATTTTCTTCTTTTCTTTTTCTTCTTCTCATAATCACTGTCCTCATGTTCACTCTCTGCTGTGATACTTATTGAAACTCCTGATTTTACTTCATCTCTTTCATATTCCTCCTCTCCTTTTCCTCTTGCACGCACTAAATCTTCCCTAATAGGCTCTTGAAATTTTCGGGAGACACTAATGCGTTTTAACACATGATTTAGTTTTCTCATTGAAGGTCTGTCATCTGTTGATTTCTGGAAGTAGCTTCCCCTGATAATCATGCTTTTCTCACCATCTGCTTGGCGAGCTGACATCAGCTTAGCGTAACTGGAATCTTTCCTACCGCCTTTCACTTTCTGCAGGATCATTGGGAAGATCTTTGCTTTCTTCCATGGAGAACGAGCAGACTCAGCTCTTCCTACCGGTTTGTGAGCACTCACTGCTACGCGACTTAAATGCATCACTGCTTTTAGTTTCCTTCTTCCCTGGCTGGTCCTATATGCTCTTCCAGAGCCATGTCTTAGATCCATCCCACCACCTAAAGGTCTACCTTCTATTTGAGCCCCTGCTCTCTGGCTTATACCTCTGCTTGCAGGACCTCTGCCTTGACTCATCCCCTGCAAATTATGAAAATGAACTTGATTACAATTTGAAACATAGTTATTGTGAAAACTCATACCCTAAAATTAAGTCAGGAAGAACAAACACACCTTTCCTTCCCAGTATCAAACTAACTTACCTGTTTCAGAATAGCTTTTTACCGATGTTACGGGCCAGGATTTATGTCTAGAATAGGTGGCAGGTGCACAACTACCTTACGCCGCAACAGGGAAAAATACTGGATTGTAAATGTTATCTTTTCTCGTTTACTTGAAACCCATGTGAGGGATTAAGAGTCTAGGATTTCTTAAAATTAGATTTATAAAAAAGAAAACAAACAAAAAAGAACACTTACAACCAACTTTCTTCTGGCTGCCATTGACATTTTAAAATTTCTTTACAGTCAGCTAGGAACTTTAGGATAAATTAGATTAGGTGACTGCTCATCTCAGTGGGACATCACCAGTTCTAGGTTGAATATTAGTAATGCCCCATAATATGAAATGACACCACCGAAAGCTAAATAGGGATTTTTATGAACTAGAAGTGTACGCTGAGGGAATAGTAAATGTGGATATTAAAAGAATCTGCAATTCCTTGTTATTTCTAGAAAGAAGGAAAGAGGTGCTGACACAAATTGTACTGGTCCTCAGAAGGACAAACGATGATTGGCATTGGAAGAGCTGCTTGCTTGCTCTATACCGAACACAAGATTCTAAGCAGTTACAAAACGCATCAGACAAGTTTTAATGATCCTTCGCCTTGGTACAGAGATGTAATCAATGCACCAAAGATGCTTACCTCCTCTGCTGTCGACCCATGCGGACTATAGTAGTAGCCACCGTCATTCTCCACCACGACTTCCCCATACTCATCGTACATCCCTGAAGGAGACAGCAAGCGGCGGCGGCTCCCATACTGAGGCAGTTCATACCTGGCAAAAACACCACTGTCTCTTCATAACGAGCACCACACATGGACACACTCGTCTTTGCTCTCATTTCTATCCACCTTTGAGAAGACATTTTTGTGTTTAACCTAGTGGTAACAGAATCCCAAACCTCTTCCTATTGGAATTGGCTGTAAGCCCATTAAAACTGGAGGGTGATACAAATCGCCAGGTCTCTGGGATAAGTCAAACATCCCCCACGTGCAATAACCTTCTTTCTAGGTTTGCATGATTTTTTTGGGAGGGATTTTTTTTTTTTTAAAATCAGGGGATGAAAAAGCAAGTTCCCTGGCATCAGTCCTGGAGAAACCCTGCAAGCTTGTAAGAACAGCACTACTTCCTGGGGAAGCACTTGCCCTCAGGTGGGAATTATCAGAACAGGTTCCTCTCCCTAAATGTAAAAGGCCAGGTGCTGACTGGAAACTGTGAGGAGGAGGTATCAGTCATGGGATGCAGGCTGGCAAGCCACAGAAGGGGAGGAGATGATGGAAATTAATTTCTATGGCAGCAGATATACGCAAATAAAAAAGTGAATATAAAACCAGCGTGACAGATGGGGTACACGCTCTGCAGCCTAATAATTAGATTCCTAAAGAAGAGGGGAGTTCACAACATCCCTTTAACTTTTACAAAGAGATTTTTGTTGTCAGCACAAGCCTTTGCGGACAGAAAGATGAAAGCAATCCTGAGGTGAAGGAAGGGCTCCAGATTAGATGCTGTAACAATAAACACAACCAACCTGGAAAAGGGGCATATTCAGAAATCTATAGGAAAAGTGAAATTATACCCATGTTCATAACTGTAGTAATCTTGCCCATAGTATTCCTGCCCTGGATCAATTCCAGACTCCATACTTAACTCCTGTCAAAAGAGAAACACTGATTGAATGCAAATGTTATAAATGGTAACAACTGGTGAAAAAGGCACAAAGAACAGTGTTTTCAAGTGCAAACAAGCAAAATAAAGACTGATAATAATCTGAGGAACACTGACAACTGTCAAGAATCACAGTGAGAAGCCACCAGGAGCTTTCCATGACCCCTTCCCTGGTGCATTCCCTGAGAGCAATTGCTCTAGGTCAGCTAAATGCAGATGCTGTTCTGGCGTGGGATACTGTCTCAGTTGTCCTGTACAAACCCCACACAGTAAACTCGACTCACAGCAAGTTTGCTGTTACTTCTTGTGTTCCTCTCAAAGGAAAAAGCTGCCTTGAAAGATTAGGCCTGTTGTACTTACACTGTTTGTCAGGTCTCTCTTTATAATGCTGTTTTCTCAGCCACCTACAACCATGAGCAACTTTGGACTAAGCTATAAGTATTTGTTTGCATCCTATAAAAGTGCCAGGGTGTCCTTAAGCTTCTCGCACTCACTGGTATTAGGCTGCTCTGTTGAAAATCTCTGAACTCCACTATCGACACAGAGCAGGAGGGCTTGTGTTTGGCCTGGGACTGCATGTCATCTCAATCTCACGCCTTCCAGAAGGCTTTCCTTCTTTTCCAATGAAGGTAAACTTGTGTTGGAGCATCTCACTATAATTATAACTGTAGGTATGATCACCATTCTGTACCACAGAAGTACCGTCGACACCAATGTCTCACAAAAGCTACATTTGCTCTGTTGCTTATACAAGAAATGATATTGGATCTAGAAAATTTGAAATAGGAAGTATTTGGTTTTTAATCCAGAGCGACCTTTGCATTTCACAGCAGTGTGCTAATGCTTCCACTACCTTGGCAGGCCAATTGCCTGTTCATCGCTAGCTGCAATAATCAATTATCATTTGACTGACATCTGAAAAATCAGACTGCGACTGGACAGTGAGGAAATTATTCTGTCTGTGAATCTGGACAGAAAATCAGGCATGCCTTCAGTCTTTGTGCTGATGTCTGTGGAAGCAACTGAAAGATGCTCATGAGGAAAATACCAAGACGTAATAAACTTAAGAATCTTATTTGAAACAACATAAATGGGGTAACAATGTCAGTCCTTGCCTTTTCATTAAAAGAGGGAGAAAAAAATTATCCAAGACAAGGTTTTATTAGGAAATTGTGTGAAAACTATTAAAAAGAAGTGATAAAATATTTAAAAAATGAAAAACAATAGTACCTCTGGTCTGAGAAGAGAAGGTCTCAGCAACTGCTGTTGCTACAAAAGAAAATTGCAAAGAATTAATTAGGCAGCATTTAGCATATTAAGAAATTCTAAAATCATGGGTTCTTCAGAACATTTTGCATGGCAGTCACTGGGTTACTCCCATACCACAGCTAAACACCTAATGTAGTAAAATCACTTCACAGTACACTATTTCTTTTGCCTAATATTCAATTCCTGGTTTGCGTGGTGACTCTCTGAATTATTTAACTCAAGAACTTCTGTTAGAGGTCCACAGAACTGTTGTGTGGTCTGTGTTGGAGACAGCAGCAGACAAAAAATTACCCACAACAGCTAGAAAGCAAATGCACTGGAATCTGCAATTCAGCTATCAGAAACTTGAAGGGATCTGATTTCTTACTCCAGCTGCTGCTGCAATACCATTGCCTTAATTCTCTATCTCCTTTTATAGACTCCTGTGGAGTTTAACTCAATACCCCACAACCACAAGTGCGGTTTCGTTCATAAGACATCGAAGGATTACCTCACTTGTTTTCTCTACAGCTTGCGTGTGAGTCCTTTATATGCAGTGAGAAAAGCATGCTGACGTGAGGGAAAAGACCCCAGGAGGCTGCATGGAGAGACCAATAGGACAGTCTGGCTCCTCTTGGGTGTGTTGTAGCTAAATGTGGGTCATTTTTGATAATCATGTTGTTAATTACTCTGCAGCTCCAGTTGTCTGCAAGTGATGCACATCACTTGTTTTGTAGATAGGATCAGATTTATCTGGACAATGAGTATAGTTGTCCTCCAAAAATGCGGTGGCACTATTTCAGCCAAGTTTCTTGGCCAAAACCAAACCTTGAGAGATGGAGAAGTTTTGTATCTGAATTGAGAGATGCAATTCAGCTCTGCACAGGGAGAAAAAATCACAGCAGAACAACAGTGAGCTTGCAATTTGTAAGGTACTACTGAGTTTACTGAGCAGTAGGCTCCAGGCACATGCCTTAAGTTTAGTAAAACTGATCCTATCTTCAGCAGTAAATATCAGCCCTCATGACAGAAATGTATTTTGGGAGAACTTTCTAAATATTAACTGAGTTCGTTCAGATTTCTGAAAGAAACTCACTGTTATTCATTACTGGAGAGGAAGATGCTGCAAGAATCACAGGCTTCATCAAGTTGCAGAGGTCTGTGTGGCCCAGTACCAGGCCCGTAACAGCAGTCAGCAGCTGATGACTAGCCGTGCCATAAGAAAACACAGCACACGTGGAGGGGATTCCCTGGGAAACTGGTTTCGGTAGTCTGTGGAGTGGCTATCACCTAGCTGGGTGGTTTCTAGCTCCCCAAGGAATCTATGTCTCATGGTCTTTTTGAACCACTTTATATTTACGGCCTCTAAAATATCCGGTAGCAATGAGACTCACAACACAGGCTGCACGGGAAAAGAATGCTGCTGTCATTGATAGTTCAAACACAACTGGGGAGCAGCCTTACCTCTTGCTGTGCGTATCCTCTCCTAGAAGTCAGAAAAAGAAAAAGAAAAATTAGTACACTTCTGGGAGACTACATAAAGGTGCATATTGCCATTCTTTCTGGAGAGAGGTGAAAAGATAATGCGATTAGAAATACTACTAGCAAGAAAAGAAATACATATCTACAATACAAAATATGTTTTTCTTTGGATTTGCTCTGGACACAGGAATCATTGCCTGAGAAAGGCTAGAGAATCTTTGGGATCTTTTCTTGCTTTAGATTGCAAATGAATGAGAAGAAATCCCCAATCTCCAAAAGCCAGAGAGCCAGTGCACCCAGCAGAACTCAGCTAAGGGAAGGGGGCAGCTGCATTCAGCTTCCCTTGCCTTCCCATAGGAGAGGTCTGTCCCAGTCACCTTCTCCGGGGTCTCAGGAGTCATCTACAATAGACTGTTGCTTCGCCCGTCTGGTTAAACAGCAAAACAGTCTATCCTCTACTTCTGGACTTCCTCAAAATTGGCCTGGAGCTCCTATTACTAATTTATTGTAACAACATTATTACTAAAATTACACACTTCCTAATGTTTCCTCTGCAGGGAGCTGGGGGGAGGAGAAGTTAAATTATTTTTTGCTATCTATGATTATTTTGCCACAGGTTTTGTGCTTTTCATCTTATTGGAAATTTTTTGTTTTAATTCATTTTCCTAGAGCCATTCATATGCATGACAAATGCACTTATGTCTATCCAGTTCTCTATTTTCACAATTTGTGCCAGAAAGTTTAAATGGCATAGATAAAACCAGGGAAAAGCAATTCAGGTCCTCGCATTACTATTAAGGATAAGCCTGGAGTTTTAATTATTTTTTAAAAGAAGGAAACAGTAAATGTTCAAAATTATGTTGAGCTTAACCAAACACGCAGAGAGCAGCCTAGGGAAATTCATTAATTACACTTGAGTAAATAGTAAAGAATGGAGTAGAAGCCCTTTTAATTCTTTAATATTGCCATCTCTGCAGTTAATAATCAGCACATGGAATTGATTATCAGCATTAACGCTGTTGCCCATATAATAGAAAACTAATGAACAACTGAAATGATGATTTATCATCAAAAGCTGATGTGTGACTTCTCAAAGCCCACTCAAGGAACACTGTATTTAGTTTCCATATCGCCAAGAACAATCTTCAGATAAAGGTCTCGTGTTGCACAGAGGATACGAAAGCCTATTAATCTTAATTGCTCTTAAGTAGTTGCTATATTGCAGATTAGAAGTGTAACGTAAGTAATTCTCCTTCAATTTTGAATTCAACTTTTAAAATAGCACCACACTGTGTTTTGAGAGATACTTATATTTCTCTTATAGTTTTGTGTGGCCACAATTACTAGAAAAAAAGCCCCCACAAGACAAAAACTACCCAGTCACTCAATACAGCACAAGGATCTATTCTGACAAAAAAGGCAAAGGTCAAAACAACATTGTTTGTCTCCGGCAAGGAATGAAAGCTCTCCCACTGGGGGAGGAATTGCTTCTGGATAAATACTATCAGCCAGACTTCACTGAAGTCAGTCAGAGAGAAATCTTCGGTGCAGTACAGGAAGGAAGGCTGTTAGTGCCCGCAGTGATGTAGGATAATATGCCAGCTAGTACACACTGCTGGTACTTAACAGGAAGGATAAATCAGGAATGAATGTACACATACAGAACGTGCTGACCTTTCACAGGTCTGTATCATTCACACAGGCTAAAGGAACTGTGGCTTGCCTGAGCAACAAGTTTCCCAATTACTGGCATACCCCAGCAGGCATTTGCTATTCCATACTTTCCATCTGTTTTAATATTAAAAGCAAAAGCATTATAAAGCCCAACAACTCAGATGAGGCAACTGCTTATCAGTTTGCCCCCACCCATAAATGGAGGTTTCCTGCAGTTCGTAGCTGGAACTGAGGAGAAAGAACCTGGGAGGGAGAAGAGTAATGCCACACTCCATTTCAGCTTCACAAATGGCTCTGCAGAGAAGTGCTCTCCACTGATGCGATCTTCGCGCCTGCTCAGAACTCAACACAGCCAAGCTGATGATGAAAGGATGAAAGCAATGCTCAGGGTCACGATTTGCCCTAATTAGCCCAATGAGACAACCTGACAAGGGGTCAATGAGCTTATACACAGTCAACTTCTAACCAACTAATGTTTTGGCTCTAATATTTTGTAGTGCTGCAGAACCACAGTAGCATCCAAGACATCTCAATGGGACAGAACTTCCCCGAGTTGGCTTAAAAATACACCCTATGGTATAGTTTCTTTCCCAGTCTAATAGAATTTTTTTTCTTTTTATACAAACGCTGTTCAAAAAACCAGCAGGAAAACAAAGGTTGCATTAACTCTAGACAAAAGGAAAGTAGGGTTTGTAAACTTTCCAACTTAATAATGCCTTCCAGAACGAGAAAGTAGGTGGTCCTCATTAACAAAGAGCTGATTACTGTGACCTCTCTCCTCCAGACTCCTCGCTACACACCACAAAATTAGGTCATGTGTGTCCAGTATTTCACCAACAATGTAATGAACTTCACAAAAACATCTGTTTGGGTCTACAAGCGCTAACATGGGATTTAGGTAAAGTCTCTGGGAGACACTTTTCACTATCTCCATGCCTGGACCTTGGCAGACACATGGAAGCAAGGACAAACATAAGTCATCGTCCGATTCTGTCTCATCAAAGTTTCTCTACCTAATAGCTGCTGAACTCTGACAGTTTCCTGCTGGTGCTGCAGTAGTGCCACTCTTGGAGAATCCAGCATCTTCAGCAGGTATTCTACACGCGTGTGTCTCATAAATTACACGGATTCTATTACAGCAAAAATGCTATGAGCAATAATCATTCCCCTCGCACATTTAGCTACTGTATGTGTCTTTGAACCAGAGTCTAGGCCAACAAGAGTTTTAAGCAAAGGAAAAATTCTGATGTATCAGCAAAACTTGTGTGATAAAGTTCAGGGAGTTTGGCTCTGGGACAAAGAAAGAGAAACTACCTTCAGCAGTTTCGAACCGGAGCAGCCACACACGTCCTAACTGCAGATTAAAAAACAAACAAACAAAAAAAAAACAACAAACAGAGAAAAGAGAAAAAGCCAAGCACCATGGAAATGCTGAGTATCTTTAGACAGTCTAACACATAATTAATTAGCTTTTTGCTCAGAATTACAACATTTGGTACCAAACAGTGTTTTTCATTTTTCTTCATTACGTATTTGCCTTTCCTAGTATTTTTTTTTCAATATCACTTTAAAACATAAATCTTTAAAATTTTGCCAAAAGACCAAAAGGAAACTTGCAAGTTGAACCAAGCAAACATTCATTTACATACCCTAACTGCTTTTACTTACCATGTTTTTTTTCAAAGGACATGTTACTTCACTAGAGTTGACCTTTTTAACCTAAAGGTCCAATTTAGATGAATGTGAGCAAAAAAGCCAGTAAGTAAATCCATATTACACGGATTTTTACAAGTACTTGAAAAATCTTCACTTGGTGACCACTAATCAGAGTGACTTTATTAGTTTAAGATAAGCAAGATGTTTCAGGTGTAAAGCTCATGGCGAACTAGAATGGAAGTTAAAGAGAGATGCCAACAACATGCACATGCAAAATTAAAAAAAACCCAAACATTTGTACATTAAATGAATATACAAAATAAAAACATTTAACATGCAGTTAACAACATAAAAAAATGCAATGGAAGGCAGAACGTAGGTAACAGGAGGGAAGACAGCCAGGTTTACTGATAAATCGAGACAAAACCCCCGCTTCTGACTTGAGATGCAAATGTGAGCTGAAAGAAAGCATGCCAGCACAGCGGAGCGCTGCGTCGTCTCCCATGGAACGAGGTGATGCATTACGGCGATACCTCTGGCTCACTATTGCTGAGCCTGCATACTACCAGCACTCGCTTTCTTTGACATCCAATATCTGACAGTAAGATTACTTCCAGGTGGTACATTTTATGGGCAAAGCAAGAGATTCCAATTACAGCTGCAGAAAAATCAGTCTGCTTATGGAATTGCCTACACCGAAGGCTACTTCACACAAAGCAGTACCAAGCCCTCTGCCGTCTGTGACTGATCGCTGGCTACAAGTGGACTGTTTTCCCCAAGAATTTGCAGCAGACGAAGAACCAGCATCATAGGACAATCAGATGGAGCTCTGAGAAAATGACTTGTGGAATTAGTATATATTACAAATTTCTGAGTGAACGGGAAAGACAGCATCTCTCGATTTGGGGTCAGGACTGAATGAGTAGTGATATTCAGCAGAGAAAGGGAGAAGTCTGAATTTCTAAAGAGTCTGAGGCAGATACCATGTGCTGCATTAGAGTCACCTCACTCAAAATGCTACATGCAGAAAACATCCAACCATAAATATTACAGCGCTGTCGACTGAGACGGAAAGCGTTTCTCAAGCTCCTCCACAACACAGCTCAAGTTGCCATTCTGCTGGTTGTGCTCAGCCACAGCTTCTGGGGTTGGCGGCTCTGGGCTTGCAACCGGTTTGAGCTTAGAGACGTGCTTGGGCAGGACGTGGTTTTTGTCTATTTGGCTGTACATGTTGGCCACAGACTTTTCAATTGCCGCTAGATTCTGAATGTTTTTAAGAATACCTTTCAGCTCCTTACGGGGAGGAGGCTCTGGCACTGTGGCCAGTGGTGGTACAGCTGGCTGTTTGGCAGGGGATTTTAAATGCTTGGCAGGGGAGAGGTGCTGGGTGCTAAGAGGAGATGATGAAGAAGAAGAAGAAAGAGAAACTGTGGGCGGAGGCGGAGGATGGGGTGGCAATTGAGGAGGGGATGGAGGTGGTGGTGGTGGCAGCAGTGGAGGTGGGGGCGGGGGTATTTTAGGTGGATCTGGAATGCTTTCTAGAACTTCTTTGGTCTGAGGAGCTAGAAGACTTTGGCAAACTGGTTTCTTTATCCTAAAAGACGGAGGAGTTGGTTTGCGAGTTGGCGGAGGAGAAAGTTCTTCAGGACAGTCGTGGTGAGTGATGATTACAGAGGGGACCGCGGAGGTCTCCAGTTCAGCTACTTCAGTACAAGGTGTCGGAGAGGACAGAGGAGAAGAGCGAAGGCAAGGAGAAGCAGCCACACTTTTAGGAGACTGCTCTAGCACATTCTCTCCTTCTTGGAAACAGATGCTGTGTGTTGGTGATCGAATGGATTTCACGTCAGGAGATTTCACTTGCTTCATTTCCTGCAAAGCCTGCTGCTCAAACTGTCTTGCCTTCTCTTTCACAGTTAACTTGGAGCCACTTGTTTTTTGAAACAGTGGACTGCTTATATCAACACTGCTATGTTGATTTTCTGTTCCTTCATTCTCTGCTTTGAGGCTCTCCTGTTGCCACTGAATGGGGTCCATGATTACTGGTCTGCTCGGAGAACCGGGTGCATGTCTTTTGGTGATGTGAGTTGGTACTGTCCACGCACGGTGACTGCCTCCCAAGGAGGCTAGTCTTGAAGGAGAAAGAGTATCTAGAGTATCATTTCTTTTCCGTAGAAACCCAGCAGCAGCAGGACTTTGAGTGACACCTTCCACATACAATGGGTTTTGAGTAGTTAATGGGTTCTCGTCAGATAGAAAAGTAATGTTACTTGAAGATTTGGGGAGTTTATTGTTCAGTGATCCATTGATATTAGATTGCTTGTGAGCCTCAATAGCACGGGAAGCAAAGCTGCTTATAACTCTCTGACGGTCTCCTTCTTCTAAGACTGACTTTTTTCCCCTGCTTTGTTGGAAATGGTAGAGAAGAAAAAGACTTGAAAGAAAAGAAGATAATCACATGTGAGGAAACATGCATGGACATAGATATTTATGAGAGAGAAAAAAAGAATTCATGGTATGAATCAGAGCCATTACATCTAGCAAACTACTACTATCCAACAGAAAGACCACATTTACTAGTCTACTGGGCAAGACATTTACTTGTGTCTCTTTCTTTAGGGGAGAAGGACTTGAGGAGGAAGGAAAATCAAAACAAGTTTCAGCTACTCAACAAGTTCAAAAATAACCTTTGAAAAAGACCCTTTGATTTCCAAAGGATCAGTCAATACTGTAATCTGTCTCCTCAGTGACACAAAACATGAACACTACATAGTTACAAGAGAGTTTCTTTAGGAGGGAACATGGAATCATGGCATGCATACTGTACTATGCATAAGTTTGTCTCCATTGTTCCAGTGGCGGTGGCACCGAGCCGTGCTGCACACAGCTAACACAGACTACTCACAGGCATCTTTAACTTAAACCTACCCTATAGGAATTCTACTCTATAGAACACAGGTACTGTTAAGTGCTTGCATTTATGATACACATACTGTCTCGAAAGAATCAGTATGTGTGTGAATGCCACCTCTGCTCCATGTTAATCCAAATGAAAAGCCCTTGCCGTTGGATTACAAGGATTTTCTACCCCAAAAGTAGGATGACTCACCACTTCCTGGAGTCCATCCAGCACCTCTGACTGCCTCATTAACCTGCCTTTCTCAAAGATTTTTAATACCACAGATTTCTGATCAGATTTTTAGATAAGCAGTATTTTAAAATCGATATCCCCACAATGCCAGCTACAAAAGTGTGCCCTTAAAGGCCTCTTTTAAATAATGCTTGCTTGAGCCTGAAAACTAACTCATTTCCCCTCAACCAGTGACAAATTTAAGAAACTGGACACCGTCAGCTCAATATTAAACCCAAAACTCTCACGCATTCAAAGAGAAGATTACCCTCATCTGCAATGAGACAAATTGAAAGGCATTTCCATCACTGCCATATACAAATTTGTTGTAACTGAACAGATGTGCTGTTTAGAATGGCGATGCAAAAAAAACCCAACCCAAAACCAACCCAATCCTCCACCAAGAAACAGTCTTAAAGTGGATACCTACTCTATAAAGCTCTCTGAAATATTAAATGCACCTCTCAGATAGGCTGTGGTGAGGATATGACGGCAGAGGGGGAGATTGTGGTAGAACTGGGGTATAATGATTGCCCTCCCATTTTGTACAATTCACTTCTGGCTTCACTGCTTCTGCCTAAAGCTGCTACTCCACGTTGTGAATGCCAAACTTTAAAACCTTCCCATTTTCTGCAGTTAAGCAACTGCAGCTAAAGTACAGCACAAGCACTGATGACTTCTACACACGCAAAAATGAAAAGGACCATGTAAAACTCTTTTTAGTGACTCAGAGCTGTCCTGTACTGCCAGAAAAACTACTAAGGTAAAAATTCTCTTATCACTCATAAAATTTAAGTTGTATTCTTTAGAATTTAGAAAAAAAAAAAAAGAGGTTTGGCTTCATTAAAAAGAACAGGGTTAAAAGGACATTTCACGTGACTATGTGACTGCTGGCAGATGAGGTTTAGACCTCTTGATTGAATTGTTCCTCCTTTTTCATGCTGTTTTTTCTTATCTCAGAAAACGCTACCAAATCTCAATGAACGGAAATTTAACCTTCGGTGGTTAAATACTCCCTAACAAAACTGGAAGAGAACTTTGAATAACTAGATACTGGATAGGAGTTAATTAAGTGGTACTACATATCCTCTAAGTTATTCAAGATGTGAAAATCCCCTTAAGGCCTGTTTTTAGTAATGAAATTAAATTGCTTCTTAACTTCTGCTTCTTTTTTTGACCGGGAGATCATCTACAGAGAAACTAAACTACAGCTTCCCAGGAGGACCAATGAGGAGAATCACTGCGCACAGTACAGGGATGGCTCTCCCAGTCCTGAGTAACGCCCAGCAAAGCTACGAAGGGTTATGCCAGTGAATGAACTGCAGCTTTCCAGAAAACGGGATGCCTGAAGGCTTGCCTTTGGGCAGAGCATAACTGTCTAAAAACTTACCGACTTCACACTAACACCAAACCAATTCTTCATTCTAAAGCAGCATACTTTGAGGTTGGTCAAGCACCCTCAGTCTGTTTAAGGGTGAGAGAAAGAAGCGATGCTGAACTTGAAGGAAACTCTCCAGTAGAAAGCTCATGCAAGATGACATCACCTTTATGCTACTGGAACAGATTATTTCAAAAGCTTCTCAGGTCCTTCCCTGCTTCACATGATGCCTCTCAAGGCTGAGGTTATCTGACAATCTTTTCCTGTTTATGTACAGGGATTTTAATCAATGAGAAAGATCAGCTCACCAGTTTACAGCACGCTTTTGTAAACAGAAAGAAAAGTACCTGCCTTGCATGGAATTGCAAAGAGTGGGTATGAAAGATTTGACTTGCATCCAGTTGTGAGATCTGAGGTCTGTACACTGAAAGCAACACCTCAGTGTGGGTTTTGTTTGGGGTTTTCAGATAGCAGGACTATCTGGCTTTTGAAATAATACCATTCAAGTTCAGCCATCACACTTCATCTCTACTTCCATGAAAAGGATAAAGAAGCATAGAAGTAGTGAAACTTCGCAGTAAATGTCTTTCCTGTACTTGATCAATGGACAAGGTTTCATGGCGGTTAAGGAAAGTAAAATTAACTAGCATTTCTACTAGCTACAAATATTAAGACAATGAAATGAGCTTACTTACTGATGCCTATGTATCCAAAGACAGAGAAAAATGAAAATTATGAGACAAGGCAGATTTAAAACTAAAGAGCTTAATTCCATTTCATTTGCTATTATCACCAAATTAAGAAAACAAGAGAAGGCAGCACTGCAAATGAAAGATGACTGTTGTAGGACAACTAAAGACAGGAGTTATTGTACTAAAATTAATGAAAAAATGTTAATAAAAGGTATTTTCCAAATAGTAATTTCCTAAGTCATACCAGTCCGTTGAAATAAAATATTTGACCCAAAAAAAGTGATGGTTTTTTTATTGAAGCATGTGATTTTATTTAAAATCCTGAGGATTTTAATTTATCTGGTATGGATTTTTATTAGCTTACGTATAATGAATTCCTAAGCATGATGGTGCATCTTAGCTGTATGCAAGAACATCTGAAAGAAAACACTCTAAAACAGCAAATTTTTTTTGGTGCAATGAATACTGTTTTACATCAAAATGAGCTGAAATCTAATCCTTGAAGACAATATCACCAATCTGGAAATTCGCACCTAAATGTTGCAGTACTTACACACACACACACACAAAAAATACTTGCAGGTAAAAACCCAGTGCACCAAGGCTCATTCTGGGTGAGCCAGGCATTGGGATATCCAGTTCCTACAGAGGATCAGGCTCTACATCCCTGAGAGTAAAATCAGTAGGCATGAATCATTAATATCTGTAGAGATATAGTTAAATGCAAACGAAGCGGGAATGTTACCCGGCAGGGCACCTCACTGTGTAACTACAGACGTCCTCCCGCATGGTCTGCAAGCAGAAGTGCTTGCCCTCAAAAACCTGACTCCAAGCTTACTGCCAAACATACAATTTTCCTCCCTTCTTGCCCAAGTGGTAACACTTCACAAAGGCTAAGGGCATGGGAGGAAACTCAGCGGTTCGGAGAAGCTAGTCTTGCCTCAAGTATTTACGTAAACAATGTTCAAGCTCTGGAATTATTTCAAGGGCCGAGGCTGTGCTCAGATGTCCGAGAGGTAAAGCAACAGTGACAGGGTCTGTCATGCCCTACTCAACATCAAATAAACTCCATCACGGCATCTGGAAAATTTCAACTTTCTGAGCAAAACAAGTAACGGTTGAAGGTTGAGCAGAAGTTGAGCAATTGGCAACACCAGGATCAGCTCACTCTCTACCTCCAAACAGATTATCGGCACCCTGCTCTTCAGTGTGACTTGGTTTTAAAATATAAAAGCAGATGAATAAGTGTGGCAAGCTTACCAACAATCTCCCCCCCCCCAGCCCTGAGATGATAAAATATTAATTGGCTATCCTCCACTGCAATATTTTCACACAGAGTTAAATTGCTGTTGGAAGTCCATAAGGTTCAGATTCACAGGAGCGTGACAAGGAAGGCATCTGTGCAATATTATAATTTTACAGGCAGATAATAGGCGAAAGATATATTCATTGAGCTGCCAGTGGCTGCTCTATTTTGATACTTCCTTTAATTTCAGTATTCAAACAGTTTCATATTTAGAGCATATCCCCCTCCCCCCCCCACCCCCACTTTACCCACTAGAATATTTTTTACTATTGCAAATGGGGACTTTGGGGCAGCAGAAGCACTAAGGGAGCCCTGTCCCAGCTCGCCCAGAGGTCAACCGCCTGTGGTAGGCTCTTGTTCTAGAAAAAGCCATCTGGTTATAGCCTGCTTTCTGCCAATGTAAAACCTGTTAAAGATTCCCTTGTGTACTAAAAGAAATCCCCATTAAATTGTTTAACTGTTTTTTCTCTCCTTAAGGAGTCAACCTATTTATCTTCTGTATGTCTGAGAACCCCAAGCAGCTGGGGAAGGACCCCTTCATGAAGAAAAGCCTTGCTGACATGGACTGCATGAAGCGATATGCCTGGGAAGTGAATCATGGCTTCTCTGGCAAACAATTTTATTGATGGATGACAAGGAATACTTACATGGTGCTGTCACCGAGCTCTTCATAGAGGTTATTGGCAGCGGTGCTTGCTGGTTTGCCTGCTGGTAAAGCCATCTGGATTCTCGCAGTCTTGGCACATTCAGCCTGTCGCCTTTGGTAAGCCACGTAGGGAAGGAGAAGTACTCATTAGAAACACTCTATATCCCGACATAAGTCAAGATAGAAAGTTCTCTGTGGTTGTCCCTGCAGTTTTCAAGCCATCTCTGCATTTTTGTCCTCTTCAAAGAAAAGCAATAACAGCAACCTCTTTCCCCAGCCTTTTTTTCAGCTCTCTGGTAGCTGTTCTGCCTGTGTGGAACCCCAGAGCTCCCCAGAGGACAGAAGCCTCATGCCCAGCAGCTGCCCGCTGGCAGGGCAGGTGTTTCCCAGGGAGTAAGCTGTGCTCTAGCTTCGACACTGCTCTCCTTAGGATGTTTAGCTGGTCTGGCTGCCCCAGACTGTGAGCTCTTGGGTCAAGTGCTTCATTCAAGTGTCAAGACACTGTAATTTTAAACACAAAAAAAGTCTCTGGCAAAGTTTCAGTTTCACTCATGACTCCTTTCTCATTAGAGCTGGCTGGAAAATCTCTGTCTCACTGAACAGATTTCCTAAAGCCCACACAGGATTTAATGGGTACATATACAACGAAATAAATCCTGCCCTCCCCCCCCNTTTAATAAATCTAGAAAAAACAGCCTGTGTGTCAGTCCCTCACACGTGTAACTGCGTCACCAAGGTGGCAAGATTGAACCACCTTGGTTTGGTGTTGCGGGTGGTCAATACCTGATCCTTCCCAGGGAAATCTGACATGCACTTGCAAGAGGAACAGCACGCATGTGGAAAGATTTATGGGTTTCTCTGCAGTAAACAGGTGATGTCCTGAACCACAGTATCTGTGAAGCATGCTAGCATGCAATAATCAACTACACTGAGCAGCCACAGAAGTGTTAACTTTTAACCTTGTGTCAGGAGCAAGCTGGAGGATAGGAAGCAACTCTTAGTGAATGCCTAAAATCCTTTCTCCTTAAAAAATAAAGACTGGGAGGCTGTCAGTATTCACACACAAGCTGTTAAAAACAAATAAATACTTACTCTTTGAATCTGTTTTGTTATGCAAAAAAAAAGAAGATAAAGAGATAAAAAGGAAGGTTAAATGAATTCTCTTTGCAACAGTTGTCCTAAACAGGGAACCAAATAGGAGTAATGAACTAGATGTTACTTAATTATTCCACACATAAAATTACACAATTAATGACATGTTTAAAGAATCGCAATTTCCAGAGCTGAGCAGTGTTTAGCTGCTATTTGTGACACTCTTGAAACAATGTTGCAGTCAGCATAAGCCTGAATTACACCTGAAAACCCCTTGCAGCTTGCAGAAAACAGAACTCCCCGCTCCCTGTCCTTCCCACAGAGCTGGAAATAATGTGAATATACCTCAGGGTAGTTCTTTAACAGCTGGACTACTAGGGATGCATTTTTATAACTGGCATCTCACTCTAACACGTAATGCTATGGAAACCATCTTTAGTAGTGAAAGAGCATTGTCTGTGGTTGCTACTTAGAAGATAACTGGTCTTTTGTGATTAGTAAATAATAATTATTTATAGTTACCTTGTGGGGTTGTACTGGATACACTATTTAATAGAAAATAATAATAGTTTCTGGTTTGTTTACAGGTTATAAATTAAGGCACTGAGGTGTATTTTGACAGCGGCAATTTTAGAAATTAAATGAGTTGTCTTTCCACTAACTGACCTTTTTGCATTAGTAAGCTAAGTGCTGATCTGGAAAGATCAAAAAAATGGACCTAAGGCAGGTGAAAAACTTTTAACAGTAAGAAAATCTTAATATTCCTGTTATATGTGTTGTAGGACAGTAACTTTGATCCTGTTATAATCTCTACGCTCAGTGGCAGACTGGGGCACCTACTCTGCCACAGTGTTATCAGGAAGAATACCGAATCCCCTTCTGAAAAGGAGAAAAAAGGCTCAGGATAGCTTTTGGAGTAGATACGAACACTACAATTATTTTCATTTACTTTGGTGCTCTTTGGTGACAGGTTTTTCCTAAGTGTAGATTATTCACACTAGTCTGCGATAAATCCAACTCCAGGCCATACTTCTAAACAACAAAAATGTGATTTTATTTTACAAAGTTAGGCAGAATCCTTCAAGCTCTTAAAAAAAATTGAGAACCTTTTGATAATCCAACGGACGTCAAGGAAAAACAGTATTATTAGATTTTTTTTTTTTAAGGAACAGGCAATTCCAATTAACAGCCACACCTAATTGTAGGTTGAACCAGTCCAGTAGGGTTTCACTGAAAGCCAGTTTCATACATGATTTTTGGGAGAAGTAAAGCAGTTTTTCCTCCCCAATGGCTCAAGAGGTGGTCAAGCTCTCTCAAACTCCTTTAAAAGGACCTTTGCCTCTGACCTAAATTCTTTGGAGAAGCCGGGATGTAAATGTAATCCAAAGAATGTGGAGTAACCCTCAGGAAAAGGCTATCCATGGCTGCTTTTCTGGCATCAGGAAGGAAAGTGCTCTCAGACAGGCTGCTGGTTTTTCACATAGGATCCACTTTTTAAATGATGGCTAAGATGATGCTTTGCTAACTTCTAACTGCAGTGCAGAGAGGAAAACCACACGGTTTAACTCTCACCTGGCATGCTGTACCCTGTTACTTCTACTGCAGCATTTGGGCAGTAACTGCTTTGTTGTACCACAGGTCTATCAGCTCCCCCACACCCTCCTCTCACAGACCTGCACAACACCACAGCAGGAGGCTGCAGAAACACCGACACTTCATTGCCCTCCACACGCTGAAGGGAGCAGATGCCAAAGCATTTTGTTTTTCAGAAACAAAATAATACAACCCAAATACTAGGTAGGCTTTGGGAATTCCTTCCTACATTGTCCTGTAGAGCAGATGTTTTCTGTGATGAGGGCATCTTCCCTTCCAGCTAGTTCACAAATTTTA
Organism: Zapornia atra; assembly: GCA_013400835.1. Taxonomy (NCBI): domain Eukaryota; kingdom Metazoa; phylum Chordata; class Aves; order Gruiformes; family Rallidae; genus Zapornia; species Zapornia atra. Next base: position 31,273 of record VZTU01004421.1, on the reverse strand, counting down.
AAATGAAGATAGAAAGATACAGAGGGTGCAGACCCATATACACGGAAGCTGAATATAGCAGTTTACTGGGAAAGATACATAGAATTATTCATATTCTAATTTTGTAACATTTGGAGTACTCAGAGCACTCACGTGGAGTTAGAACTCTTTCATGAGATGAAATTAAAGAATAAAGGCACAGCCTTTAAGTCCGAACGCATTGATTTTAAATATGAGTAGACCTGAGAAAGCTTAGTTGAAAGGAACTTGTTGGTGACGTTGATCCTTTAATTAGTCTATTAGCCCAGTTACTTAAACCTCTTGAGTCTATGAGAAGTGAGTGGAAACACCAGGAAGGTTCTCTCTGGTGTATGCTGCCTTAGATAGCGCTAAAATGGCACTAAATCAATTCTTTGTGCAACACTGGCAATTAAGAAGGGCACAGCTAGGGAAAAAAAAATCTAACTACAAGGTTGCTGCCACAAAAAGGAGGAGTACTTACTGTCTGTAGCTGACCATGACTATCAAAATAGCTGGCATACAGCAAAGGATGATTATGACGGCCAGAGCAAGCAGTGCGCCTTCTGTGTAGCCCACAGCTTGTGCCTGCTTCTTGACGTTGGCTACCACATCTGGGGTGCGAATCTCCAGGATGCGTCCCCCCTGCCCCAGATACGGCTGAAACTCCTTATTGATATCCAGCAGTTTGCCATCCAGGAACCTGCAGTGTCACGAAAGAAAGCTATTACAGCCCAGCTGATTAACTGTGTTCGAATTACTGCACAGTTGGGTTAACAACTGTTTTCTGATAAAGACGTACCTCTTCGTTGTGTGCTTCTGACTATTAGTAATTCCCTGTAATCCCTATGTCAGTGATAACTCCAAGGTATTTAGCACCAGAACACAGGTAGTTTGTAGGGGACTCTCCTCACCTCCTTCACGAAATTCTTTGGCTGGACAACAGCTTGTTCCCTCTGGACTTCCTTCTCAATATTAAAAAATTATATGGGAAAACTACACTTTTATTAATGCTCCCCCCCTTTCCCCCAGCTGCATCAGGGAAAATGATGGGAAATTTTTGACTGGATGATTTTTGGACAGCAAACAGTATGTTTGTTAAAGAAATTTACTTTAAGAGTCTGAAAGAATATTTTGGCCAAGGCTTTAATTTCCAAAGGAAAATTAAATTATGGAGATGAGGACTGACTGTCTCACAAGGGCTGAGCAGTAGGCTTCGACTGTGAAGGTCTATGGGGAGGAAGCACCAGTTAGGACAGAGGAGGACTCTGCTCGCTCGTAGCTGTAGCAGAACCTGAGGCCCTTAGATGTACAGTGGCTCGCCCGGAGAAAGAACAGTGAGTGAAAAATGCTGAGATAAAAAACAACCAACAAATCAACTACAAAACACCCAACAACTGATTTCTTCTTAAATCAATTTACAGATAAGCCCCTGGAGCACTGCTTGTTCCTCGTGTTTGGTTGTTTTGTTGATTTTTTTAAGGTGTTTTGAGAATGCACTCTGATCTGTGCAACTGGATCTCCTGATGTGCCGAACAACCCAGACCCAGTGCTGTAATGGTGCAGGTCTTCATAGACTCATAAAGGTTGGAAAAGACCTCTAACATCATCCAGTCCAACTGTCCCCCTACCACCATGTTACTCACTAAGCCATGTCCCTCAGTACCTCATCCAACCTTTCCTTGAACACCTTGAAGGACGGTGACTCCACCATCTCCCTGGCAACCTGTTCCAATGTCCAACCGCTCTTTCAGAGAAGAAATTTCTCCAATTTCTAACCTGAACCTCCCCGGCACCACTTGCAGCCATTCCCTCTCGTCCTATCGCTATCTGTGAGAAAAGGGTGACCCCCAGCTCACCACAACCTCCTTTGAGGTAGTTGTAGAGAGCAATAAGGTCTCCCCTGAGCCTCCTCTTCTCCAGGCGAAACAGTCCCAGTTCTCTCTGCCACTCCTCACCAGACTTGTGTTAGGTCTTGTGACACTAACTTCAAAGAGCAGTGACTGCTCACTGACAGTCTCCACTTTCACAAAAAGCTACTCAAGGTGCTCTGAAGAATCATTTCCCTTTGTATTAGCTGTGAATATTAGCAGAGCATGCTAATTCCATCATTCCTTCCGCAAAACATTTTCTAGCTGTTTGATCAAAACTTCTTCTTTCACAGCTTAAGCCCTGCAATGATGGTTCACAGGACAGAAGCAGCGTAAAAATGGAGTTTGTGATCTTTCTTTCTACGCTAGATGTCACTGGTGCGTGCAACACGTCCTCAGAGCTGGCAAAAGCACTCAGGTATGACAGCATTAAATCTTGGGAAGGTTTTAACAATCCCTCAGTGAAATGCTGTTAGCATTTTCTTGACAAAGCCTACTTTAACAGGTTCGTAACTCAACCGTGCACATTTCCTCCATGATGAAACATGACACATTGTGCAGAAGATTCAGACAGGGTAAGTACTTTATTTTTATTGGTGGCCATTTTCCACTTAATATATGCAGGAGAAATTTTCTGGATTCAACTGTTTTTTATGCTCCAGTAAATCAAAACCCTCTTTCGTATAAAAGATAAAAAAGGAGACTGATCATTTTGATCTGTAAAGTTATCTAAGTGGCCTCAAAGTCTTTTGGGAGTTTGTGGCAGAGGGAAGAAATAGCAAAGCACAGTTACTATTCTGTTACTCTTCAGAGCCATTTTTTGGTGTAACCGGACGGATTCCTAATTAAGGAGCTAATCAGCTAATCAGTCCCAACAACCCTAGGAAAAGTACAAACCTCTTGTGGCACCTCTGGGACCCCAGCCCTGCCCTGCCCTGTGCCTGGGTGCCAGCCACCCTCAGATGAGTCACCAGCTATACCTGTGAAGTCACTCTGTCCTCAACATCCGTCCCCCCCATTCCTTAGAAGCCCTTCACAGATAATTGTGTGGGAGTGGTGACAGCCATACCATGAGCTCTGTTAAGTCAGGGCCTTCGCTGTGCTGTACGAGCAGAAACACAGCGGTGGTCCCCAAAACGACCAGGTCAGAAAAGCCATGGGCACCCTCAAATGCTCAACAATTCTGTGCATTGTGCTGACAGAATTCATGGGCTAAATCCGTGCTGCTAACACACTTCTCTCTTCTCATGGAATTTTGAACACTTGGAAAAAACCTTGGCTATATTCATATCCCTTATTGCTAAGTAAGTTTTTTAAACAGGGGGCTCCTCCATCTCTTTCTGGCTTTCAAACTTTTCTCCCATCATACCCAGTTTATTAATGTATTTATTATCCTTCTATTGATCTCTTTCCTGGCAGGATTGGAGCAGATTCCTGGCTGGCAGAAGGGTGGTTGTGACTGATGGCAATTTCTTCCCAGTGAGGGAACCACCACTGCCACTGTGTCCTGTGACAGTAGCAGGAAGAACACTGAGCCATCTCTCAGATGATCAGAACTCCAGGAAGGGTGGTCACAGAGGGAACTTCATTTCAGATTTGAGTAAGCACCTGAGCTGAGCCAGCCTTCCTGAGGTTCACCCACTTCTCAAGTGAAAACTTGTTAACTTCAGATGTCAAGCTACAAAACTCTCTGTTTTCTCCTTTAGTGAGCTGATACCTACTCACCTCTACACTAAGGCCAGGAAAGCATTTCCTGGGATTCTGCTGATTTAAATATTGAAAAGCTTTTGAAGAGAGAAAAGAGGGGGAAACAAAAAAAGCAAAACTGTATTGCAGTATGCAGGTGCAAGGAGCATGTTCATGAGGTGGCTTCTGAGATGGTACCCCATCCATTTACAGACCAGGTACATGAATACCTTTCCCTTCACAGTGTAAAACCTGCTTGTTTACCTGCCTTAACTCTGTTCCCTTCTCTGTATGTTGCTGGACACATAAACAGCCCTAAAAAGACATTTCTCTATTTCCAAAGGGTGGCAAAATGAAGAGGGATGCATTTTCCGATCATAAAGAGAGTCTTCATTAGAAAAAGATTCTTTTTATGGAGTTGAAAGAGCTAACTGTCTCCATGCGCAGATACTAGCTCACTTTCATATACAAATAATAGCAGAACTGCAGAGAGCTTTCCGAAATGTGGAGTAAAAGGGTGTCAGAAGTTTCAGCTGGAGAAGTCACACACATCTGCTGAAGCTGGACAGCATCAAATAACAACCTTTTGGCCTGGGGCATTCCTAATGGGATCCTACTTTCGCCTTACTCTAAACTTCCTATGACTGGAAGATGATACAGACCTCAAAGTGTGAAAGTAATGATAAAGAGGGACTGGTGGATATTCTTGGTGTGAGGCAGTAAGGCATGTTTTATTGGGACCAGCATGCATTGGGGTGCAACAGGCACTTAACAGGAGTCCTGCAAGTAGATTTACTGGCACTCTGCCTTAGAGTGAAAGGAAACTGGTTACCTATCAGGGATTTCTGCTGGCTTCCTGCCAGGTTTCCTTAATTTCCACTTCCACTCTTGAATAAAATTGGGACTGAAATCAGAGGGACCCCATAAGAAGACTGTACAGGCCACAGAAATACCGACAAACAAAATGGGCTACCAAAAGGAAGGAGGCTGGATTGACACTGCTCTGAAAGGCACCACTGCTAACCTGCTTCTGATTTTTGTAACCCTGGTTCAGAAAGGGAGCAAAAAAATAAATTAAGAGGATGATGTGAACTTAAGCCTACACCTTGATGGGAACCAGAAATTAAAAGCACCGATTGGATGCTTCAATCTAGCACCCAAAGTTATAATAAAATTCTATGACTGAATCTAGGCAAATTAAAAAAAAAGAAAGGAGAAAGAAAAAATCCATAGTTCTAGCAGTAAAAATAATTACCCTGCAATAACAAAGGCTGCAGCTGACTGGGTTTTCTTGAGCAGCTGCTTTGCTGAAAGACATGTTCAAAGCAGAATTAATTTCAGGGGTTCCTATGGTCTTTATTATACGAGGTCAGATTGACCACAGTGATCTCTTCCAACCTATAAACTCTGAACACATGCAGAGCTGTAGCATGCTGTAATTCATCTGTACTGCATTAAGAGCTCAGGAGCACAAGCCCTTTTCCATAGCAGTCCACTGAGATGGCTCACAGCCATTTGGTTTTTAGGCTGCTGAGCAACATGCTGTTTGTACCATCATGGAACAGACCGGTCTAGTTTTCACTGAGATAAAAAGCAAACATGAGGGTGAAGCACACGCCAAAAAGCCCCAACAGATAGGGTCTGCTTCAGAATAGCAGTGTGATTCACATTTTTGTTATTTTAAATCATACACAGAACGCTCAAACACAAAAACAGCTTCTAACATGACAATTATAGAGCCACATCGATACCTTGGCACCTTGTGGGCTGAGATACTCTGTCTCAGAACCTACTTGCTGCTGATGATGACTCAGAAAAAGCACATAAAGAGATTACCTTAACTTCATTTCCTTACTCATGTAACCGCTGGCTTCTCCTCTTACGCAGGCAGAGGGCAGAGTTGCTGCTGGCCCCAAAGTGGCAGCGTGCCAGCAATGTCCATCAGAGGACTAAGGTGCAAAAAGCCCAAGGACCTATCAAGCTGCTCTGCTGCAGCCAGCAGAGCCAGTCTGTTCACTGGCAGTGTGCTGTGAGTATCATCAGACAGTTAAAAGCCGCCTCATTTTTTATGTGATGCTGGAATTTTACTGCTAATTTGGAAGCTGACACAAAAGGCGAAATGTCATCAAATGGTGAATACAAGCAGCCTGTGCACTGCTGCTCCCCATCTCCTCTAGTGGCTTTAGGGATGGGCCCATGCAGGTCTGCCCGCTCAGCCCACCAAGATCCTGAGACCACTACTCATCTCCTGCACAGAGACACGCTTCTGGCGCATGGCCCCCCGTCAGTGCTTCAGACTAGGGGCACACTACTGCTCTACCTTCCCTTTCTTCTCCCCTCCTTTGGTTTCCACCAAAAAGAGAACAAGACAAGCTTCAAATGGGAACTGCAGAAAGCCCAAAGGTCATCGACTGGAGCACCAAAGCCCTTGCTCGGAGATCACAGACACATTTGGGTACCTAGAAAGTAAATCCCTTCAGGAGAATATAAATTGGAAACTCCTCCAAACGTATTGCGTCTCAATTGCAGGTACTGGGGCCATCCAGCTCACTGGAATGGACTGACCTAGTAAAGTTGGGAACCCCCAACCCATATGTACGTAGGGAAATGCAGGGACACACACCAACTGCTTCAGCTTCTTTGCTCATGTTCAACCCCGTGCTAACAGAGCCAGACCAACAGGCTTCAGAACAGTCCATACAAACACAGGAAGAGCAACAAATAGTGTACTTACTTAAAAAGTTCGTTCCTCATTATAGCTCTATTTGTTTGTGGGTCAATTGCATAGACCATGAGGTCAGACTTGGTGTAATCCTCTTCAGAGTAGCCATCCCCAAACCTCCGTGCACCGATGGATTCCACCACGACTGTTGCACCGGGAATCTGATCTTGGACATAGCGTTCCAAAATCCTAAAGATGAGATGGAGCCAGAAAGCTGCAATGATTTATTTGCACTGATTGAAACTGACAACAGCCCAAGAGAGATACTAACAGGCAAAACCCACAGGCTTAGAGGGATGGTAACCTTCAGAGCACTTGTAAAAAATCTCTGCCTAAATATAACCTCTTAAATGCTGCACTCTTGGGAAAAGCTCAGCAGTGTTAGGAGAGGTCATCAGAAATTGTGTCCTTAAGTCTAGCTCTTCGTATTTATGACACCAGTTGAGTTTTAAATGGCTCATGGGAAACACCTTCTATATTTCACAAAAAAACCCTGTCATCCTTTTATTAAGCTATACGATTTCAGAATCCTTCAATTCCAGCCTTACACAGGGTGCACACAATAAATTTTCACCAGCAGAAACAACTCTTTCTACGACTTTTGGTGGGATAATTCACTGGCCCTCCAATATAGCCCAACATTGCAGGTGCCAGAACATCTGCTACTCCAAAAGGCACGTGGAAGTTTTACAGCTGTAAGAAAGCTGGAATATCAAGCTGACACCTTTACCACAGGAAAAAAATAAAACAAGTCGCCACAGTTCTACAAGCAGAAGAAAGATAGGTAGGTAGAATTCAGTGGCATCTAATCCTGAAGTTAGAAGGGTGTAACAACAACAAACCAAACCAAATCTGGCCTTATTCCAGAGAGAGGATTCATTACAAGCTGCCGGAGCACAGAAGGGCACGCTCTGCTGACAGGTATATGAATTGCAAGATTGTCAATACATGAGTTGAATGCAATTCTGAGAGAGTAAAATTTAGTAGAGATGATGACATTTACTGGTTGTTTTAGTCTTGTCATGTGACCAATTTGCTTTAACTTTGTTACTGAATGTTTCTTCCTTTTTTTTTTTTTTTCTTCTGACAACCAAACATCCACAGACATCTCAGCATGCACGTTTGGAAGCCTTTGTTCTCAATTAAAAATCTCATCTTTTTCTAGAGTTCACCATGCAGAGCTGTTGATGGGAGAAATCCTGACATGATTAATGCAGTGTTCAGAAAGGCGAAGGGAGAAAGGCTGTTTGCAGTATGTCCCTCTCTCCAAACAAACACACAACACTCCTGTCTCTGAAATGTTTTCCATGTGCCCACAGAAGCACCAAACCAATGGTAAAGGACCTCCCGGAGCACCTGAGAAGTTTCTGCAAACACATCTGTACCTCAGACACGGAGAGTTTATGGGATGTTAGAAGTATCTCTCACTACTGCTCTAACAAACTGCTTTAGAAAGCACAAGACCGTAATAAAGATTAAAAAAAAAAACATGTATTTTTTTCCCTTCCTCCTTGTCTCATCCCCTGCTCTAGTTTGGCCCATGAAATTCTGTGAGTTCTGGTGGCAGAGTGCTGCTCTGCACATGCAGGTAGAAAAGGTTTGGTCATGGGATGGCTGTCACATTTGGCATGCAACGGGGAGGACTGGCTCTGCCACGAGACCGCAGCCGACATGGTGGGGACCCCAAATCCTGTGAGAGCGGAGGGAGCCAGGACAACAGAGAGCTGTTTGGGCACTGCTGTGGGAAGAGCTTTAACCATGGTGGCTGGGCAAGGACAGGATACATCTCAGAGAAAACAGAAAGAGTGTCTTTGCACTTGGACTTGCTATTGGTGCAATGAGGTTTCTGAACTGGGACTGGGAAGGGTTTGGTTAAAGCCAGCAGGGAGTTTTATAAACAAAGGCGTAAAGGCAAATATCCTTAATATGGGGTAGAGGGGCAGAGGAGTACAGAGAAGCAAACAAGAGAAGGTGGGACCCTATGCACTCCATCAGAGCTCTGGGTTATGGGAAAATACAAGCTCTTCTGGGCTAATCTATGTGAAAGGAATATCAAACCAAAAAGCAATAGCTGAGTTAGGAGGTACAAGTAAGGCAATGAGAGGGAGCATGCTGCCTGATCTATCAAGGTTGCAGAGGAAGACAAAACACAGAAAATTTCATCAATGACTTGAAGTCGCTTGTTTTAAACAAAATCTTTTGCAGTTGCTGAGGTTACATTTTTGCTGCTGGTTTGTTTTTTTTCCTGACACCATATTTCTAAAATCATGCTGTCAAAGCAGTATTGCCATCTCATAATTCTTCCAAGACCACTGATTCACATTTATCCATTCAGTTCCTCTGCCCTCCACGTTAAAGTTTAGTATGCCCTTAAAAACAGAAGCTTTTCTTTAAGGTTTTGAAAAATCTGAGCCCGTCAGGCCCAGGTCCTAGCCTAGCAGTGGATATATACTCTTAGTACAGAGCTATTTTTGTAGGGAAAAAAAAAAAAAAGATTGTCTGACACATTGCTGGCTGACTGGCATTCTCTAAACAAGCACTCCTGTAGTTTGCAGATACAGTAAACTACTCATCTCTGCTTCTGGCACATGCTTAACTGGCAACCAGGGTGATAACCTGGCACAGAAGCCTCCCCAACAATAATCTTCCCAGGGAAAACTTGACAGAACAAATCTGGGATATGCATATTGCTACAGAAAAACTTCCAAACATTCTGTGAACACGACTGAAAGAAACTAAGCCAATCTTGAATACGGCATTTTGCACAAGGATTCAGACCAACCAAGTACAGAGAAGATTTACCTCCCTAATTATTACAGAATCATCTTCTGTAGCTGTAGGGGAGATGCTTTTGGTTCCTTGCACAGAACTGTTATTCCACCCAAGGCAGAAGCACCCCATAAGGCTGGAGTGTCATGCTGTATGGTCACTCTTAGCAGAATTGGTAACGACGTTCCCTTTCCTCAGAAATAACTCTTGGCATGACTTCGCTGGAATTCACTGACTTTGAGAACATCTTTGTCTAAAACATGATTAAAACTGAAGAAGGAATAGCATCCTACTTTCCAGCTGTAAGAAATGGGTACAGTGCAGCCATTGGCTTTAACTGACATTGCAAGAAACACCAGAAAATGCAGTGGAATGACAGCAGTATTTCATCTGAAACACGCAAATTGCATGTTTAGGTTGAAATATGTAGTAAAAACCCACTGTGGACTGAAAAGCTGCAATTAAAGAATGCACTTAAAAACAGGGCAGCTCCCCACAGAGTTAGTTTAAAAGTCATTCAGCCGAACTTGTGATGCTGAAAATGCTGTTGTGCCTTAAAACTCTACTGAAAGCAGCCACCTGCTACTCGCAAGAATCCTTCTTTTTTAAATGCAGACTTTAAGTAACAACAACGTTTGCAGTTCTACTGTATCTACAAGCAAAAGTTACTTAAAAATTAGTCTGTCACTTGTTAATGCAACAAGGGTAATTAGCACCCTCCCGAGAATGGCGTGGTGAGAGGCAGAACGAACTTCACTAGCTCTGCAGATGTCACACGATGCACAGAAACACCTCCTGGTGTATCTTCATTACTGTCGCTTTCTCCATTCCCATCAGGGGCATCAGTGAAGAGACATGAAGGACAAGAGGATCTTTACTGTCATCAAGGACATAACGTGGCCCTAAATATCCTGAAAACTCAGGGATAATTTTTTTCATCTTCACCTGTAGAAGGAATTCAGTTTCTCAGAGCATTCCTGACACCCGAACACCTGGGATAAGGCCCCGTGTTGCCGAGGCACACTCAGCGGTACGTCCACGAGCTCACATGCGCACCCGAGGCATCCTGCTGTACGGCAGGGCTGAGTTTGCATGGGACTAAGTCAAGATGTGCACACCCTGGCATGGCAGCATCGTGCTGCTTTCTCCCCATAGCTGCATGAACACGCCATGCCAGACACGTGCCCCAGCGTGGGATAGCTCCTGCTACGGGGAAAGGTGCAAAAGGTCATTTGGAAGCTTCTTCGGAAACTAATTCAACAGTCCATGCAAGTCAGTTGATTCCCCCTCAAAATATGAGACATGGACTCAACAACATCAAGCCCAGCAGCAATGGCAACCCGACTAGGCCAACTGTCATCCTGTACAACCTGGTAAGTCTGCAGCAAGGCTTAATGACCCTCCATTAGTCCCGGCAGAGAAGATGCATGATGAGACAGCCCGAAAGAGCACGGCAGCGTTCCAGTAGTCTTATATCCTTGAGCCGAATTGCTAAGCTGCACGCAAATCCTCTGATTCAGCACACAAACAGAAGAAACAATTCAATTTGCAGAACATTTTAGATCCTCACTGGCACCAGAGTTTAGTTACTGCACCATTTTCTTAGCAGAAAATTATGGAGGAAAAAAAGCGTTTCAGCTCTCTGCTCATCGGTCAGCCTACTGCATTTCTGGAGCACGTACAGATCTTTTAGAGAAAGAAAAAAAAAAAACCCAAACCAAAAATCCAAAAGAATCTAGACTCTGAAATAACTCGTCCCACAGACTTGGAGCTACAAGTACCAAAGACTAGATATCCTGTATAACCTCTTGCTCCAATGGAAACCCTAGCTCCCCAGATTCGCCTTCTAACAATCATGAATTCTAGGTATTTTAGAATGTAAGCAAATCAGGCTTACATGCAAATCAGGCAGAGACGAGAGCATGCAGCTCCACCAGTGCACATCAATACATACTTTCAAGTGTTTCATGTAACCTGAGGACACTCACTCACTCAATTTTGCTCAACTTCAGCCAGATTCTGGCTGTGTTGAGGTTTTGCAAGGTTAATAACTGACAGCTAAGCTGCTGGATGTTCAGCAGGTAAGGACCAATTCCAGCCCTTCCTGAGCAGTTGGCAATAGCTTTGGGGAGGGAGAAGCGCTTGGGCCCAGACCCCTGCTCCCAGGTGCCTTCTTACAACACACACAGAGAACAGGGGAGTTTATACTCCTTCTGTGGCCTCTGGAGAAGTGCCAGCTTCCTTGGAGCTGTCAACACAAGTCAGGAAACCCTGACCAGTCAGCTACATCAGCCTGCTTTGTGCTGCAATGTGGTGTTTAAAAGCCAGAACTGGGGTTTACTGCAAGCCTAAGACTATTCATCTTTGTTAAATAGCCTTTTGACAAAGATTATGACTACTTTGGTATCCAGCACAAGGCACATTCCTAGCAGGAAGGAGCACCACCAAGACAATTTACTCTGTTTACAGTAACACTAATTTATTTCGAAAGTAATCCAGAGACAACGTCTTTATCCGTACTTACCCTAATCCTATAAAAGCATATTGGGTTGCAGGCTGTAAAGGAAATTTGCTTTCTTACATATTGCTGAAGTTTCTTTTCTTCTTTTTCTGTTCATCCTGTATAATCCTGTCTTCCAAAAAAACCAAACTATGCACACTCCAACTTTTTATTTCAACATCATTTTTCCCAGTCACAGAAGGAACATTATGCTATGCTCACCCAAAGAGTAATACACAGAGACATCTTGACTTTGACCCAGAAGACATATCTTCAGATCTCAGCACAAAAGAGGTTTTACTGCAATAGTAAGCAGTTTCAGAATAAAGCAGAACCTTACAGCTTTATCCGGGAAGCCACGTGATGCATTACAGTGCTTCAGAGAAAATACATTAATGAACAAAGTTCAGGACTATTGGGAGGAGCAGGCAGGAGATTGCTCAACCAGTGCTTCCCAGCAGTGGAAGTAGCAAGTGGGAAAGCTGGAGTTGAAGCAGCTTGGGTCTCTATCACCTAACTTAATGAAGGTGCCCTAAGGTCATTAACTACAGCGGAGGACGGGCTAAGAAATGAATTAACACCGTACAAAATGAGAGCTGCACGACACGTGTGCTCCAAGCAGACCAAATGCAGGGTGGATATGAAATATGACGTAGCCAGATGCAGGGAAAGATCCCTCAAGCCTCATCATTTACTTATTTGCTAATTTTGCAGTTTTGTTTAGAATGACACAATACAGTGCAAAAAAGTGAAAGGGGGCGAAAAAGTGGAAGGGAAGCAGACCAAAGGGCAAGGAGAAAAATGAACCCATGTAACAGCATCAGAGAGCGCTGCCGCAAACAAGGCAGCTAGTGCACTACCTGCGAGTAGTGGATGGTTAGGAATGGGGAGGAAAGTTAAGTGCTACCTGTGCAGGATGCTTAACGGGAAGGTCCCTGCCACCACCCAATGGGCAAGAAGTCCAGTTACCTGTAATTGGGCTTGCTTCAGTAATTACATGGCAAAAATCATAAAGCAAGGTACAGATTGGTACTGCTACTGTGGGAAAACTAACATGTCCGAGTGATCTATTGACTGCAATAAATCCAGCAGAAGAGACGCTCCTGTGCTACCAACTCATGGGCTGAGGAAGAGAAGTGATGCTGCTGCACTATGGTTGAATATTTTAAGAGTCAAGAGTGCTTTCAGAGCCACGGCCCTTCCAAACATACACCTCCAAGGCCGCCTGTCAGAGGGGCAGTTGCATCTGGCTCTACTATTGGTACTGAGAACACCGGAATCCCCAGGTTGCCTTGAAATGACCCGTTTCAGTACACAGAGCTGCATCTTGACCAATCCACTGCATTTCAGAGGCACCCGCCCATCCTCCCAATTATCACACTTCCCCACATCCTAACAAACCAGGAAGCAGGGACAAAGCAATAAAATGTAGCGATACACACAAGCTCCAGGTAAAGCCCTCCTGCCAGCTGTGCCTCCAAACACCACTGACTGGCTTCTGCACCCGCAATTATAATAGATACTGTCTGCTACGTTGTCACCAGCAAAACACAGTGGAAGGTAAATAGTCTGTGCTCTGAAACATTCCCCTACAGAGAGGGCTGGGAGTTCCAGCTCCCATATGTAAAATATATTCTCTCACATACTACGATTAGACACAAAATTTTCTATGATGTACAACGTACATGCAGTGTATATTATGATACATAATTCATAACAGTATATATTTATAATTTAGAGCTGTAGATATCAAGTCATTTCTCTTAAGAGGACCGCAGTTTCCATGCAGCAACACAGAGCAGACACTCCCATGAGAAATGACAGCAGTCAGCTTTATATATGCGAACTATTAAGTCAGCAGGCTGAGCATTCGTATTCCAAGGCACTCACTCAGTACATCTGTGAGGATCAACACTCTGTTTTATACTCTGATTTTCTTGTAAAAATCTGACCTGGTCACTCCCACGTTGCGTGAGAGGTTTGAGTGTGGATTTTCTTTAACTGCTCCATTTGTTGGTAAGCATGAAGGTGTAAGAGAAGGACTGCAGCCTCCAACAGCCCAGTGTGCACTTGAAGGGAACTTCCCTGGAATTATCAGCCATTTTGTCTTGAACAGTCAGGAATAACCTCTATTAAGATACAATTGTTATTAACTAATAACACAATTATCTATTCTCGTATCTATGCCCATTTATTAGCAGTGCGCGATGTTGTCATCAGACCCTCTTTCCCAATGGAAGATTCCCACAGCACCACTACAAGATCTTCCAGAGAAGAAACTCCATTCTTTCCAGGCTCACTTTTCACTACAGAGAGGAGAGATGAACATGGGACACCTCATCCGAGTTCTGCAACTGAGGAGACACTCCTCCTATCACTCTCCACCAACTCCTGAGCAGTCCCAGTGCAGCTAAATGTGTTTTGTTTCCCTACTGGATCAGCTCAGAAAGCCCACACAACACAAATAATGTTGAAAATTATGCCCAGAGGTTTTGGCTGGCTCTAGTTCAGGAAAAAACAGGTTCCTCAAGCAACATTATCTGAATTTTGTTGGGCTCTTCAGGAGGACTGTCCATGGCATAATTCATCGAAGTGCTCATTGTGAACCACAACATTATTCCACTTCAGAGAAAACGATATGCCATCGACAGAAATGTCCACAGAAGAATTTAATTCACAGGTCATTTTAATTACCCATGGGATGGGAGAAACACGGGTGTCTCTTGGAAATGGGGTGTATCTGTTTTTAGCTAAAGGTTTGCCTGGCACTCACGTAAGAACCACAGAATCAACTGCTCTGAGCATGAAGTTGGCTACTTTATCTAGTGAAAACACTGCTCCTTGCCCACAAACACTGCCATAACCAAAGAACACACTGTTGTCTGCCTCCAGGTTTTCTGCAGGAGAGGAACATCTACTGATTTTTCCACTATGACTCACTCCGTGTTCTCTGTCATCTCCGGTAACAGACAAACGGACCTGAGCAGACATAATTAAAACAGGTGAGGGAAATGGCAAATCTGACGTTGATGTGCAGTCTGGAGGACAGGAAAAGCTTGGTGATGAACTCAAAATGGTTGGAGGAAAATCGAGGAGCTCACTGAATGACAGCAAAGGATCATGACACTATCAGAAATGTCAGCAGAAGACAAACACAAACGCGTTGTAGCCCTCCAAAAGCTCACGCTCTTGAGCCAAAGAGATAGCAATGTATTAAATCTTGTTGTCTATGGCACACTTCCCTTGTTTGGACCATTAACCAACACGCATCTCAGGGCCATGCTGAGTAAGCATCTCCAACAGGGAAGAGCTGAATTATATCTTTCTTAATACCTTGCAGCCACTCTCCAGTGAAAATCACAGGTGGCTGGGAAGAAGCTGTTACAACTTGTTCTCCAAAGTTGTTTAAATCACTATTTTATTGTGAAAAATCACTGTAATTTCAAAAAATGACTCAACTACCCACTTCCCCTTCCCCAAGTACTGCAATCAGTGGTTAACTGTTGTATTTTCAGAGATTAATATTTATTATNGTAGTTAATGATACAGTTCTTTTTATCTGTTGATGATTTATAAAAAGCATTTTAATTTCATAAATTAGGGCATTATTTGAAGCGGCCAAGAAACCGCTTTGGACAAAAAACTCTGCAGCCACAGAAGGTCTCCAAGTTATTTGGTTTCCCTTTGCCCATGGTGGTACCTTCCATACAGAGCAAGAAAATCACCAATTCCTATTATTCCGGTTTTGCGTCCTGCATGAATTATTAAAGCCTTTAGGAAAAGAGGAAGATAGCACTCTCTTAAATGACAGCAGGAACACCCACGAAACCTGAAGCTGGCAATGAAATACACACATTTCTACCTGAAACAGAAAAGCATGCATATATGTAATTTTTTTTTCTGAGACTCCTATCTGCAAATATTTTCAATAAAGGACGTGACAATTTTAACCTAAGCCAATGTCCTTGAAAGCCTATCCTTACTAGTTAAAATCTCACTTGGTGGCCTCACTGTGTTTATTAAAGGCTTCCCAAGCTAATTTCAAGAATATAAATCTGGCCATCTTTATTTTTATACCAATTTGAGAGCTTCTTTCACTGTAAAATATTTACACACCCATCAGAGACTTCGATGCATAAGGGCATTCCAGAACAGCATGGAACAAATCTTAAGAGACTCCAACCTGGCAGAAGAGAGTTTTTTAGAGCACAGAGACTGAGGAATGTGGCTTTGGGCTGTGTTCCAAGACTGGGGATATGCCAGCTATTCCTCTGGGCCCCAGAGGAGATGATGGAGGGGATGGGTACGGTACAATTTATTGTTGAGGCATTGACACTGATGAGACCTGCTGGGAGCTGAAATAAACTGCTCCAGAGTTTGCCAAGGAGATTTCTGCAGGGATGGTGGAAGGGCAAGGTGCTATCTGCTCATGCCGTGCCACCCATCGCAGTGTTTCTGCTCTCAGTCCCACAATGTGTGTTAGGGAGCTGATGCTCTTTGTTCAAGCCCAGCTTTTCAAACCAGCACAGCAGGAGACATTGGTACTTTGCTGGTGGCTCCTTCAGCTTCAAGACAGTCCCAACCAGGAGGATCTCAAACAGCCAAAGCTCAGGCTAACATGAGATCCATGCTACTCCATGTAGAAACAGGTGGTACAGAACCCGTGTTCATCTTCTCTGCTCCGGAAAAGGGAAGCCCAGGAAGGCTACAAATGACTGTGCATAAAAGATTGCACCGTGCAGCACACCAAAGCAAAGCTGAAGGCTTAGCAAAGCAGAAGCCAACTTTTCCTCCCACTGTCACTAAAAGATAAATCATTCTTTGTCTCTCCAGACAACACCAATGCCTGACACTTTTGGAAAGCATCGTTTGAAGTGTTAAGCAAGCAGACTCCTTTATTGTCCTTAGCTCTAGGAAACGCAGTCCCAGTGAATACAGACTGGAGCCTGAGCAACTTACTTAGTGTTTCCAACATTAGAACCCATCAGAGCTAACTTATACCTGGCACGTGTCCTAAATCTCCAGAAGCAAACCCACCGATACATTTCTCTAGCCCAATAAAGACATAAGCCATTTAGAGACAACACATCACTTTTTCAGTGAGTGATTATGCCATCTTCCGTAAGGGATTTCAATTTCTGTGGAGAAGTAAGGCAATGACAACAGCCAGGATGGAACAGACCAAGAAGTGCCGTTCATCACTGGTTAAAGCAATAGCAGAGCACAAAAATTGTTTTTAAACTAGTTCCTGTGGTATTTTCTTGCCCATATTGTCTAATTCGTGGTTATATGCCTCATGACGCGAGGTACGGAAAACTGCCCTTGTTTTACAAAAATAAGCTGAAAGTGAAAGCCTGACTCCTGTAAGCTAATGATGCTGTGGTGCCTGAGTGCTATTAAAACCTATTTCACCATAAGCATTTTAGCTGGCTCTGTATATATATGCACATACACACCTGTATAGCAATAACGTTTCCAATTACATACTCCCCCCCACACACACTTTGTGCCTTCTAGGCCTGAACTGTAGACTCAGAGAATATGAATAGTGACACCTTCTTACCCACTTTTTGCAATTAAAATTTTATGGAACAATCTTAGTGCTATTAATTGTACACCAGTATAAATTGTTTAAATCCTGCTCTCACTTACAGCTACATCACCCAAACAAAACCCCAGTGAAGCACCACAGCTCCGAGACACACTGCCTTAGCCAGCAGAGAAGCGCTTCTTTCATCTTACCTGGATTTTGAGGGATGCAGGTCCTGTGCTCGGTGAGGTCTGCATTAGGGCCAGTTCTGAAACTAGTTCCAGCCTACAAAGTGGGCAGCTGCGCAAGCAAAGAGGTGCTGCACGTCCGCAGGAGGGGGAAAACATGGACTGGGTTGGGAAGGGGGGGAACTGGCACTTAGCCCTCTGTGCTCCCCATGAAAACACCTGCTTGCTCATTTTCAAGTCTTTCGGCCAAAAAAGGAGATCACAGATTCAGCTCCTTGACAAATCTAACCACAAGCCCAGTGAATTGCCTGACATCTGTAGAGGAAACAAATTAATTACCCGATGAGTTGATCTTTGTTTTGCTCCACAAGGGTGGGAGGAACATTAGAGACGATGACTTGCATATCCAACTGATTGACCACAGAGACCTGGAAACAAAAGAGTGAAATTCAATCGGCACTCCCATGCATAACATCCTCCCCACACAAAAAAGATCAGAATAATGACTTTCCTGCCTCCACAGACATGCCCTGATGTAGGGTTTTTTCATTTTAATCCAAATAAAAGAGCTGGGAACTCCTGCTTTCCTTGCAGCCAAATCCAATGACCAGCAGACAAAGATTTTGCTGGAACTGCAATTGCAGGACCTCATCAGAGTTACAGATGTTTAACGGAAGGACTATGAAAGCTGTTCTTCACAGCTGAGGCTTGACTTACAGAATAACAGATCTCCTACATGCCATATTCAAAAGCAGTTATGAGTGTTTGGTATTTTTCATGACTTGACAGGAAAAGCCAACCTTGGAAGTATGCAGCTTGCACCAACGTAAATGCAAATACCTAATTAATTCAGCTAAATCAGTGGTACTGTGTTATAGAATCACAAAGGAAATTAATTGTCTATTTTGAAGTCATCCGTGTAATTGATTTTATTCTCCCCTTTTGTTTTTACACTTCTCCCTCTAAGTGACATAAACCCATACATAACCCTGGGCATTTTAGAACTGCACTTTTATTTAAAAGGACGGGACAGGAAAAATGCCTCTAATACACTTAGTACTCGGGGGCTTTGTTTTAAAAAAACCTCCACAACAACCAAGATTAAAAAATCCAGGACTCCACAACAGAACTGACTAACCTCAGACCAATTCTCTTGCATCAGCATTTTCTACCACAAAAGCAACATAACTCTTGTGTTGCTCGGCCCCAGGTCGGATGGTCAGTACAGAAGGGACTTCCCGCATGCATCAGATTCAGCAGATTAGGCAAACTCTGCTTCACGTCTCCTGATTAGTCTCCTATGCTATTTTTATCCCAAAACAGGCTACCTTCCAGTAAAATGACTGCATACTTCCTCACTCCCCCTGCCATTTAAATATTTCTGCATTTTGTACTAGCACTCCATTCCTGAAGCACAGCCAAACCCCCACCCTCCAGGAAAGGAGCAGTTAAATCCCACACTGGTGGAGAAGATACAGTATTTCCTAACATTTGGCTCATGTCCACACAGACATGACAGCAAACATTATGCTCCAAACCTGTAGTCCCTACACAGAGGAGTCTGAAGTGAATTGGGAAAAGCAGAACAATGTACATTTAAAAACTGGAGTTAGCTGAGAAGGGAAAGCAACCCCTGAATTTCAGAAGAATAGCCTGAGCCCTGTAAGCACATCAGCAGACAAGTCATTATATACTTCCACATCAAACACCGATACACCAGCTTTGAAGCTTAATTCAACTTTAAATATTTAAATGATCTTGAAATGCCATCAGATGCATGAGCAGCAAGTACTGAAAAACAGGATTAGAATGAACTCAAAACAAATTTTCGACTGAGATCCTTGACAGGAGCTCTTAAGCCATGAACAGTTCGATAGCATTAACTGTGCTGGCTAGTTCAAGCCACCTCTTGTGTGCCTACGTATGGGGCACTGCATAAATGCAGCCCTTAGAACAGGCAACAATTAGTTCTCCTGATGGCCAAGAGACTGCAATTCTGACTACTTGTTCATGTATAAAAACATGATCAAACACCCAGTTCTGACAAGTTACTCTAGAACAAGGGTGATGACCACAAATGAAGAGAAAGTTAAGGTTTCCATGGTAACAGTAACTTGCTTGATAGCCACCTTTGTAAAGGCCTTAATTTTTCAATTATTAAAAGTAGTTGAGGAAACAAGGTCAATTGAACCACACTGTAAGACAAGCTGTCAGGAGAAACTGTTCCCGTCTACAGTAGGAGAGATGGAAGCATGCTGGGAGCAGAGGTGGAAGGGGCAGGAAGGCATAGGCCCTTCCCGAAGCCCCGTCATGGGTCTCTGGAAGCTTTTTGGGGGCACAGTCACCAATGATGATCCAACGCACCGTTCCTTAGAAAGCTCTTGCTACATCCTTGTCTACCAAGCAAACCTACAGCCAGGTCCTCTGATGCTAAACAGCAGGCACCAGCCTCAAGTCTGGGGCTGGAAGACAGCATGTGTAGGTGCTCCTGTCCCAAGCATCTGAAGAACAAAAGCATCATGGAGAGCTAGGAAAGCCCCTGGTTACACGCAGTATGTAGCACAACAAACTGGAAGTTTGCAGCAGAAGCAGGCAAAGCATAGACTTGTCGATAACCACTAGCCCATGAGCAATATTCCTTTAATACCACACTTAATTCACCAGGCACTTCCCCATTTCTAGAGCAAGCGAGGCAGGGCCCACAGTCTGGAGCATTACAGAGCACAAGTGGATTCCCGGGAGTACCTTATGCTGAATGCTCAATGTGAAGGGGCCTTGGTACCTCCCAAACCCCAACAAACACTTGATTAAACATGGTATCATGGTGATAGTCACTATACACACTTCCTTAATACCTTTAAGTGCCTAACTGCAGCAAACTTATTTCAGAATGTCATTTCTGATTTATTTCTTTCTTCTCAAAGGCTCTGAAGGGCAATTCCATCACACGGAGCCAAACTGTACATCCACAGATGTAGAACTTGAGCCATGTGCCCCTGCCAGCCAGCCTGAACAGACTGCTACCATTCACACAGACCATCCCCTAAGGCATAAAGACATTTTACCTGGGAGGTTTGGCAGGTTCTGGGCTCACAGAGCTGTGCCAGGGAACTGAGGAAGAGTCCTGGCCCCAACTCTGGAGGATACCTTGCTCTGCTCAGGCTCTTTGCAGCACGGGGATTGCCCCACTTCTGCTATCTAGGACTCCTCCTAACACTACCCTATCTTCTTCTCCCACATAATTTTCTTTTGCATGTAATTAAATCAATTTCCCTCCTTGAGCTTGTGTTGAGAGGAATTAGCACCTCTCAGTCTGAGGACTACACTGAGGGCAAGCTAAATTCTGTTCATATCGGGGAAGCCCAGGAACTACTTAGTCTGGTTAGAAAGGACCTTCACATATGGATCATGCTCACTGCAAACCAGACTTCCATGGTGGGATGGTGTCAGTTTGTAATTGCCCTGCAGCTGCTCTAAGCTTTCACACCTTGCTCAAAACCACTCAGACAACCTAAAGATACCTCTCTAAATTAGTGAGACATATTTCACTTTCTAATTCTAATGTCGATACCTTCTGTCTATATTTTAATATACTATTACTGTATAAATTGCCTGAGAATGCCCTATCATTTTGGGAGGTTGAGCATGAGGACATCATACATTATGTTTATTTGCTGAATTCCTGCATAACTCAATATACTGAGTATTATGGCTATCATCTGTATCATCTGACAGTGTTCCATGGACTAGATAATGTACTTCATCCCTACGACATTATGCTAATATTAATCTAATCCATCAAGTTATATCGGCTTTAAAGAAATACAGCTTTGATGGTTTCAGTGATTGGACTAAGTCAATGTCCTTTACTCAGCACAAAAACACGAGCCCAAGGCCTAAAGCTGGTGCCGGTTTTGAAACACTTCTTCCCCGAAAATTTAACGTACAGTCCCAGCCCAAAATTACTCCTCGCGCCTCCCCTTCAGACATGAGCAACTAAGTTACAACAACCTTGTCCTTCTCCAGTAAGTCAACTGACTTCCAGCCTTCAGAAGCTCTGTTCAAGGTACATCCCTGCTCTGCAAAGCAGAGCCACCAGCCCAAACTCCAGCCCCGAAGCTATGTACCCAAGTTAGTACAGCCCAAGTCTGCAAGCATTGAGCTTGGCTTATCCACTGTAGGGGTTTAATGCCATGCTAAGTCTGCTTCACAGCTGTGATGCAGGACCTGTCTGCACCTTGCTGGCTTAGATGATACATGGGGGTGACCTGCAAATGAGTGTGTCTAGCCACACAGGTATGACTTGCTTCACACTCATCATGCACAAAACTAGCACTATTTTTGCCACCATCTGGGTCCAGAAGACCCAGAACATAAAGCAGGTCTGTGTTTAATGCGACCAATTACAATCTAAATGGAACCATTAACAATGGCTCCCTGAATAAATAAAATACTGGACATCATGCCTAGTGAGGTAACTGAGATCTGTATCTCTGCCACGAACACAAGCATATGTTTCAGAAGCTCATAAATACATTTTGTATTTTAAAAAAAAGAAAAGAAAAAGATAAAGCTTGATTTCAATGACTTAAAACAACTAGGGCACAGTTTATGGCCTTCCTATAGGTCTGCCTGGAATGAAGCTTTATGGAGTGTTTGAATTTCCTCAGGAATTATTCCATAAAGTTAATGCCTGGCTGATACTTACAAGTACTTCGGCTTTGCTGCTCAGTCCTTTTCCATAATCATCGGTTGCAATGACCTGAAACTTGAAATAGGATCTTCTCATATTTTTGAACAGCATAGCAGTTTTTATTAGCCCAGTGTAAGCTTCAATCACAAAACCTTCTTTACCATCCTTGATTGGAGGAATGATGAGTCTGTATTGCATGGCACTGTAGTTACCCGTGTCTTTATCATCAGCCTACATAGGAAAAAGAAAACAAGCAGAGACAAATAAAGTAAATATCCATGCAAAGACTCATTAACCTTGTCCATTAAATAAAGTTGCATGTTGGTCCAGAGAATTTCTTCCATTCCGACGTTTAAAACATTAGATCCCAGAGAGCAGATAGTACTATTATTTTCAATGGTTCATTTAACTTTGCTGCGTACAGTTTTGCTTTTCCAGCAATTTTTTTCTCCTGTGTTGGCACTAAACTGCTAAAGAAATAAAAAGAAAGAAAAATATAAGTGAACTTTGCAAGTCTGCAGCAATTGGACGCAGTAAGATTTTTAATTCTAAAAAGCCTTCACTGCCAAATTCTTGTTGACAATTACATATCAAAGAACAAAAACCAAACAGTGAGGCATTCACAAACTTACACAAGAGGAACATCCTCCCTCTTAAAGACATTCTGCACCCTCACTGATTGAGCACATAGGCTTCTGAAGTCATTTAATCCCTTTTTTATTAAAAACAAGAGAAGAAGAGAAGAAGGACTGAATGGCCTTCCAGCAATGCTGTGCAATGGACCTGACATACAGAGCCAGTGAGGACGTGGCACGGGACCCTCGCACTGCCCAGTGCTGCCACACTGCAGCATCAGGATGCAGCCCTGGCACCAGGGCAGCCCGGAGCTGTGGCATTCCCTTGGCCTCAGGGGGGACAACCCTGGCATTGCCCCACTCCAGTGCCTCCAGACATGCTCCTCTGTGCAAATCATGTCCCTGTCCCACAGCCATTACCCATATTCAGAAGAGGGTGGCTTTCCATCTAGGAAAGGGCAGTGAGATTGTAGCTAATTACTGCCTGTAATGAGTTTGCCCCCTCATTAGGCTTGGGCACTGCCTCAGCATCTGGGCCACTTCAGCATCTATTGGCAGGCTTTTATCAACATACTGGCATGAATTCTTAAGTCTGTGGCTTGAGGCAATGTTGGAGAAAAACCACCCTTTACTCCAAAAAGGTGCAAGTCTCCATGTGATCCCCATACGTCACAGTGACTTAAACCCAACCCAATAACCATGATCTAGGCAGGGATATGGTGGCGTGAGAAGTGGCCAGGGTACGCTGCTGCCATCTGAAAACGCATTACTGTGCATCGTCATTAAGCCCTCAATAGATGGCTGCTAATCATCATTAATGCTTCCTCCTCCATCAGTGAACAAGATCTGTAAGGTGGAAAGCTCCACTAATTCCTATTTTGTCTTCTGACAGTTTTCAGGGAATACCACAGAGGAGACATGACAAGCAAGTCCGCAGCAGTGACTGCACTGTGCACAATCAAGAGATGTCCACACCAGATGAATAGTCCAGGACCTCAAAACTGGATGTGCCTTCCATGCTACCCGATGGAACAGGCAGAACTGCACAGCATTTAGGCGATACTATCTGGGCTGGCTTTGCAAACGTGTTTCACATCACATGCTGCTGTGCTGCAGAGCTACCCAAGAGATGAGCTCCCTCAGTGATGCTGGCTGCCACTCATCGCAGGGACAGAGCTGTTTAAAACGGTCCTTGCATCCTTTGCAAATGTTTTGTTTTATTTTAAGCTGACAAAGCTTTGGCTTGACATGGAAAAGCCAGTACATTAAAGTGCTTTTGTTTTCTAGTTCTATAGCTTTTTTCAAAGGCTTTTAGAATCAAGATCACTACCTCTTGGGTGATATCAAACCCCTTTATTATCATCTTTAGGAAAGGTGGGAAGGTTAAAAGCTTTCCAAAATTCATCCCTTTCTGTCAGCCAAAAGGTAAAGATATTGGTGAGCTTTTCCAGAGCAATCCTGCCCTCTGACTGGCACAGGTAATACAACCCCAACACATCACGGAGCAGCAGCAGGAGTTCGACAAGGGGATTCACAGGCCTAGGCTAAGTTTTGGCTTCCCTTTTGACAAGTCAATTGCTGAAGGAACACATGAGAGTGAAGGCACCCTGTACGGCACAAGGCTGTACCTAAAAACCAGCCTGATGGGAAGTGCCAAGAGTCATCTCTACCCCAGAGCTCAACACTGAGCTCGAGTCAGCCCTTTTCAGAAAGCACCTGAACTGCACAACATGTTACCTTGGCCTCTTACTCACACCACAGTTTGGGCTGATTTATTCCCAAACCCCCCTCCTCAACTGGACAGGGGAGAAAGTAAGAGACAGAAGCTCACAGGTTGAGATAAGGACAGGGAGCTTATGTACCAGTTGTTGTCACAGCAAAACAGACTCAACTTGAGGAAAATTAATTTAAATTGCTGCCATAAAAAATATATTTGGATGATAAGACAAAAAATCAAACCACAGCTCAAGTTGTGCCTGGCCCAGGGCAGCATCGACCTCCTCACTGAGATCCCTCAGTGCCATGGCTAAAAATCAAGTATTTCCCTTTGAGTACCTGTTCTTAACCAAACACAAAGGAAATCTTAGAAGCACAACTGAAAGATTCCAGGTCATTACTGTTCCTACTAAAATCATTCCTACTAAAAGAGACATTTAGAACCAGCATGATAACAGAAATAAAACATCCTTCAAAATATGCAAACCGTAGGTTACAGAGGCATATAAAGCAGCTTTTCTTGGTGCTTTTTGGATCAATTTTGCTGACGTGTTCCCTGAGAGCTTTAAACCCTCCATGTACTCCAGACAGAGGTTGGGAAGCTTCTGCCTGTAGCAGGAGGGTAAAACATTTGGTATCAGCCCTGCAGAAGGCCACCTATGTGCTGCTTCAGGGACAAAGAGGAAAACCTCTTTGGAAATGACTTTGGGGTGATACAAGGTGGCTGACTTGTAAATAATAATCACTTCTTCAACTCATACCTAACACATTGCTCTGTGTGAGCATCTGCAACCAGGCAAGTACAGACTGGAGGACACAGCTCTGTTTAAAGTCATGACCAACGCAGAAAAGATCAGCCTGGTAAATCTCACTGGCTCATCCACATTCAACTCTGTGTGTTCGTAATGATGCTGGGGAAAAAAAGCGCAATGCCTGCACCAGGTAGTGGAGCACTATCTGATCTGGCTGCTTTGGGCTCTCCACTGTGGTAAGACAGGCTTTACAGCACCTGGCCCAAGGCTCTCCGGAGGTGCCCTGCAAGGTGAGCACTGCACCCTTTCAACAAAAAGCTGATTTATTAGTTAACATTGATTTATTAGATTGGTTCAGCGGGGCCACAAGCTTATATTTTTTTTTTAATATTAGCAAATTCCATCTCAACAGAAAGGTAGGGCTTTGAATAGTGGTTTGCTCAATAACAACTGAAATCAATTTCACCATCGGTATTTCACACCTGTCAGTTTGTGCAACTAAGGACAAACAAAATTTGGATCCAAATTAAGGTACCAATATTGCAGGCACAGACAGTAAATAACATCAGCCTTTAGGAACAAACATCCTACCCGTGTTGTTGCTTAGAAGTAACCGTAGAATAAGCCTCACAGCTGACTTTAATGTGTAAAATGTCAGTGAAAGAGGTATTTTGAAGTTTTAAGCATTCAGCATCTAAAATCTGCAGTTCAGATGCCCAAAGCTGGCAGACAGGCTATGAGTTAATTTTCAGAAGTTCTGAGAACGCGGTGGCACTCCAAAGAAATCATCCCAGGCTATTTCCATCCCAGAAACCATCTACAGGCAGAGGAGCAAAGCCAGGTAACAAAACAGCCCGAGGAACCTGGAAGAAATCACTAGGTTCTAACTTCAAATAGTTCAACTTTGTTTCCATTCCCCTCCTCATCACCATGCTTTATACTCTGAGCGAGCCTAACTGTGCTCAGCACGACGATTAGCTTTGCAGGACCACCAGAGAGAGCTTGTGAGCTGCTGCCAGGACTGGAGCAGCTGCTTTAATACAGAGTAAGGATGTTTGCTATTCTTGTAATTTGTCCTGAAGGTAAATATTTCTGACACTTCATTAGGAAGAGATATATGACATCTCAAGAGTTACGTTAAGACTGTCAAAGAAGAGAAAGAGCTATACTTAATCTTAATATTACTGCAGTATATCTTCCTTTTGTTGTGTGCAAGAAATACAGATGTCTCCTAAATTCTGCCATGATTGAGTACTGATAAATATGTATGATTTCAGGACTCGCCAGGCCAGATTCAACCCTACTGTAACTGAGTGGAACCAGCACCCGCTGGCATCACTGCGCACAACGTCCAGCCTGTACTCATCCTCACCCACACTGGGAGTGGTGCAACTCCCAAACATCACTGCACTAGCGCACTGTTCCAGGCAGCTGAAACATGCTGCTCGGAGCCCCAGTGTTGAGGGTATTTACCACAAAGTCGTTTTATTTTGTAACATGGTGGGCAACAATCTCCCCCAGAGTGAAGAGCCAAGCGTTCTCGGTGACTACACCTCCTCTGTACAGGTCTCCAGCACACCTCCCAGGAAGCAACCAGAAATGTTTAAATTCTCTAGTGGGGTCTCTGTAACCAGCTAGTATGTCCCAGTAAGTGTGTTTGTTCTGGTGTAGCTAATTAACACAAGGCTTGGGTTGCACTCAAGCCCTTCACGCAGCGGCTGTCCCTAAGGGCCATCCAAACACCTCACAGCTAAGGATTTTTGGGGGGGGACAGCTCTGTAGGAGGGTATGTTTCAGGTCCAGGTGTCAGGAGATGTCAAGAGGCAACTGGTGGCAAAACCACACTGATGACCCCGAGTTCAGAAGTGCTAGATAAAGAAAACAGTGTCAGAGAGCATGGTAGTGAGGAAGTACATGGGGATAAGACAGAGGAAAACGGCAACAGCTACAACAAACTCACTGGCTCAAGCATCTGTAAATCACAAAGTAAAGCTGCCTCGAGAGCAGTGTGATGGCAGATGTGGTTTCAGAACTGAAAATATTCAACAATCTGTAGATTCCTATTGGCAAAACCGGCCTTGTTCGAAGAACTATTTCACATGCCAGTGACTGCCTGGAAATGGCTGAACCTGCCATCTGCCTGGTGGCACTACGCTAGGAAGAAGATAAAACACCCAGCAGCCTGGTGCTGATCCCTTCACATGCCCTGTTAGCACCCTAGGCTCAAGAGGATGGGTGGCCCCGTTCAGGAGATGGGGAAACATCTAAATTAAACAACTGCATTTAACTCTACACATCTAGGTTGACTTTATCTCATGCTGAGAATGAGAAAAACTCGTCATCTGATGATCATGCAACAGCGTCAGGAGCTCCTGCTAATGAAGATTTCAATGCTTCTCCCAAATGAGCCACCAAACATGTCAGCTCACTGGCAATTTTGAAGACAGGAGCAGAGCGCTGTTGCCACACAGCACTGGTTTTACATGCCTTGTGAGTCAAAGAGATGCCATAATGCTGTGATTGTGGGGCCACATATTTCCTGTGGAAATGTGCAGGTTTGAGGAATGTCAAATACTCACCTTTCCTGAAGGCTGCACGGAGCCAAGATGCAATTAATTTACGCGTTAAGTGCATTGCTTGTTCGGCATTCTTACAGAGGTACTACAAAGAGGGAAAGAACGGACTCTGCTCATCCTCTGTGGGATGGGAGTGATCCAGCCTTGGCAACACTCCAGGCATTTCCAGCCCTTCCAGCCTCTGTATGAGGTTCTTTACTCCCTGTAGGAGGTACTTTACTCTGGAACATGTGTCTGGGAGTAACAGCCTTAAAAACATTAGCAACTGAGATAACCTTGTATTACATATGAAATAAAAATAATAAATCCCAACGTGCAATAGTCTTTCTGACCACTGCTGAAGGAAGACAGTAGTTCTGGATTTTACAGGAAAAAGTTTAGCATGCCAACTTATTACCTAGAGATCTGTTCTTGGAGAGAAGGTACCTGTGTGCCCAGAACAACGGCAGTGTTATTCTTAGCAGGGGAAGCAGGTTACCCAAATGTTACGGCAGCTCCACGTGTTTGATGGTGTGCTGCTGTCACTGCAAATAAGACTTCAAAGCTTACTTCTACCAAGTATGTTTACAGTCTACAGATTGCTCTCTGTGATTCATAAATCCTATTCTAACTAATAAAAGATTGCAACCAGCAAAGGAGTTATGATGAGGGAGTTCGCTTGCATACATGCAAAAGCAAATGTAGAGAAGGGAAAACTGTTTCACAACAGAAAGTTGTGTCATGGTGCCAGGGCTTGAATCGCATTCTACAGAACCTGCCACTACGAAGAGTTACCTGTCATCCCAAGGGAAAAGGGAATACCACAGAAATCTTGAGGTCTTAGACATGAGTGGAAAATAACTGGAGATTTAGCAAAAAGAGTAATCCCAGTATTCACTCCATATGCAACACAACTAGTCCCAGGAACGTTAAATGTTTATTCCATTGGTCAGGATGGACCTGCCAAGGTAGCCTGCTCTTGAGGATTATGGGTAAGAAAAGAGTAATTCCTGCTCTCCTGCATGGCATTAGGGAAAAAGCCCGTAGCACACACCTGGCTTTGATTTTGCTGTTCTGTCTGACAGGCCATCAAGGATGATGTTCTGCCACGAAGCCTAGCAAAAAGGGGCACCAAACACAGAAAAGAGCGGAGATGAAAACCTGATCAACCACCTTGTCAGAATCTGGTTTCCTTCAGGATGTAGCTGCATTTCTGACTCCACCGGCTCCCATTATCTGGCGCCAACCCTCTTTGCCACCTTCATATGAGAGCTCCTTCCTTCAAGTCCAGGTCAGATGCTTCCAGAAACTTTGATTCACTGGCATTTATTTTGGCAACCTTCCTTTTGTGCAGAAAAGTACCTTTATAAACTGAGGAGTACTTTGGGAAAGAACCTTAGTACAATTTGCATCTCCGGTGTTTCCACATTTAAATGCAGCTCAACAAACAAAGCCAGAGATGGGTACTCTAAAAGAAAACGTTTAAAAAGAACAGACTAATAATGCACCATTATAGTGAAAACTCAATTCCTACTTAGCAATTTCCCTGAATAGTGTGTGGATTTTGGATTTGTTTCCACAGAACAGATCGAAAACAGAGTCTGTGTGTGTGTGTCTCTCTGTCAAGGTTCCAGTTCAGAGGGGAAACCCGGGAGTTAGATGAAAATACTGGTGGCAAACCCCTCATTCTAACAGAATGGAATGCAAAGCAAATCTACAACAGCGTAATCCATAAATCAGCAGTTAGGAGTATTCATCTGGTTTTCATTAACATACTCACAGAAAAGGGGAGAGAACATACAAGGTTATTACCGCACCAGCCCCATGGGAACCGCCCAACACCTGAAACCTTTTCCAGAGCTGTAATCCTGGGGATCAGCCAGCCTGTTTCTGCTGTCCCACCACCACCATGGCATCAAAGGGAACCCCAAATCTGCCACCAAGCCGTCCTGCAGCCATACTCCCCCCACTGCAGCTTCTGACTGCCTTTCATCATCACCCTGGAGTCAAACCACCCCACCTGTGCACTGCATACCTTCTCTGGCTTGGGAGAGAGGGGAGGACTGGAAAGGTCACTGTGCCCCACTGCCTCTAGACCTGAGATGCGACAATTGGCCCCAGCTCTAACTTCAAGAGAAACAGTGTTTAATGCAGCCCCACATCTCCTGCCCAGCTAAGAGTGATATAAACACGGTCTGTGAGGTGCAAGGACTGAAGCCTCAGTTAAAACGTCGCACGGGAATAATACATTTGGTTTAGTCCTTGCCAGCTTTCAGGGGGCACAAGCTTCTAAATAATCATATTCATATTGAGTAAGTCACACGGAATATTGTTAACCAAATACATTCGAATTAATTGATTTTTGATAAAGATCTGTGGCATTGCAAGTGTGGGAAAGAAGGGGAAATAGCGTCTTTTCAATGGTCTGTGGAGACAGGACAAGGGGCAATGGCTTCAAGTTGGAGCGCAGGAAGTTCTGCACCAATATGCAGAAGAACTTCATGGTGAAGGAAGGTGGAAGAGGCTGCCCAGAGGGGTTGTGGAGTCTCCTTCTCTGGTGATATTCAAGACCTGTCCGGATGCCTACCTGTGTGACCTGCCCTAGAGAACCTGCTTTGGCAGAGGGGTTGGACCTGATGGTCTCTGGAGGTCCCTTCCAACCCCGACAATGCTTCTGAGCTCAAGCTGCCTTTTTATCTCCTTACATCAACCCTCCTAAAACGTAGAGCTAGATGCACTGTCGCCCTGTTCTAAAAGGACCTGAGATCCAGCGAATAGATTTCAGAGCATGGCTGCTTCTGCTAGCAGAACTGCTGAATCTTCCCAAGCTCAGGGAAGCAATCTATTGCATTTGCCTTAGTCACATGGGTAACTCTTTTGACAAGAGAAGTGTTATCCAATACTTCATTGGTCAATCTGTCTCTAAATTCGATGTGTGCATAAGATGATGTACTTGGGTCTAGTTTTTTTCCTCTCCCTGCTTGTTTTTCGGTGTGTTTGCCCAAGGCAGTTAGAGGATTTCTTACTCCCAGTGCTATGCACCAGGCCAAATGGCACAATTAGCACTTCACACAGTATTTTTCAGGAGGGGAAGAGCTGTGCTTTGACGGGAGGGGTGAAATGTTGTCTGAGCTACAGGGTATAGACTAGGTTCAGCGACTGAAGTTTTAAGCATACGAATGTTAAGTGGTATATTTGTGATTAATTTATCTGAAACCGATTTACATAAATTGCTATATTAAAAATTAATGGCTACAGCAAATCACTAAACGCTGTTAAAGAGGAACTAATTGTGAGGGGTTTTTAATTTGAAAGCTGTAGGTTTTGCGCAGGGCAATAAAGCTTGTCGTCTTATTTTTATATAAATGGCACTCATTAAAAACGAGTCATTCTTACATAAAGACAGCTTTGCACGAAGGAGGAGAGGCAGTTGGAGAATAACTTACTAAGTGCCAAAATGCAACAAAACTGGAGGTCCACTGACAGCTGAGGGGAGCATCAGCCCGATGCTGATCACCCAGGCAGAGATTGGTCAGCAAATTTCCCTGGGAAACCACTGGTGTGGGGCTGGGAAGAGACCCACTGGCACCTTGACATGTGCCCTGGCCTGGTCCAAGTGCTGGAAGAGGTTGATGCAGATCATGGTGGGGGAGGGATCACGTGGAGGTGTGGATCACCTCCACTATGAGGAGAGGGTAAGGGAGCTGGGCTTGTTCAGC
>VZTU01004418.1:0-34052 GCA_013400835.1 Zapornia atra | reverse complement strand
TAAATATGTAAAGGACGAGAGTCGGGAGGATGGAATCAGGCTCCTTTCAGTGATGGCCAGCGATAGGACAAGGGGCAAGGGACAAAATGGAGCATAGGAAGTGCCATGTGAATATAAGGAGGAATTTTTTCATTGTGAGGGTGACAGAGCACTGGAACAGACTGCCCAGAGAGGTTGTGGAGTCCCCTTCTCTGGAGACATTCAAAACCCACCTGCATATGTTCCTGTGTGATTTAGTCTAGGTGACCCTGCTCTGGCAGGGGGGTTGGACTAGATGATCTTTCAGGGTCCCTTCCAACTCCTAGTTTTCTGTGATTCTGTGATTCTAAGCCTAAAACATACACCTGTGGGATTATACTAGAAAGGCTTTTATGAAATACATATTTTTTAATTTTTAAAATTATTTTTGTAAAGAAATATTTTTACACAATTTTTTCCTGGAGAAATATTTTTTAAGTATTAGAAATGTGCTGAACTTCTGAAGTTCTTTTATTGTCTGAATGTTCAGTAAGAGAAAGCAAAATGTTTGAGATGTGTCTTAAGTGTACAATATCCTAACATAGCTACCAGAGCAGTTTCAAGTGTTTTTTGACTACAGATGTTCCATGATAAAGTGTTGACCGGTGCTAATTACATCATTGTCTTCTATCCCATATCAGCTTTTGCATGATGTTACTACAGGTTATTGTCAGGAAAATTAGTGAGCCACTCCATCCTCTCAGCCCTCAGTAAAGATTAATTTAAATCAATTTAAACAGTTACAAATGAAAATTTTTCAGATTTTTTTTTTTTTTTAGTTCTGTAGCATTTTGGAAGTGTCCCAGGGTTTTTAAAATCAACAGCAATGTCTTAGAGAACTATCAGGCTATGTTAATTAATAAAAATGCCCAGAAGAGAGCTACCTGGGGGTGTTGATTGACACCCGGCTTAACATGAACCAGCAGTGTGACCAAGAAGGCCAACAACATCCTGGAACAGCGTGACCAGCAGTGCCAGAGAGGTGATCTTACCCCTCAGTCCTGGTGAGGCAACCCCTCAAGTACTGTGTTCAGTTTTGGGCATCACAATATAGGAAGAACATTGAGGTGCTGGAGAGGGTGTGGAGAAGGGCAACTGGGCTAATAAGGGGTCTGGAGAACAGGTCTTATAAGGAGACACTGAGGGAGCTGGGGCGGTTCAGTCTGGAGAAGAGGAGGCTGAGAGGGGACTTTATTGCTCTTTACAGCTACCTGAAAGGAGGTTGCACTGAGGTGGGGGTTGGCCTCTTCTCCCAAATAACTAGTAACAGGACAAGAGGGAATGGGTTCAAGTTGTGCCAGGGGAGGTGATTCTATAATTCTAATCTTGCAGGAGTAAATGGTGTCCTGGACTTTGGTTAAAAATTTAGAAATACATGGGGGGTTTGTTTTTACATTTTAAAAAATTTCTTGATGGTTATTAATGCTAACTGTTCATTATCTTTTTTAAATTACAAATATTTTTAAGTATATTTAAGTTCAACACTTTCCACTGATATTTTTAGTTCTCCTTATCAATAGTTTATGTTTACTAGTAACTGTTCTGCATGTGTATACATGCATATGAATTATGTTTTAATCCTCACAAGTTACGAGTTTGTTTTGGATTGCCAAGGAGGGGCTATTACCTTTCTCTTTTTTTTTCCTTTCTTATTCTGCAGTCTCTTGGATGTGATTATGCCCCTTTTCAAAAAAAAAGTTAATGAAGTATTTTTCAACTGATCTTAATTATATTCATTTTAAGTTAAAATATATTCTTCTACTCAGTTTGACTTATGCTTATTTCCAGCTTTCATATACTGACACTTTCAAAGCACCTTGTGTGTGTGTGTGTTTATTGAGATCAAATTCTGTATGTTAAAACATGACAAATCTTAATTGCTTGCATGCAGGTGACCCCACAGACCTTTTTTCCATTTTTACTTGGAAAAGTGAGATCTAGTGTAGGGTTTCCTTCAGCTGGTTAAATAGTTTCTCACATGAGAAATTTATCAGATATAATTTTTAGAAATGTCAAGGATACTCCTGTGTTTATAGCATTCATTTGCCACCCCATAAGAATCCTTCACTGTAGCTCTGATTTTTTATTCAACACATAACGGTGATTATTACATGTGAAAAAATTGTTAGCTCTAATTCCCTCTGCCCTAGGGAAGGTGTATCTAATAATTTGATTATTTTTAATTTCTACCAATGCTTTTTTTTTTTCTTTTACTTTTCAGAATTAAGAATTAGACCTCTCCATTTTCAGATCTAGAGCCTCTCTTTGTAGTTGGGTTAAGAATTTTTTCTGCACCAGCTCCTGATGCCTTGCTCGTTGCTTTCATATGTAATCTTTTAGGGGGTCTCCTTTTAGATGCCAGGCTAAAACTAATCCTACCCAGCCTGCCCTCAATGCCCAGACATTCCATATTCTGCAGAACTGTAATGCAAAGCTCATAAAGTAGGACTACCGACTTGAACTTCTTGTGAATCACTAAGGTCTGTCCACGTTTCATCTGGATGTGAAAATTGTGGGGAAGTCCATGTTTGTGTGAGATTAATAGCATCCAGAGCAGAATTCTGTTCCTGGCCACAGACCTGCCAGGGGTCTGTGTCAGTCCTACCTGCTATGGTAGGCTGGCAGGGGACCATCCCATGGAGGGATGTAGACTGGTGGTTTGACATAGACAAAGTTTTGAAGAGCTGTGGTAAAGCATATAAATAAAGTCAAAGCAAGATTCCATTGGCTAGACATAGACACCTACTATTGTTTGATGTGTCACAGAGCATCCAAGACACACATTGGATATAGGACAGGGCATCTAGGTCACAAACAAATTTAGATCTCTGCCTTTCTGGAGAGACAGCAGACTATGTAGCATACACAACAAAATGTTAAGTAACTGCATGCCTGCAGCTTTAAAAATCTTTCTTTACTTCTTTGACCAGCATCTGGAGCGTGTGGATCCTATAGGGGCTTTTCCGCCTTAGTGACTTCTTTGACTGTCAGTGTGGTTCAAAGTGTACCCAGAGTATTCTTGAAATGCTTACTTTGGTTTAGAAAGAGGCAAATCTGGTTTGTAATTTTCCCCTTCCAAATTTACACAGTCTATCATAACAACTGGGGCAGTATTTCCATGTTGAGATCATAGCAGTTCTTTCACCAGACAGTGACAAATGATGCAAGGTGGTGTTTTTCAAACTTTTTAAAAAAAATACTCGGCTGAAGATCAAGTAAGTCAACTTCTGGTATCCTGTCAAGTCCATACAAATTGCAAGAGTTACAGAATAGCTAAATATACAGTTTTCTTATCAGTAAAATGTAAATAATATCATCCGACAGTGTGCAGTTTTTATATACCAGAGCTGCTGTTCTGTGCTTTGATATGGCAACTTGAAAAGCTTCAAATATGTATCAAATCTTAGGAGCTGAGAAGCCAGATGGGGTGTGAACCCACAGTGTAGGGTAGTCCCTGTGGGTGGGTTAAAGTTTAAGATTCAGTATAGGTGTCTGTAGTAGCTATCTACAGACACACCAAGTATCTCATGCTGTAGTCAATGGAGAGCTAGACAGTATGGGCAAAGGTGCCTAGAGACTGATATTGTCCAGCCTGAAGTAACAGCTAGTAGCTGATAAGAAGAATTGCTCCGCAAGCTCTGACAGCTATGTTAACTAGGGATACGCTCAGTTGCCTGACCATAGGCAGCTGGTGCTGTTTCTGATGCCAAAGGATATCTGAAACAACTACACAGGTTTGGCAGACATAACAGGGGCCCTACCTGTACCCTTCTGTACCTTTCTGGTCTAGCAGCTGAAGATCGTTGATTCCTTATGGTATGTCAGCACCACTGGTTGAAGTTGATGGAAACATGCTCCTAATGCATATGCACACAGCTATATGCAGGTGTCTTTAATGTAAAAATGAAACCCACACAGAGTGCTCCAAAGACTGCATTGAAGCCCCCTAATAGAAGCTGGTGCTTTATTAACTTTCACAATACTTGTTTATTTTAGAAGGTCACCCCTTTAGCATCGGATAAACATACTACCAGGAACCAGACAATAACTACCAAGAAGCAGAACTACATCAGTAGCACAGAGCCTTGTGAGAGTGGTCCCTTTTTTTCCACCAAATCCCTGTCACCCACAAATTTTATTGTGCTGACTCTCTCCTCCTGTTGTGATGAGTACAGGAAGTGCTCTAAAAGGATGCCTTGTGTTCTTCCTTGTTAGTTACTTCCCACACCATGTGTGCTAAGGTACTGACCAAAGAAAGCTAGGGGATTAAAGGGTTAACTGCAAGTCGCTTAGACCTGTTTTCATGCTTTTGCATGAGATATGTGACATCCTTACCAGATACCAATCCAAGGATATTGCTGTAAACTAGTGATTGATTTTTTTATTTCCTGGGGGAACTAGAACACCCATGGTCGATATTTGTGCTTCCTGACCTTTGCAGTATCATCTCTATGTATGAACCACTGCAGATCCATCTTGCCACCCCGTTCTTCCACATCCAAAGGAACTGATGGTACAGATACTGCATATATTTTCCCTGACACAGTCTCTCAAAATAGTTGAGTGCAATCTGCTTGTGTTGTACAAAATTGTAAACTCTAGTTAGCCTGTGCAGTTTACCTTTGAAAGTCTGGTGACAATAGTACATGGCAGACCTGAACAGATCATATGACCCTATAATGAATACTATAAATCTGTGTTTATGATACTTGCTGAGGTCTAATCTGCAGCCGTGCCCCCGCCTGGTAAATATTCAGGATTGCTAGGTATTTGTTACTGCATAGAAAGCTACATCAGATAGGCTTGCTATTTATAAAATGAAGGTAAAGATTCAGCCCTATGTAGCAAGTGAAACCATTCCCGAAACATGAAACGTATATCTAAACAGTGAAACACAATGGCAGAGGTCACAGTGCCAAATTAAATAACATGATAATAATTAAATAACGTTTGGTTAGAAAGCGACCCATGGTGTGCGACCCCTTGACTTTAGTTTTAAATTGTGTAGAAGTCTATTGAATCCTTGTTTCAAAATATATGTGATTCATCAGGGTTTTATGTCAGAAATATCCCTTCCAGAAGACGGATGAGCACTCAGTTGCACACAGTTTGCAATGAAAGCAGGGCATGCAAACCTGACTGATTAAAGCAGAAATTACCGCATTTGCTGCTTTTAAATAAATGCAAAGATCCTAAAAATCCCCTGTAAGGTGGACTTTCCCTCACAGGATAAAATGGAGTTAAAATAGTGTCAATAAATTGTGTGAGAGACTGTATCAGTCTGTGCATTGATAGTCTGTGCATGCAGGATAAGAACATTGACTGCCTGCTAATCTATTCCCAGATGGAGGTGGATGCAGACGAGAAGCGCCATCGCACACGCTCCAAAGGTGTTCGAGGTACGTCTCTTGCTTCAGTAAATCACTCAAGGCCCCCGCTCAGGGTGACCTTCATCCTCCAGAATCTCTTTGCACGATTCATTCTGACCCTTGCTTTTACACAACCTTTCTGGTAATTTTCTGTAGAAGAGGGGTACTTGTAATAGATGATAAATTTTTATATATTTTCCATCTCTCTGCAGTTCCTGTGGAACCAGCCATACAAGAGCTGTTCAGGTTAGTGCTCTGAGTGTAAAATGTATCCCCATTAGCAATTTAGAAAATTCATGCCTTTTAATGGGTATAATGCACTTTCAAGTTCATTGGTGGTTTGCTCATGCCCTGCTGCACTGATGAAATTAATTCCCTCAAGACTTGCTAATAAAAAGCATCCCCCTTTTTTTTTTTTCCCTTCAGTTATTTGATTTCTCTTTCTGTCTTTGTTGCCCTCCATCTCTGTAATACCTACTGCCTGCTTTTAGTATAATCTTTCTGCAGCACACCAGCACATATATAATTAATTCTCTCTCTTTTGCAGCTGTCCCACGCCTGGCTGTGATGGCAGTGGTCACGTTAGTGGCAAATATGCAAGGCACAGAAGGTAATATCTGTAATTTTTCATAATTTACTGAAGAGTTTTAGTAAACAAGTTAGCTGGCCTGACCTTGATAAACCAAACAATGATAAGAATTAGCAGACATTTGCAAAGCCATTCATATTCACTTTTTGTTTTCCAAATGTCAAAATTTAACTCACATTTTTGCCGAGGAAACTTGTTCTCATTGTCAATCTCTCAATTTTTGCATACTCTTGCTCATTATTTGCAAATTAAAACTTGGCCCTACCTCCATGTTGGTCGCAGTGTGACTTCTGTTATTTAATGTGTTTTATAACTGAATGAAAACAGGCTTCTGAACACTTTTAGGTTTGATGGTCAGGTTAGAATCAAAGGTCAAAGCATAAGACAAATCAGCAATAATAAGCCTTCAGGGTTCAAAAGTTACAGTTATAAATACCTTTACTTCAGTATGCAAGCAATGATATGTGGAGACATCTCCTTTAAGAAAATGGTTTTAGCTGTTCATTGTTAACAATATGTCAAGGTAGCGTATGTTACACATACTACATGTGCTTCAAATTAATTTAGAGCTCATTCTTTACAGTTCTGTGTCTCCAGTGCCCATGTTAAATAATGTGCAATACCTGTATAAATAGCATTCTGTACCTGAATAATTTGTCCATGAATTTCTCATGCAATATTTTGAAAATTTAACAGCTCTAGCATACATGAATTTTTCTTATGTTCTGTGTGTTTAATTTAATGTATTTTATACAGCAGCCTAATGTAGGAGATAAAATGGCTGATGTTTTGGCCATCTCTTCTGAATAGAGGGAGGTGTTCAAACCAGTGTTAAATCCTGAAACTGTTAAGATTTTTTTTATTCTTGACTTTTTTGGGTTTTAAAGCACTTGTTGTGTTCATAAAACCACTTATTTCACACCAAATCTGATAGCTCTGTTGTAGTGAGGTCATGTGGTTTTTTATTAATTAAATTGAAGTTACATGTTTGTAGTTAAGGCATTTATTTGAAACAGGAAATCATATCAAACAGTGACATGTCAATCCACTTGGTCCCACTCAGTCCACTCATGTGCCTTGTTTTCTCAACAGTGAATGAAGCTTAGGGACATACCCAAAAATGTTTTCAAAATTAGAACAAGAAAAGTCGTCTACCTGCTACTAAAATTATTTTGAATTACATTTAAATATTCTAAACAATAAAATAATTATATTCAAATTTCTTTTACTAATCTTTTTTTTCTCGTAAGAGTGGTGATGTTTTTATGGTTATTTGAAGGGTTTGGTTAGATGTGAACATTGATTTAGGAAAAGTAACCAAAACCATTCCCCTTAAATTATTTTTCTTAAATTCACTTGTGATTTCTCATTTAAAACCATGATTTTCTTTTGTCCATTTTCTTCATGTAAATACAAGCCTCATCAGTAATTAATGAATGGCACCAAATCCTTCTTTTCCCTCAGAAATTTCATGAACAGTCAACAGTTAAATGATGTGATTACAATGTCCTTTCTATTTACAAGATTGTAACTAGGTACATTTCTTTAAACTTCATTGGATTTGTGTGCAGATTTCAAAAACAAAACTCTTGACACGTACAGAAAGTAACCCTTTTAGTTTAAAAAAACTCCAAACCTGACTTTTCTTCTGAATTGCTCTAGCTTTGATCTATGTGTCTGTGTTTGTGTAAAATCACCCTTTTGGGGGAGAGTGGAGGAATAGATGTGAAGTTTGGAGAGATTAGATGCAGTTTTCAGACGTTAATTCCATATTTTGCTTTCTTGACATGATTCTGGTATGTCAGTACACAAACAGACTGAATCTCAGAGCTGTTAATTAAATGAAAATTTGGGTGGATGCACAAAGAATAAAAATTGGAAATACATCAAAAATTCCTTTTTTTTTCCTACTGGCTAAAGAATTTGTGGGGTTTTTATGTTTTCTTGTCACCCTGATTGCCAATCCACTAATCAAAA
Source organism: Zapornia atra (assembly GCA_013400835.1). Lineage (NCBI taxonomy): Eukaryota > Metazoa > Chordata > Aves > Gruiformes > Rallidae > Zapornia > Zapornia atra. The sequence continues at coordinate 26,099 of VZTU01004418.1, read as the reverse complement.
TATATTTAACCAATATATGTCTTATTTAGTGTAGAAACACAAACTTCTTTTTTGAGGTTTACAATGTACAGATCTGTTTTCTAAAAGAGCAATAATTTTTTTTTATCTAGTCCAACCAACACCTTGTAAGTTTATGTTTTTGAATGAATCAGAGGGAATTTATCTTTTTCTTTTTTTCTGTTTTGCTATTTGGGTGGAAAGGAACCTAAAACATTTCTTCCAAGCCAATCAGACCGTCTTAAAAATTTGATGTGTTCAGGGAATTGCATATCTCAGCTGATGCCTAACTCAATTCCGGTTAGACCTACAGAGCATTTTAATGAGGTTAAGACCTTTCCATTCACAATACCAGACCGGCTCATTATTAGCAATGAATTGTATTTGCTTCCACTAGATGTAGTCAGAGCTCCCCAGAATTCTATTTCTTCTGTAACATCTTGAAGTCTCTGGAATTTCTGTCTTTCTTTTCATTGTAATTTTATCCTTCTGATACCAATGTGATGGTGAAAACCCTTTTCAGATGCTACATTAAGCTTGAACTGAAATAAATATCCTTTTAAATTTTGAGACAGATTCAGGGGATTAAATGTTCTGCTTATAAAATACCAGGTAGAAGTCAAAGTAGAGTTTTGTACTGTAATTGTATTCTTAATTATGAAAGAGCTGCAATGTTAAGGTTAGCTAGGGATACAAGCAGGCCTTATATGCCATTGATGTTTCCTTTGAGGTAACAGCTTGTATAATTTCCATCTTTTTGATTATTTCTTTGTGTCAAATCTTCGTTTGAAGTGAAACCTTGTGTCAATTAGTTGGTACTACTGTGCTTTCACCTCTTAAGTTTGGTTCTTAATTTTAGCTTGTTAGTTGGGCCTGCTAATAGCTAAGATGGACAGGTCTCTCTGCAGGGTGTTTTAGGGCAGGACACTAGGATCTCTGAAGTAAACTTGATGAAAGTATCTCTCTCCAGTGACTGCACAGAAAGCTCAGAAGATTAGCATCCCAGTTTGGCCACTGAGAGTGTGCCCAAAGTTAGGTGGTGTGCCTGTCTTCTTCAGACCAGGCTTATCTCTTGAGTTTTCTTATATTTTATTAATACCCAGAAGTCTGAAGCTGTAATGGGCCCTCTAGCACTGTCTGTGATGTACACCATGAGGCAGTGCCTAGATGTTAGTGTTGACATAGACAGGACTTCAGTACCCATGGTTTATGTTTCCAGGCACCTGAGGCCAACTGAAGTACTCACAGAAGTTCAAAAAGTGTATGTATCTTGCAGTATCAGGTCCTGAAAAATAAAAAGAAAACCAAAGGTTGTGAAAAAGCTGAACACAAAAGCAAAACCAAAAAATAAGCCATAGACATGTTCAGATAATGGTGGAGACAAGAAAAGAATTCAAATTTTAGGACTGAAAGCCAGAGCCTCTCCCTAGGCCATGCTCTTGACACTGTTTAGTCTATTCACTTGGTAGCTCTTCAGGTCCATTTGACGTAGCAGCATAATACCAAACAGCACTCCAGTATGTTCAGAGCTGTGAATTAATTTTGAGCAACAAACCTGATCCAGATCCTTGAATACTTTATTGGTGAATATTCCATTTGGTTATACAGCAGTTTTAACTCAAACCACACCAGGAGAGTGTTCCCAGAACTGTGTTTTCAGGATGTCTGTTGGCTTTGTCTGTCTGTGTAAGAGCTTTGCCAGTTTCATTAATCAACTTTAAAAGCAACAGGTTTCACATTTTATCTCTACAAATGCAAATGTAAAAGCAAGTCATGTTTCTGATCTGAGTTCTGGAGGTACAAATCTCCTAGATGCTCTACAATAACTATGCACAAACTGGCCCATGTTATTTACTGAGTAGATGTGAATGACAGTTTTGGAAATATTACACCATGCTCTGTTGCTATGCATTTAGCTTTTTATTTTCCCCCAAACCCATCACATACCAAATGAAAGCCATGTAAATAGGCATGTATAAAATCATAGAATGTTAAAATAATAATCTTAACTAGATTCCATTAAAAAAAAAAACTGATTACATGTGATGGCCTATTAAAAAAGCTTCACAACACCATAGTTTTTGTTTTTTTTTTCTCAAGTAACAAAAGCAATTACATTCTGTAATGGGCTAATCACTTGCCAAATACCATGTGCTTCAGAATGAAACACTTTCTAACAAATAAGAGCCCTAAAAAGAACCTTAAGATGTTAGCATGGCACTAGTATAATAATTTAGGATTCTTTTAATGCATATATCTGTGTATATTTGAAAACACATAAAGCCGTTGTATAGAAATTAAACCAAACCACAATCGTAGTCTGAAACGGTATACATCAAATTTCAGTGAAGGATGAATTGTTAAGGCCAAATGATAAGCCCTTCAGATTTAAAATGTAAATACCAGTAAAGTTCTCACTATACCATGAATTTCAATTTGATCGCTGAAAATAAGAATTCAGATAAAATAAACAAACTTAAACATTTCATCTACCGAGAAATTTCACATGCCTTTTCTTCAGTTCATATTGCATTTGTAAAGGATTTTTTTTTAATTTATCACTGATATAATGACTTTTAGAAAGAAGCACATCTTAAAAATGAAGAGGGATCATAAAATAATGTTTGGATCTATAATGTATAAATTGACCCTAACCTTATAAAACACATTGCATTTCAATTTACCACCAAAATTCTCAATATCAACTGGTTCTTTGTTGCTTTACTAGGCTGTGTCTGTTTCTAGTACATTATAGAGGTAGAATTTGTTTGACCACCCTTTAATTTTTAAGCATGGGATTTGTCACTTGATACAACAGGTTTATTTGAATTTATAAATATTTGCAGTGCTCTTTTGATTAGGAAAAGCCCCACATATATTTCCTTGGCGATATATACTGTAGTTTAGCCATCTGTATTCTAGAACACAGTCAGTGAAATAATTCAGGCTCCGAAACTTCAAAATTAAAAGACTCAAATGTCTCTCTCTTATTAGAAAATTATTGAATTTCTGTTGTGCCATATTTCTTATTCAAATTTTTTCATTTCATATACCTGTTCACCCACCAGTTTGATTGCCATGGCTGCAGCCGTGGGTGAATAATTGCCTGTCTTCACAGGAGCATGTTCTGGAGCTAAAGTCGAGTGCTTGCTTCCTGATGTATGCCTCATTTGGATTCTGCCGACAGCCTAGGGGCTGTATTATTCATGCCTTGACAGATAGCACTCACTAAAAGCATTGGAACAGGGCCAGGTACTGGCAGAGAGATAGTGGAGCATTGCAACTTGCAACTGAGAGGAGCATCTATAATACAAAAAAGAGAAATCCTCATACCTCCCTTTTACTGGTCTCACTTTGATGGAGAATTCATTTGCATCAAAATAAAATAACCTAAAAATAAATACATTTTTTCTAAACCATGCTTGAAAGTTTAACACAATTTTCCACATTTAATTGCAAAGCTGATTTTAATTAGTAAGGCCCTGCATGTGAAAAATGAAGATTCACTTGGGTGAGTGTAACACATTGCAGTGTCTGCTGAATGCTCTAATTAATGTATGGCTGCTGTACAACAGGGTGCACTGTGGGATATTTATGAAAAATTCTGTGCACGCAGCCAGTCTATCTGTATTTTAGTTCTTGAATCCACAAGAATAAATAACTTTTCCCCCTTTATTCTTTATGAGACATCATTGTGCATGCCATCACTCCATCCATAAACTTTATGGCATGCCTGTCCTTTTTACTATTTGTCAACGATATTATAAATCAGAAGCCAGGACATACATATTTTAACATTAATTTGATAGCAGAGCATGGTTGCACACTGTACAGAACCTGAAGTCCACTGATGCATTTGTGTTAAAGCCTAACCACAGAACAGTGAGATCCTTATTGTTGCTTCCTTTTATTATATGGTGAAAAATCCCGGTGAAAAATCCCAATGAAAAATCCCAGTGAAGTATAGACAAATGTATATTAATTTCCCTCTAAGCTGATAGTCTACCTTTATTATCATGTTAAAGAATGGTAAAACTATTCACTGGATATTTACCCAAGGAAAATCTGTACGCTGGTACTGTCTATGCTATTTAATCCTATTTCTTTTAATGGTGTATTTTCTAAAGATTTGGCAAATTGTGGTAGATACCAAGAATAATGCTATAAATATATCATATATAAAGTAATCCACCATTCAGACTTTGTAAAAAATGTTAATAAATAAACCTTCACTGTTTTGCTAAATCTGGCTAAAGAGAAATAAATAAGTAAATAAATAAATAAAGTAAAAGCACATAGGGATTTTCAAACAGAGCACTGCAAACAATAAATAAATGTGCTGACAGAGAATCCATAATGTATTAGAGGTCTGTATTGGCTGCTGTCTGGATTCAGCAATATATCCTTTGTCTGATTGTTGATTAATGATTAGAAAGGTGCAAAGTTGGGTCTGAAACGTCAACCAAATATACACCAGGAATTTGTGTGTGGGTCTGCAACCTAGTGGCCATTGTCTAGAGGTGACTACACAAAGGAACCACAGTTCAATTCCCCCTGCCACCATCTGGATTGGGAATAGCAATTTCAGAGCCAGCCAGTAGCAGGATCTGCATGTGCCAGGAATACTGGCCTAAAAAGTGGGAGGGAGGGGTGAAGGTGGGGGGAGTGGAAATAGAATTAAAGGCAGGTGCGTGGATAGTACCTACCCAACTGTGCAGCAACAGCAAACAGCAGATTTGGGATGCACTTTCTGCAGTACGTCCCCTGGCTTACACTTTGCTGAAATGATACGCTCAATTTCTTTCAAATGGTAGGTGCTGGTCATACTTCTCATGCAGCAGTCCATCCATCTTTCAAATGGTAGGTGCTAGTCATACTTCTCATGCAGCAGTCCACTTTCTCTGGAACGGTCTGTCTGGAGAAGTTGTCATCAGCCACAAAATAAAGGAGGGCCATGCAGAAAGTATGGGAAATAAAATTTAAAAAAAAAAAAGAAAAAAAAAGAACAGAACATCCAGTAATACTGGGGAGATTTCCCCAACAAGATCCTGGAAGTAGCTATGCATGTTTTTCCTTTGCCTATGGGAAATTTGTTTGGTTGGCCTAGTAGCTTTGCTGATAACATTGTTTTCTCTTAGGAGAGAAATAAATAGTTTCAGGTTGAATAATTTGTGCTTTTCGTAATGGAAAAGAGGATCTACAGAGTTGATTTTCACATGATGGGCAAGACATTTCATTGCCCTGTACCTCTGTTTCCCCAGTTGTAAACAGGAGAATTTCAGGCATCTTAAGATGTAAAGAAAGAAGCATATATGGGGGCGTTATTACAAACACAGGGCACAAAACTCTCTGATATTTATCTGATATTTAAATAAAGACCTGCTTAATGTCCACTGATGTCAGAGGAAGTCTAACCATACATTTCAGTGCTTTTCGGATCAAGAATTTTTTCTGGAGGATAAAGCAAAATTAACTGATGTGTAATGATAAGAAAACTTTGCATTTAGAGTCAACTCTAGTTTTCCTATTTCACAGAATCACAGAATTACAAGGTTGGAAAAGACCTTTGAGATCATCAAGTCCAACCAATCCCACCCTAAGCTAAACCATATCCCTAAGTACCTCATCTACCCTGTTTTTAAACACATCCGGGGAAGGTGTCTCAACCACCTCCCTGGGCAGCCTGTTCCAGGCCCTAACACCTCTTTCAGTGAAAATTTTTTTTCTAATGTCTAATCTAACCCTGCCCTGGCACAGCTTCTTGCCATTTCCCCTTGTCACCTGTCACAAGAGACCATCGCCCACCTCTCTACAACCTCCCTTCAGGTTTTGTCAATTAGCTCTACAACATTTCTGTAAATATACTGATTCTGAGTTTTAAAAAGCTGGGAGGATTTGAGACATCTGTTTATTAATGTGTATTTTAGTAATAATGCCATCATAGTTTTTAGCCCTACACTAAACCAGAAAAGCCACGAGCAACATTGTGCACTGAGTTTAGGGTACCATGGAGCTGCCTGCATCCTTCTACCAAAAGGTCTTCTGAGCAGCAACGTATCTAAATGCTACATGTGCAGTTGGAAAATGGCCTGTGAGTTGGAGCATCCCAAGTTAGGGCTTTGGAGAGAGAAAGTACTGCTGAGTACTGATATCTGGATAGACGGGGAAATTAATTCCTTGCTCCAGTGTCCATGCCAAGTAACAGGTGACTTTTCCACCCATAGGTGGCGCCCATGCTATCAGAAAAGTGTTGCCCTGCACCTTCCTGTCCACCTCACTGAGAATGATCTGAACTCTGCTGGAATCATCAAAAAAAGAGATAAAGGAAATTGCTTAAGTAATAAATAAAAAAGTCATGGTTAGCTCTGTCTTTCAAATATTCATATTTTATGAGATTGGTCTTCCTAAGTATTACCTAGGCTACAAAAAGAATGTGAAGAAAACAGGAAACCAACCCAGAAGCAACCAGAAAGCAATGTCCATCTACCTTCTGCATGTTCTAAATCACTTGACCATGCCAGCAGAAAAATCCACATAGATGTATATGTAAAAAAAGGAGAGAAATGGTGCACAGAAAAAGTAAAGTGAGAAAACAAAACTAAGGTTGTAGGAAAAAAGAGAACAAAGAGTAATTTGGTGGTTATTTTTTTTCCTTAAAAATACACCAGTATGTATCTTTAAAGACTTAAATTTAAGTTTTTCAATAAGTTGAGACAGCCCTTTCAAAGACATCACTTCTTATTAGTGGCTGATATGAAGTACTGCTTCTAGTGGTGTCAACTCAGGACAGGGAAAGGAGAGATATTCCTGAGCCATCTTTGATGACAATATTAAATCTAAATAAATACATCCACAGCACAGAATCAAACGCCCAAGGGACAGATAGCTCCTGAAGACATCCTCAGCACTCTGCAGCTTAGGACACTGTAAATGGTGATAACTTCAACCAGATGAGTGGACCCTACCAAATTAGGTTCCTGGCTACCCACATGAATCACCTTCCCAAGAAAATCTTGAAGTTTACTGATTAGATGAAAAGGGGTTGCAGAACCTAATGTCCTTTTGATATTTGCAAGAACCAGCAGCACCATGCTGCAAGTATGCATGAAGAGTGAAGGAGGGGTATAATGCCCAAGAGAAGATATTCCTGTGATTGAAGTTAGGCCTGTGTCATAACTCTATGATTTATGGTAAAATTTGTAGTGCTGCAAGGCCAGATGAGACACAACAGGGTATGACTGGCTTTAAATGACAATTGCAGTCATTTAAAACAGCTTTTTCAAGTTCAGTTCCGTGAGGCTGGGACAGATTTCTCGGCCATCTTTTTTTTTTTTATTTTTATTTTAAGCAGTGAGCAGGTGACTAAATTGGATGAACAGTAGTCAGTGAATGCGTTCCGTCCAACTAATAGTCATGAAAGAAATTCACCAGTTATATGCACATACAGCTGCTGTTTTTCTCATAATGTCTCCAGGAGAAAATCTTATCTATATTCAGTGAATGGGGGAATAGGTGATTGGAACATAGTTAGTAAGTCTGTAATCTCTTATCTCCAGTTTGTGATCTATATAAACACAGCACTCACCCACTATGTTACTCTTTGCCAGCAGGGGTTAGGACAAGTTTCCACCATCTTCTGGGAACTTGCATTGATTATAGAGAAGTTAAGATGTCAGAACGCTTGTATTCTCTTTTCTTGATCTGTTCTTAGTTTGTGAACAATAAAATATCCAAGGATGTAGTTTTCTAACTTTGAGCAGCCACTTGGAGAGAGAACCCTATTTCCAGTCCCAGCACTAGCACTTCATATGAAAGACAGACAGAGAGGAATAGAATGAATACTTCACCGGTAGCAAAGAACATGTAAATGTTTTCTTTTGCATGAAGTATTAGTGAAGTGGGCACTCACAAGTCAGATTATTATAAAACTGCATGTCCTCTGAGAGGTGTAAAGTGAAACTTCAGTTACCCCTGGCAAAAGGGGATATTAAATACAAATTTCTCACATGTTTCTGTGTGCTCTATATTAGATAGTGTCTAAGGTTGGGATCGTGATTCCTCCTCTGACCAGCTCATAGTGAAAAGACTGAGTTCATCTCCATTTCTGTAGACAAAAAAGGCGGCTTAAGGTGATTAATTCTCAGAGTGGAAATCCCCCACTACAGAAAATATCTTCCTCCTGTCTGGATTACAGCCTCTAAATTCTGCTGTGTTAAGTGCCTACATGTCCCTAGGTATCAGAAGAGGAGCAGACATACCTCCCTTGGATGTTAGAATTTCATTGTGCAGCTATGCATAGAAACTGAGAGCGGTAATACGTTCGCTCCCCTAGTAAACTAGCAGTTCGTGACTCTGCTACCACATACAAAATTTGCGTCACAGGCAGAAGTTGAGTCATGCCTCTGAATTCCATTCCAGTGTCTTTTGCTTTAGCCCATCCTTCTTATATTAAATCTTCATTTATACCATGATTATCAAATTTTTTTTTTTTATTGAGTATTTCAGGGACAATAAACATAGTGTGCTAGAATTACTGATTCACTGTTTAATAGTAGATCCTTCTTGGGCATGATTTCTTCTGGGATGATCAGTGAGGAGTAATGGTTTGTTGGTTTTTAGTAACCATAAGGACTACTTCAGGAGAAGGGGACAAGCAAACAGTAAGCTCAAACAAGAGGCTATGTCATGTATCGTGGCATATATAATGAATATTCTCTGAGCCTTATGGATATTTGCATTTCACTAGTTGCCAAGCAAGAAAAAACGAGGACAGACTTTGAAATTGATTTCTCAGAGTGTTCTCTGGATATCCTATACTTTGTGAAAGGAAGTAGAAGATACAAACTCCCAATTAGGTAGCTTTACAACAGTAGCTGTATTTTATGCTCATCAAGCTTTTTCAACCATTAATTTCAAAACATTTCACAATTGTTAACACAGTAGCCTTAGTACATTTTGTGATGCTAGGCATTTGATTTCAAATGACACCAAAGGTCAGATTGCTTATGGTGGTGTAATGCATTCCCAATACCACATTGACCTACAAGACTGGTCCTAGCAGCTTTTTACCACCACACATTTATAGTGTGTATGAGTTTGGTATGAAAAGTGGGGGGAAAAAAAGATTGTTTGTCTGAGAATGTAGGAATAATTCTGACAGAATGTGATCGCATGACTTTATTTTGAGCAAGGCTTTGGAATTAACATTTCTAGATCTTAAAACACAGACACTTAGCTCTTCTTTTTAATTCCATGTGACATAAGGTATTATCAGCTTTACATTCTTCTGTCCCTTCCACAATGACGAGCTAAGAATTTGTCTCAGTGCTACTGGCAAGGAAAGTGTACTGCTTTGAGTCATAGTACTGTCTCTGTAGCACCTAGGTGAAAATTGGAAAATACTGACATACTCAGAACTGACGTGGCCTGGCTTTGCTTAGCTTGTGAGTCCTAAAGAAATCACAGGGAAAGACAGACTCAGAAACTGAGTCAGAGTTATAAAACAAATATCATTTAAGAAAGAATGCAAATAAATTCTGACTGCTGCGTTAACTTCATATCTTAGCAGTCAAGCTTGCTGCTTCCAGTTATGTTATTAAAGGATGTAGGAGGAAGGACTGTACAGTTAAAATGGCGTTAACTAAGAGTAGAGATGCTTGTTTTGAATGTCAGCATTTAAGAAAAACTATAAAACAGAGAAAACATTTAGCTTTCTTTATCTACTATAATTTTGATCATTCACTGAAAATTACAGCAGTCAGATTTAGAAATGGCAGTCTAGTGGACAGCTCGAGCAGAATTACAACAGAATTATCACGGTCAGTTAGGATTTGCTGGTAGCAATTTTTTTGTTTGTTTTACTGTTTGTGCATATTATAGATTAAATTGATCTCTTGTGTAAGCAGGAACAGAATTTAATTATGCTTACACCAGGAAAGTTTGTAATGATGTTACTCTAAAAGTTTGTGAAAAAAGGAACTTCCCACAAAGAAAAAAAAATTCTTGGCTGGTCTGAAAAAAAAATGATACCTAACTCCCTAATTTTTAAGCTGTAAGGAAGTTCAGAATCATCTTGTGCAGCATGAAAAAAGATTTACTAACTGGGTACATTAGAGTACAACTTTGCATGATGTCAGATAACTGGGAGTGACAGCATACCTAAGTATCTTATCATCCCTACCTTCAAAATGTGTATTATGGAAACTAAAGTGTCTTCTGACACCTAACCTCACGTTCATGTACATTAACCTGTTAATTAGAGAATGAGAGAAATTTTCCACCATTATATTTCTGCATCTGTGATATTCACAAAAGGCATTTAGTCACATAAACCAGATTATGAGCACAAGCTTCTAGAGCACAATTTAAATAGACCTTAGCTTCTGAACCCCGAGAGAAGGATCCACAAAAATCCCCAGTCTATAGCTGATCAAACTTGTAGTAGAATTTATGTATACCTGTAGTGGTTTGACCCTGGCTAGAGGTCAGACACCCACCAAAGATGCTCTATCACTCACCTTTTCAGCTGGATAGGGGAGAAAATATATATTGAGAGGCTTAGGAGTCGAGATAAGGACAGGGAGAGATCATTCGGCAATTAGAGTCACGGGCAAAACAGACTCAACAGGGAATAAATGAAAGAAAATTCTCTATTACACTGCACTGCACACAAAGTGACAACAGGGTCAGATAATGAGAAGCGCGACCAGATCTTAAAACACCTCCCCCTACCTCTCCCTTCTTAGCAGACTTCACTTTAGTCTTGATTCTTCTCCCTTCTTCACCCCCCATTGTGACACGGGGAAGGGCAGGGAATGGGGGAATGGGGGTTATAGTCAGTTCCTCACGAGTTGTTTTGCTTCTTAGCTGGAGGGGGGCACNGCTTAGGAGTCGAGATAAGGACAGGGAGAGATCATTCGGCAATTAGAGTCACGGGCAAAACAGACTCAACAGGGAATAAATGAAAGAAAATTCTCTATTACACTGCACTGCACACAAAGTGACAACAGGGTCAGATAATGAGAAGCGCGACCAGATCTTAAAACACCTCCCCCTACCTCTCCCTTCTTAGCAGACTTCACTTTAGTCTTGATTCTTCTCCCTTCTTCACCCCCCATTGTGACACGGGGAAGGGCAGGGAATGGGGGAATGGGGGTTATAGTCAGTTCCTCACGAGTTGTTTTGCTTCTTAGCTGGAGGGGGGCACTCCTTACACCCTTCCCCTGCTGCACCATGGGGTCCCACCTACAGGAGATAGTCCTCCACGAACTTCTCCAACATGAGTCCTTTCCCACAGGGCTTAGGCTCTTCACCAACTGCCCCAGTGAGGGTCACTACTATGGGGTGCAGTCATAGAATCATGGAATGTCTCTCAGTCTTTCAGGCTCAGACTGCTCCAGACTGGTCCTCCATGGGGTCACAAGCCACCCCTCGCCCCCCGCCCTAGCAAACCTGCTCCAGCATGGATCGATCTCTCTTTCTCACTAATCTCTGTCTCTGTCTCTCTCCACGGGCTGCAAGTGCTGGCAGACCCTTGCTCCAACGTGGGTGTCTTCTCTATGTGTCTTCTCTATGTGTTTACCTGCTCCAGCGTGGAGCCTCTCCATGGGCTGCAAGTGGGGTCTCGTCCTTTTCCATGGGCTGTGGGGGGACACCCGCTCCAACATGGGTTTCCCCACAGGCTGCAGGGGCATCTTCCTCTCCAGCACCTGGGGTGCCTCCTCCCTGCCATTCCTTGGCTTTGGTGCCTGCACAGTTTTTCACACCTTCTCACTCCCTTCTCTGGTGGCAAAATGCAACTGCTTGCATTTTTTTTTTCTCTTAAAGGGGATTCCCAGAGGCGCTGTGACCATCGCTGATGGGCTCAGCCTTGGTCAACAACGACTCCAGCCTTGAGCTGGCTGGTGGTTGCTCTGTCAGGCCTACAGAGGGCTTCTAGCTGCTTCTTGCAGAAGCCACCCCTGCAGCCCCCCTTCTCCACCAGAGCCTGGCCACGCAAAACTAAAACAATGCCCAGAGGTGCTGCCAGCTTAGCTGAGCTGTCCTGCTCAGGGCTTTCTACGTGCAAAACGTTTTTATTCTGCAGACTGTATGTACCTATACCAGCATCCTCTGATCCAGCAGGCACAGCAGGTGTTCTCTGTTTGCACTAACATTCAGGGAGAGCACTGATTTCTGCAGAGAGCATAGAAGCCATAACCCCTTTCTCTGAAAAATGCCATGGTAGTGGTACATCCTGAATCGGCAATGAGAATGCTCCCTCAGGAAGCAACATAGTGCTTCGGTACTCCATCAGCCCAAGCAGGCCCAAGCACATGTTAATTCCCAAGCCAGAACCATAACCAAAAGGATGTCAGGCAAAGACTGACTGGGATTAGGCTCCCTTCTCTCCCAGCTGTTGAAGCCAGGCCTACAGACAAAAAGGAACATGAGATTTTCTCCAGAGAACAGAGAGAGAAAAGCTAGTTCGGTGATTAAAGAACTCCTCTAGAGGAAACAGATTTGGAGCCATAACAGATTGATTGATTGGGAGAAAAAAGAATAAAAAAGAAAGGTCTTCCATTTTTTTTTTACAATTGTTTCAACCTGAGTTACTAAAAAAAAAAAAAAAGCCGAGAACAGTATCACACTGCCATTATCAAAACAGAGGTCAATAGATTAGCCGTCCATACTACAGGCATGACGTTTTACCTGCCTCAGAAAGTGTCTTTTTGGATTTACAAGTCATATTTTCAAGATGATGCCTAAGTCAGAGTTGCAAGAAGATGCAGAGATCAACAAGAAAGAGACAAGTCATTTTGGAAACTTTTTTTTTTTCATGGTACTTTATATTTCTTAGCATAGATATACCACAGTCAACATGCTTGCTATGCTGGCTCCCATGCTTATATACCTATATATTACCATGGGGGAATTTATTCACTAAGGAGCTTAGTCATCTAAACTTAAGTACTTTCATGTTATGTGTGATGACATTTAGTGCTGCCACAACTATTCCCATTATAGATCTGTGCCCCAAATATATAGGGGCCATTTTTAAAAGTGACTAATATATTGCTAACCTGCTTTCAATGAGACATGTGTTAAGCATTGAATGCCTCTAACTATTCAGAAAATTAAAAGTAGTCTCTGAAATGGCATACACATTCTAAAAAGTTGCCTTTCATCTTTTAAAATGAAAACTTTTTAAAACTAAAACTTTTCTGTTTTTTTTTCTTGCCATCTTTCTGTTACATACTTGTACTTCCAGCCATTTCCCAATTTCACCCTTTGGTCCTCGGACAGTACATCATTCTGGACCTTTTTCTATTCAGTCATTGACCCTTGCTACCTTTCCTGTCTGTGCATCTTTAAAAGGTAGCTGAGCTTCAGAAAGGGATAGCTGCCACATTTCCCTGTGAAATCTAGCCATAGGAGGTATATTGGCAGCATATTTTGAATGGAAACCGCCATTTCCACCCACAACCCAGCTGCCACATTTAAATCATGCTGTGTGGGGCTTCCACTCCCTTGGGAGGCTATTTTCATGTTCTTTCAGAGACACTTCTGCAGTCTAATAGAACTCACTGTCAGCTATAAAAAGTAACATTATATATCGTAGTTTTTTTTTTTTTAATCGTGATATGAGTCAAGTTGGAGCCTCACTGTTCTGGACTAGAATGTGATAGAATTCAGTTAGATTTTTTTCATTTTCCCCTTCCCCGAACGGGAATCTTTCCTTTCATCAGGTATTTCAGAAAAGGCCAGATTAAGGCAAAGCCACTTAGGGCCTATCTAGACAGCTGGCTTTTGGAGTCATGTTGATTAAGTCAGTAGGTAAACTTTAATTTTTAGACAAGACTATTTCTAATTCTTCTAATAATGAAAAAAAAAAGTTGGAAAAAAAAATTAACTGAACATTTTGTCCTTTGAGTCTGCCAACAGCTTGAATCAATTTCTTGAAGATAGGTGAGCTTGTATCTTAGTTGAAATGCTACCTGAAAACCCCCCTGATATTACAACAAAGCAACTTCTGTGAGCTGCAGAAGAAATTAGTTCGGCAGATTGTTAGCACAAGCAAATATACATCTTTCAGGATGTAAGTCATTGAAGGGTATGTGTGGCAGCATTTTCTCAGAGGGGGGAATAATGATCCACAATACCTGCCTTGCACTTCCCCAGGGTGGAAAAACATAGGCCATTATATTTGTGTCTCTTGAAGGATGTGCCTCATTACTGCCACACTGATTGAAGGCTAGGAAAGGAGAATTGGGTGTGTCTAGACCCCCAGATTGCTATTATGCATGTCTGATAGGAACTGCTAATAGAGACTCTAATGACTGTTGAAAATTACATAATGCTAAAATAGTTGTTTCCATCTAGAGTGAAGAACATAAAGTCTTGGTTATAAGATTGTGCTTACAACTTTGTACGCACTAGTAAACTGGCAGGTGCAACAGCAAGTATCCTATTGTCCTAGAAATTAGTCCCAAGGAGGTATAACGATGAAGGTATATTAGAAAGCCTCTTTCTGTTAAACAGACATTTATGGTAACTTTTTTTTGTGTAGAGCCCATTAAGAAATACAGCACTCTTAAAAATTAGTATGGAGGATAAGCTTTCTGTTCTTCCTAATGTTTGATAAATGCATATTAATAAATGTTAACATTTTTACTAAGAGACCAATTCTAGCTGCAGCTCCATAATGCAATAGAGAGAATGCTGTCATTTCTGTTCCGTTTCAGAATAATCATGTTTTCTCTGTGTTATGGAAAGGCACAATCTTTTTGCTGTTTTTCAAAATAGGAAGATTTAAACATCTCAATCCTCTAACAACCAGAATTTAGAATATTTCACACTTGAATGACTCCTAACCAACCGTGCAAGACAAAGCATGGTGTCCTGTAGCTTATGCTGGAGGTGAGGATCCAGTACATAAGCAGTAAAGTGCTTGCAGCTTGTATCACTTTGGTTTTGTTTGGGGTTTTTTTTCTGTAATTTCAGATGTTTACTGATGACAACCACATTCTTTGTTAGAAGGTTGCTCCACAGTATTATATCTTTCCATTGGTTATTCTGTAGCCATTAGGGTTTGGATCAAGTAAGATACTTCCTGCTATATTTTCAGGAAAATTCTATGCCATGTATGTTTCTTCAGCAAAATTAAGTTAGGAGGCAGTACTGTTGTCTATCTATCTAGAGATGATGGGAAGAGTATTTGTGATAGGAATCAGTAGCTGATGGTCTCATTATAGTAGCCCTACATTAGACATGCAATAAAATGACAGTGTACTCTATTACGCAGTACTTAAGTACATGCTAGAATGATAGTTTGACCTGCTGTGTTGTTGTTAAATATGATCTATCAAGTCTGTATCTAAGGATGTTGATTCTACTAATATGTATCTAGCCGTGTTGTTAAATGATTGACAGTGTAACTGCATGAATCACCTTTGATTTCCAGCAGTTTATTTCCCTTGATTTTTGAATGCTTGGACTGAGCATGTAGCTTAAAAGCGATTACATTTAAAATAGTGGAATAAGAAGATTTCTTATCATGTCCAAGGCTCAAACATTGCAACTATGCAAAGATCTTTTGTAACTGATATATGTGCTCTTGTAACAAATTTGAACCTTTTCAAATTGGTGAATGCTTGATTGTAAACTTTTCCCATTATATGATATCAGGTTATAATGAAAAATAAATTGAAATCCGCCCTGGCCTTTACCTCTAAAGAGAGTTGTCATTACGTCTGAGACTGAAAACACAGGATACCTAGAATTCTGGATGTTTTGGCAGCTCTAGATACTGCTTTTATTTGGCTCATTGTAGACAACCTCATTTTTGTCTCTTTGTAAAAAAACAGAGGGTCTTCTTTCCTGGTGTTTTTCTTCCAGTTTAGATTTTCGCAATAAATGTGGACTTCAAGTTTTTCAGTTAGTACAGAAGTCAGTGTTCTTTGAGTTAATGGAGAAGTGGTCACTGGCTTTGTATGTTCCCATTTTTACAGGTCTGGGTTACATCTAAATCAACATCGAAGTGTGCAGAATCAATAGCCACTTAACAAAACTTGATTATATGCATTTCATCTAATGAATCAATATGAGTCATTAAACCTGTGCTCTTTGCACTGTCCTAGTTTCTTTGATCAGTCCCTGTATTCAAGGGTCTGGCAACAAGACATAATCAATTGTGGCTTCCAGCTCTTGAATGCTTAGTTAAGTTGAGTGTTTGCCATCCTAAGATTAGAGTGCAACTACAGCATTTGTCTGACATTGGATCATGCAGGTAGTTTTGAAAAGATTGCTAAGCTATAGGGAGGAGAATTATTCATGTTAAGTGATACAGCAGCGTGGAAAGGAAAGAAGCAGGGTTTTGGTCTTCTTTTTACAAAAGTATCGTGGTGAGTGATTTTAAAATCTGCTTTGTTGGGGGTGGACATACAATATTGAAAAAGAGAGAAAAAGGCTTGGATTTCTCTCACTTTTATCAGGTTCCTAAGTGAAGTGATAGAAATAAAAGTTAATCACCATTAACTCCCTTTACTGTCAGTGGAGAGATAGGTGAAATGTCTAAGAAAGGTGAGATGAATTACCTCCCAGGAGCTTCTCCTTTCTCTGCATTGACTTATGATGGGAGCTTAAAGTGACATGGATAGACTTAGCTTTTAAAGCCTAAGGGTAGGTGAGAGAGGAGCCCTATCCATGACATCATAAGTCATGGGGCAATCAGATATTATATTGATTTATTTATATAAATACTTTTGAATAATCTACAGCCTCAGGACATGCACTTTCCTAACCCGTGTTGCCACATGAGTTTTTGGTTTCATGATTTGTTGCATTTTTTTTGTATCTTGCTTTAAATGAGCTCTCCAAGGCCGAGATGTTTCCTGTGTATTTCTGCAGTACCTAGAAATATATTGCTATTCTTTACTGAATAGCTGTTGGATTCAACCAATTAAATAAACTTATTAGTTAAATGAGTTAATTATTACAAAACTGAAAGTTGTTATATCCCAAGAGCAGAGGCTCTGGTGATGGGTGAAATGATCTCGTTAGCCAGAGGGAAATAAGTTTGCCACTATTCATCACAGGGTTCAGTTACAGCAGTTTGGAGTCTCAGTGAATTAGGATGGGGAGGTAATTCACACTGGAATGTATAGGATCAAATTAAATAAAAGACCCTCACTTTAACTTGTTACTGTGACTGTATTAACTACATCAAAGCTAGTCTGCTCTACTGTGTTTTAAAATACATATTTCGATATCTGAATTTCTGGGAAAGAAACCCCAAAATATAAGTTTTGAGTGCCATCGTTTAGTTATGGCAAATCATTATATTCTCATGTTATTCAACTCATTATTCAATACTGCTTTTTAAATATATTAATTTTCTTTAAGGTTTATTAGTTAAACAATGCTATGGACATGCCTAGATCTGCAGTGTTTTTAAAAAGGCTCTGAAGTGCAAAAGGATCAATTTGGCTTTTAAAGCTCTGTAAAGAAAATATCACATCTTACTACCTTTACCTTTTGAGATACAGCATGTCTCTGCACATTTCTGTAATTGTTCTTACTGTTCCATTGTGCAGTACACAAGTACTTGAAATGCCAGAAGGAAAAAGAGGGATAGAATGCTCTACATTTCACTCATTCCTATGAGTCAAGCTTATACCTGTTCAAGTAAATTAGAAGTTTTCAGTGAACTGAAATGCTATTGTATACATACCTAATCTGAAAAGTCAACAAACTTCTAACCGGTACAAATAAATGAAGCAAAGATTGTATGTTTTGACATTACACATATAAAAGCACTTTCTGCTTATAATGATCTGATTAGTTGAATCAGAAGCAAAAAACTTGTGGGAAAGTCTGAAATATGGCAGAACTCTAGAAATGAGGGGTTTTTTGTATTTTAAAAGGCATTTGTTACTTTTAACTATAATTTAAGTAGATAAAACCATAGTAATTTTGGCCCACTTTTGCAAAAACATTTAAACTTATAAACAATGGATAGGAACACAGATTTTCCAAATAACCAACTCAGGATTAGCACCTAACTCCAGCTGAGAAGATAGGAGTTAGGGCAGTTATTCTGTAAGTGGCCTTAGATGCTATGAAGCTTGGCAGTGCAATGATTGCAAGAAGCATGCCTAATTCTGGAACAGTATTCAAGGCTCTGGCTCAGTTTCCAGCAGGCTCCTGGAAAGCAGATTTGGGTAATTAGTCTTCTAGAGAGGGATTCATAACAGGCAGGATGCTCACACAGATAGTTTTAATCCAGCTGGTTGTAAACACCAAATCCAGTGTGTCCTAGCTCTGTCTTCTGGCTGCAATTAGGCACCTCTGTGAAATGAAAGCTCAAAAAATTCCGTGTCTTTATCGAACTTTGATGTGTGTCTCTTGCCATTTTCTCTTCTATACCTTAATGGTTAGAATTCTTAGCAAAGTTTTTTACTCTTCATAGCCTGGGAAGGTTTGACTCAATACTTTATCTATTCTAGGATAGTGTGCGGTCATTATATGGGACTTCCGTGCAGTAGAAAAGACTTCTGAAAAATAATTTCCTACAAAGAAATTTGACTCTACCAGTTCACAGTTATCACTGTCTGCTGGGTTTGCTGCTCATTGCTGTAGACATTTGGCATACTTTAAGCAATCAGTTGTTTAAATAGGAATGGAAAATCATCCTCAGCTGAAGGAGTTTATTCTCACAATTCAGTTGGTAAATCGCTAGGCTGGAGGCATTCTCTATTTCTGAATTTATTATGATTCTTTCATTCCGATCAATTCAACAGTCCAGCTTCAGCAAGAGTGCTACCAGCTCTTCCCATAGCACTGCAGTCTGCTGGGAAGGACATTCTCTTGGAGTGCAGGGTGTTCAAGGTCTAGGGTTTGGGGAGGTCCAAATATTTATTTTTATGTCAACTGATATTAGTTGATAGTACTAATCCCTTAAAGCTAAAACTAGTCACTGCTTTGAGAGTGATTTAAGAGGAAGCAGTGTTATGCAAATTAACTAGGTTTGCACATTCTTTGAAGATTCTGGTTTTTAGAGAACTTATCTGCAAAACACCTGGCTTCTCAATACCCTAAAAGTCTTCATCTGGAGACATGGACTTGGAAGTTATCTAGTCCAAACAAAAAATAATACTTATGGTACCCAGTGGGACAAGTCTCTTGGGAACTTTCTGCCTGAAGCCTTAAACAGAAGTTTGCTTCCAAACAGACTCTCCCTAAGTCTCTATTCTCAACTGTTTATGATAAAATTCCACCCTAGTGCCACTTCGGATACTTAAGTGTTTCACTAAATGTTTTTATAACCTCACTAGGTGTCTAAATAGTAAATTTTTAGATTCTATTGCCTACCAAATGTTTTGGTTTATATGAAATTCTCACCTGAAAAATAGAAAGAATGAGAACACTGTTGGTGGAGAAACTTTTTAGATTGAAAAAATATTTTGAAGTACTAATGAGAATCAGTTTTAGAACATAATATTGTCATCCCCTTATTTTTCTTGACTTGAATCTTATAGCATGAGGCTTCTGAAATAATAGATTCACTAGAAAGGAGATTAAAATGAAAAAAAAGAATGCTGGTAAACATGGCAGATAGGAATAACTTAATTGAAATTAGGTATTTAAAGTTGACAAAATCTTTATTAGTCACATAAGCTGCCTTTCTAATTCATGTAGAAATAGGATACTCTTAAGAGGATATTGTCCTCCAGACATAGGTTTCATATCCCACCTGAGCTGGTGTAGCATGGAGGAGAGAATATTAATCAGTAATCTGATTTAGGAAATACCTTGTATTTCTCTGGTCCTATGCAATATATAGTAAAAGGGATATAGGACTTGTTATAGTTTAGAAATAATAAACACACTAATTATGTTAAAAAGTATTAAAATATTAATAAAATATATTAAAAATCCAGAAGCTCAACTTTGGGAAATAAATATGTATTTCCTGAAGAAGGGTCCTACTGAATGTATCAGTGAATAGCATCGTATGTTTTTTAATGAAGAAAAACTGTGTGAGAATTAAAAAATACCATAAAGCATCTTCTAGGCAAGGAGTATAAATTAATATATTATTTCTTCATTTTCTTCAATTATTAATGTCTATATGTCCTCTTGGAGCTTATCACTATGGAATTCAACAAGATTCTTTCCACCGGAATTATTCATGACAGATTCTGAAACCCAGAGATGACTGAGACACACAGCAAAGCAGTGTAGAATATTCAAAAGTGTGTTTCAGGAAGCCCAAATATATATTCTGCTGAAAGCCAGGAGAGCTGAAGTGTGAGGGGAAAATAAGACAAACACAGCTGACCAGGGAAATACAGTGAGCAATAAAAGAATGGATAAAACTTTGCAGGACAGATAAATCAATGGGGTTGTTGCTTTGAGCAGGGATAAACAAGTCTAAAAATAAACAAATAAGGGGATGGTCACAAAAGCCAAAACTGGAAATGGAGAGAAAATTGCAGAAGCTGTAAGGACGAACAATAATAGATTTCACAAATATAAGAGGAACAAGAGGTCAGTGGGAGAGACACTCATCTCTGCATGTGGTTGGGAGGGGAAGTTGATGTCAAAGGCTGAGGGGAAGCTGGCATGGCTTTCCCTTCAGCGTGGTCACTGGAGGGGCCATAGGAGAATGTGCCAGAAACAGAGAGAAGTTTCCTGGAGGCAGAATCTGAAAAATTAATGAAACAAAGGGTGAGAGCGGAACAGGTTAGGAAAGAAAAAATTAAAAATAGGGTAGATAAACATTAGGCTACAGGTCTGCAGACCTGATTCCCAGGTTTCCAAAAGATGTGGACAATATTTTTTAACTCTTAGACTATGAAGTCTATAGTACATGAGATGCATAAGTTATATGAAGTGTATGGTTGAAGAGCAGAAGGAATCCAGAGCAAGCCAGTATTTTAAAGGGCTTGTAAGAAAGAAATATGAATTCAAGCACAGGCAAGACAAAATTTAGGATTGTTGAGAAAATTGGTAGCACATTCATACAAACTAATCAGAAAAGAGTTTACAAATGCTGAGTCAAAGTTAAAAGAGTTTATTTCCTTGGAAAAGTGACAAGTGTTTGTTTCTGTTAATTGCTGATGTGTCCTCAATTTTAATTCCATGAGCAAAGTCACTGAGAATAGATAAATAAAGTAAAAAACTAAAGCAAAATTCATGACTTTACTAGAATAGCTGAATTGCAAATAGATATTTAATTAGATTTATAAAAGCATCAAAGCTGATCAGGCAGCTAACTGGCATTGATTTCCATTGCCAGTTATGCACTTCCAAGGGAGACAGAATCCCAAGCAATGTCTTGAATTCTCACAAACTTTATAAAATGTTAGGCAGAAAATTATAAAGCCATGAAAAAAAAATTGAAAATGTTAAAAAATGGTAATGACAAAAATTTCTTTCTAACTTAGACCAATGATTTGTATCTAAAATTCATGCAGTTATACTTAGATGCTAAATACAAGAAATAAAGAACAGTTCAAAACAAAATAGACATATTTGTTATCCTAGTGTGCTATTCTCCAGTTCCCAGACTATTGTGAAATCCAAAAGGGAATTTGGGCGGATAGTGGATAGGATGGACACACGACATTACTAGAAGAAAACTTTTGCAAGTTTTTAGTATTCTTAACTAAGCAAAGATTGGGGCAAGATGGGGTTAATGTTCTGGCTTTAACATGGTAAAATTCAAGCTTGAATCATATTCAGTGGCCAAAAATTTTCACAGCTATGCATCTACTAGTGCCCTTTAGCCTTGATGGTTTTAGCTCAGAGATGATAAAGTGTCATCTTTACCTCTTACAGTCTTCTAAGGTTATGGTAAGAGGAAAAAATGAGAACTTGGGAATTACTGGGGCTAAGACAACTCTCATCTTTGACAATAAAAATCAGGATTTTGAGAAAATACCATTTAATGATAATGGTATTGAAGAAACTATAATGAGGGTTATACACATCACAAAGAGAAGGAACAGAAACCCAAAAACCAAGACACATTCACTCAATAATTATCATCCTGTCTGCTTAAATCCCATTGAGCTGATACGCAAGCTTCTAAACTCTACCTGAGCCCCAGGCTGTGATGCACCCATTTTCCAGGATGCAGCCTCTGTTAGGCAGCTAAATGAAACAGGTTCCTCCCTAATTATCCAGCTGTTTCTCTGGGCTCTACACACATTCTGAAATGCCAGTTCTGAGGAGAAATTTGCCTGCCTTCTCTCAGAGGTCCATACAGAGAATTTAAATAGGCATTCTCTGTTAATGTTAACCCCCATTAACACCTTTCCTCCTGATTCTATGCAGCTGGGTACTGACCAAAAGGAGAACTCACAGGGCAAGAGGCAAGAGAGGCATTTGGCAGTGAGCAATAGTGGTGACCGAGGGACAAAGATTTTCACTGCATTTGTAGGTTTTATAGAGAAGCATCCTTGAATAGAGACAAATACAGTCTAGAGAAAGCACCAGAAGCCTGGATGTCCTCTTTTCACAGTCTTAAGGCTCTTCAATTGGTGAAGGTTTGGGCTTTTGCTTTCCTGCTGTGTACCAGACTGAGTTTCTTGCAGCCAGCTGCACAGGGTCTTACCTTCCAGGAAAGAATGGTCTTCCCCAGAATATGTCATGCTACCTGCTTAATGGAGCGTGGTCCTGGGATCTGGAGGATGTGGGTCTACTCCCCCTCCAGTCTGCACCATTAGGCCTCAACTTTGATGTTGGTGTCTGGAAACTTTATCCCATTGGGACTACTACCCTGTACCCACTCCCAAATGAGGAGGATTGCATCAGGCTAGATGGAGGTGCTTAAAATTTATTCATTATATCTCGATAGTCTTAATGGAGGGAGGAGTTTAATTCAGGCATGCGGGATTAGACTTTAAAGACACCTACAGTCCTAGACAGAGAGAGAGGTTCCTGTGATATGCAGAGAAGGTCTCCCTTAGCAGGTTTTTAATGATGACTACCATCCTTGGTGACCATATGGATGTTGGACTCAGTGATCTCTTGAGGTCCCTTCTAACCATTACGATTCTGTGTTTCTGTGATATATGTTCCTTAGATACATATGTGCCAGGCAGACTGAGCCAGCCCTAGTGTGAAGTGCTTTAAAGTTCATCTAAGACAATGGCTAAGTTAGACACTTAAATAAAATGATTAAGCACTTAAATAAAATGCTTGTTACCTAAGTAGCAGTTTAAGTAGTTGGGATACATAGTTGCAGGCATGCAATTAAGTGGCACCATGGAGACACCACAAAGAGTGTAGTACTAAATGCATTGAATGGACCTATTTTTCAGTGGTCCATCAATAGAACATTATTAGAGTGGAAGAAAATGAGAAAGATCCTCAGTATTATTTTGTAATTGGGATAAAATAAATATAATATAATCTAAAAGAGGAAGCTGTAAGTAAATATGCAAAAAGGGCAAAAACAGTTTAAGTCAAAACTAGCTAATGACAGGAAGAAGACTAAAAACCAGTATAGCCTGAGTAGCATTTATAATCACACAATAAAAAAAAATCAAAGAGGAAGTTCTCTAAACAAAAAGTAATTTGTGTGTGTAGTCACTCTGTGTAGGAGGTTATAGGGGTTACACAAGGGTGATCACATTCTGCAAACACAGATATATGACCCCAGAAACACGTGGCTACTCTGGTAGAAGACCCAAACTCTGAAATGCTATTTTTGTTACAGTGCATTAAAATAATTGATGAGGAAGTGGTATGCAACTTTGAAAAAGTTTGATGTCCTTCTCTGACAAAAGATTTTGGTTTGCGGTTTGATTTCTTTCAAAGTGAGAACATATCCAACACTGGTCATGAAAACTTCTGTATTTGGTTGTATTGGGGAGCTTGCTTTCCCATTTACCTAGCCTTGTAGCATTTAATAGAACATAGCAGTGGAGAATTTATGAGCAATTCATCATTTACAGCAGTGTTGGTTGTATTTTCAATATTTAAATAACATTGAAGCGTATCTTAATTGTGCACAATCAAAACCTGACTGTTACACAATGATGAAACGTTGCTTTATTCCTGATTGTTGTACTGCTAGCTAACAGGTAGAATAAGGTTGCTGGTTTTTAAACTGTATTTTTATGAATGAGAAGGAAAACCACGTCTGTATCCATTCTATAACTGTTATGCTGGCATGCACGTGTGACACTTTCAGTCAAAGAGTAGTTGTTTGCAATTTTACAGGTTTTATAAGTGTCTTCTCCCTTGCTCTTTATTGTCTGAGCAGCATTTTGGTTTGAAAACCTGCATTTTGAGAACAGCAACTAATAATGATGCAGAATTAGAATTCTGTATGACTAATGTGACTATATGACTTGAGTTATACAATACAACCTACAGAAATCTGCAGGATAATGCAATAACTTGCATCTTTTATTTTTGCACAGTGTTTATGGCTGTCCTTTGGCAAAAAAACGGAAAACACAAGATAAGCAGCCCCAAGAACCAGCTCCCAAAAGAAAACCCTTTGTGGTTAAAGCAGACAACTCTTCAGTAGATGAGTGCTATGAAACTGATGGAACAGAGGAGATGGATGAAAAGGAAGAGGAAGAAGAGGAAGAGGATGAAGAGGAGGAGGAATATTCTGATGATAACGAGGAGCAAGGTGATGAGGAGGAGGATGAGGAGGAGATAGATCGAGAAGAAGAAGAGGAGATTGAAGAGGAAGAAGAGGAGGATGAAGAGGAAGGCGAAGATGTGGAGGATGAAGAGGAGGAGGAAGAAGAGGAGGAGGAGGAAGAGGAGGAGGAGGAAGAACGTGGTAATAATCAGAGTATTAGTAAAAAGTAAACAATGTGTGTTTTCTGGGTTAATCTTCTAGTGTGGTGTATGAGGATTTAGCTGTGCGGTTCTCATTAAAGATAATGGAAGTCATGCAGTTAAATCTCTCTGCTCCACACTGAAAATATACCCCACTGTGTTCTCTTAACGTTTATTTTAATAAGTCTGTCTTCCAAATATTTTTTAATACACCAGCACTCACATTTCAAACAAGGAGGGTGGAGGTGTATTTGTGCTAGAAATGTTTGCATAAAACGTAATCCTAGTAGTGGATTAATGCATGCAGTTACCAGGAAAATATTCATGAAGGTACAAGCAAAGCATCAGCTACAGCTGGGTGCCTGTACTGATCATTTGCAAGTGTATTTTCTGGATCTGCTTATATAATGTCAATGGTTGCCCACATAAATGCTGTCACAAGTTTGCAGATCATTTTTGTGAGCAAAAACGGGCCTCTTCCCTTTGAAAAAAATTGCCCCGTACTTCCCTCTACCACATGAAACTATTCGTAATGAACCGTTATAGTGTACTTCAGTTCTTTGAGACTTGAATGCTGTCTGCTTTAGTTGATTCTATTAAAAATGTAGAGAGTGAGAGGTTTGTGCAGGCAAAGTCCTTGTAAAATTCATAAATACGGTTTTCGTATCATGGCATAAATGCCATTTAGACATACAGGTCATTGGTAGTAACCACATTAATGTATTAGCAATGCGATTAACCTATTCACCTTTCTTTTTTTTTTGGGATATTGGGCTCTATATAACCAGTATTTTTGAAATACGTAATTAGTAACCATTTACTCAAGAGTCCATATGCTGATGACAGACATCATAATGCACTGGGGTGAAATGAAAGAATCATGCAAAAACTAATGAGCTATCTAAAAAGTATTTTGTTCCCATTTCCAGGGAACACGTTTTTGGTTGGGTAGATTCACCTTTCTAACCAATAAAAATATATGAAAAGCTTTCAGCACTCCTCAGTTGGATTCCTCTTAGGAACCAGGTATGAAAGTTGTATGACTTTTGTTTCAGCATTCTGTAAGGTCAGGTCTTAAAACTTATAGAAGACTTTGGAAGTATTCTTTCCATTTGGGCAAGATGATGGCCAGCTGGGTGGCTATAAGCATTTTCTCAGATATCTGAATTTGTAGCATTTCCTCAATTGCTTAAATTTGCCAACAAAATTGGTAGAGCATAAATGGCCAATCTTAAAAGCTACGTGAGTTTGATGCAACAGGGAAACCATTTCCTTTTTGCAGGGAACTCTGCTGCTTCAGAACCTGGAAGAAA
>VZTU01004417.1:4731-18222 GCA_013400835.1 Zapornia atra | reverse complement strand
CATTGATGAGGAGGAGTTATTGACATGTATACTAGACCTAAGCACTTAGTCAGTGCAAAGCACAATGCTGTTTTGAGTAGTGATTAAAACTACTTAATCTTCAAGACTAACAGGGACATACACCAGAACATGCTTGGGAGCCAACCAGTGAGAAAGAAGCTCTGCAGAAAAGAACATGAGTCCTAATGGACATGACTGCTGTGGGTTAACATCAGCAGTCATATAAGCAGCATAAAGCTGCATGCTTACTTCTCCACAGTGGTGTGGGGGAGAGAACTGGAAAGGTAAAAGTGAGAAAACTCATGGGTTGAGATGAAGAGATTTTAGTAGAAAAGTAAAAACTGTGTGAACAAGCAAAGCAAAAAAAAAACAACAAAAACAAACCCCAAACAAACCCCAAAACATTCACTACTTCTCATCAGCCAGGCAGGCATTCATCACTCCAACTATTCCTCCTTTCCTCCTTCTTCCTCCAGCTTTTATTGCTGATCAGGACATATATACTATGAAATATCCCTTTGGCCATTTTGGGTCAGCTGTTCCAGTGGTGCTCCCCCAGTCTTCTGTGAACTCCCTATTCAGTGGCAAGGCACTATGAGAAGCAGAACAGGCCTTCAGCCTGCGTAGGCACTCTTCAGCAATCGTTAACACATCCTTATGTTATCAAAACTGTTTTGGTCACAAATCCAAAGCATGGCATCATACAAGTTACTGTGAAGAAAACTAACAGTTCTAACCAAAACTACTGCTATGACACAGCCATGTATCATTGTGGCAAAGAGGGCTAACAGTACCTCCTGCTAAAATTCCTCTTCAATCCCAAAATGAGCTTAGAAACCTTTAGGATTTCTCACATAAACTTTGTAACTACAGCTAATGCTAAGATAGTGTCCACTTATTTTCAAGGACACAATAACCAATTAATTAAATCTCTCTGCCAAAGCAAGAAATGCTAGTAATCTTTCCTTGGCCCGCAGAGATTTGTACCCAAAAGACAGTCTTGATTTTTAGACCATTGGATATAAATGGAAAGAAGGGAGAGAAAACCAGTTGTCTTCCATTCCTGCTAGGTCTGAACCACTATGCAGCAAAATTTGTGTCATTTGAGGCAGAAATTATTTATGCAAGTTATATGTTCCCAGGAGAAAACAAACAAAAAAAAGAAAACCAAAACCCCAAAACCCCACAACAAACATTAAGGGGATCTTGACCACACTGCACTGATGTTTTCTCTGCGGACAAAATTATGATGTAATTCTAGTCATTCCTACAGAAACTGCTCAATGGTTTTGTATTTGTGAACAGGAGGTCCCAATAGAGCACTCTTAACTACCTAAGACATCTACAGGGAGCCAGGAAAGTACTTAGAACAATTAAAGTGCAAGAATTTTGTACGAGCAAAAAAGCAGAGTCTGGAAAACCTTGTTGCTCTGGTATGCAGACTGCATGTAAGAAAATGCTTGTGATTAATTAGAACTGGGTAGAGGAATCAAGGCTAAAGTAGAACACTGTGTTGCAAGTATGAACTTCATAATTGTATGCATAGTTGGGGTGCACCTAGACAGAACGGTCAGTAATATCACATAAGGCCAAGTTTGTCTTATTAACAGTACTGGTAAATGCATATTTTGATATGTGTTTAACAGAATTGAGACCAATGATAAAGAAACAGAGGAGAGAAGATGGGTCCAGGAGTAGAAAAAGTTGAAAAGATGAAGGCTTAAAGTCAGGTAAAGAGCAAAGGAGATCACAGGCTTAAAGCAGGAGGGGCAAAGGTACCTACAGCAAGTAATGCATTTGACATGAAGACATAAGATGCTGGGGACCTACTATATTCTGTCAAATTTATATCTCCAACACGTGATCTGGAAGAGTGCAGTAAAGAGTACATCCTGGTACTAAATAGTTTTGGGAGGGAAGGGTTATAGAACAGTAGTTCTGTAGTGGCTTCTGACCCATTTAACATCTCAGTTTCCTATTTATTTTTGCATTTTGAACCTGTAAATATTTTCAGTGTGGTGTATCAAGTTGTCTAGGAGATGATTTTTTTTTTTTTCCTTCAATAATTGACATAATAGTTTGGTGGTTAGAGTGTTTTCTTGGAATATGGAAGAAAACTGTTCAAATATCTTCAGGCTGTAGGGACCCTCTAATCTAAATCTAAATCTAACAAGATAACAGTTCCCTTAAGGATAATTTCCTCCAGGAAAAAAAACAAACAAAACAACAACCAAAAAAACCCCACCAAAACCCCAAACCCTACTCTTTTATTTCTCATTTAAAAAACTCCAGTAACAGAATTCTGAGTAGATTATCTCACCAAAATCTATTAAGTATTTTCCCACTGACACTAAATTCCTAATCATCCACAGAGTGCACTTTGTGCCAAAGCCATCTGTATCAGATTCAACAGCTCTGTGATTACCAAGGTTGAAGTCACTTTGGACTCAGCACCACCTGTCACATTCTCTTTGACTTTAAAGCTTTTGGGACATCTCATCTGGGTATGAAAGCACAGAAACTGCATTAGGAAGCAAAAATCAAATTATGATATATAAATCTTTATTTCTCAGTGCTAACTTAATTTCTAAGCAGTGGAGTACTAGGACAATTTGTGCAACTCATTCTATTTAAAAGCCAATGTTAAGCAGACAGAAAGCTGAGTCCTATGTTACTTAAGACAAACTCGAGAATTGACATGTGAGGAGCCTGTTTTCCACTCTTTATTGGAGTTGAGTTTGAAATAAAGTGGTTTTTAGAACAATTGCCATTATTTATGAAATATCTTAACTTCATTCTGTTACTGATTTTTAAGGATATCTTTGCAACAGGGGTAAAATCTTGATCCAGCTATATCAAAGAATAATATTTTTTTCCTAGATACCTCCCAAGATGCCTCCCAAGATACAAGCAAGTGCAGCTGCTGCCCTTACACCAGGTAAGAGAGAAGACTGCATAGTGATGTCTATGCTTCACATTGTGTGATGGAGAGTGTGCATTACGTGGGGTGACATATTATCTTTAGTTTTCTCACCAGTAATCTGCCTCAGCCCTGTTTTCCGGTTGAGTAAAAAAGATTCCGGATTCCTTTTTCTATTACATAATTTGTCTTTTATTGGTTTGATTAATTCCTGCTTTCACACAATTACTTCAAAATCTCTGTAATTTACAGTGCACATCTCAAAGTGCTACAGAATAATAATCACTTGTTTCCCTAAGGCTGTTAAGATGTCATTCTTCAATATTTCACCTCAAACAGCTAGAACTTTATCTTACTCCATTTTGCTTCATGAAATTTGCTGTAAGTATATTGTGTGTGTGTGTGCATGTATAATATATGTCAGCTTGTAAATTAGAGATTGGCATGTTTGGGTTGTATAGAAGACACAAATCAGGCTAATTTCAAAATTAAAAAAAAAAACAAACCGCCAAACCTCACTAGATGAACATTAATCAACAACACAGTTCAAGTCAATTAGTTCTTGCAGATCATTTATTACTGCTATGCATTCAAAGTGGTTAGTCCTTAGTAATCACAACCAACATTAGCTGTGAGGATACCAAAGTGCTGTGTAGTCACACACTAATGACTATGGTCTGTGATAGTCTTCACTGCTGCCATTGAGGTGGTCAGACTTGGCAGCTCTTCAGCAAGGAGAGCTCAGACTGAAGTGGGTTTGTCCTGTCTTTCTGTCTCCACTTTTGGGACCTTATTCTTTTCCAAGACATCTGAGTTTTTAATCAATGTCCACGCCTAGTCTCTGACAGAGGCAAAAGAGAAGGGAGGAGACAAATGTGATGGGGAAGTTACAGGGCAGGTCGTCTTGCCACTATAAGACTCCCTTATTTGTCTACATCTCACATTAACCTTGTGGATGTCCATCCATAATATTTGTATAAGAGATAAGTGGACACGTCTGATTTTAACCTCTTAGGTGCAATTCCCATAAGTCCCAGAAGCAGCCCACTTTTTGGTGAACCACCAGGTACAAAGAACTGTTTATACAGTACAACTTATTAGTGTGCTTATATTTGGTCTCATAACAAGCAAATACTGAAATCTCCTTGGTGTGCTGCTATCTTAATGCATGCAACAGCCCTCTGCTTTAGCTATACAATATACTGTTGATACAATATGCCTTTTCCTCAAATAGTCCAAAAGTACTTTGTTTTTTTTCAAAGCGGAGCTTTTATTTAACATTTAAAATGTGCTATAATGTGCACAAACTACGTATTCAATAAATGTGCTTGACAGAAATGTTTCCATATAATAGTACTACTCCTGTGAGTAGTTTTAAAGTAACTGTCCTGTAGAGTTGAAGTAGACTAAAATGCCATGCCACGCAGCTTTTCCACATTTAATTATTCATGCTTCCAAGCCTTTGTTACTTTATAACATGCATGAGATTTAACTAATTTAATCAGTTTATTTTCACACTTTTGATTACCAAAATTCACATATAAAGCATATGTAATTGATAAGGGCAACTCAATATCTTTTATGATGCATTTATTCAGGAAATTACTTTAAGGAAATGTTTAATAAATAATGAAAAATCTGATTGTCTTCTGACTACTCATTGCTATGGCAGTGCTTACATCAGCTAAAATACTATCCCCAAAAGTATACCTTTTGTTTTGCTTTCTTTATATTTATTTTTCACATGGACCACAACTCTACCACCACTGAAAGAAACAGCATTTTTACCATTGGCTTCAAGAGCGTAACAGCAAATGACAAGGTGCTACTTTAAATGGAAATGCGATTAAATATATTTTTTTTTCTCAGCTGAAGTTTAATGATTATCTCTGGAAGATTATAACGTTATTTAATAACCAGGTTTAAATATTACATATTAAGCATCATAGTTATATGGAAACTATAGTTGATCGTAAAGCAAGTAGAACTAGAACAAGGTCATATGTATAGATGGAACCAGAATTATGGACTCATTAAATAATTATCTCATCATTAAAGACAAACACAACAGACACATTGTGTTATGAGACTGCAATGGCAATTGTTTGCAAAACAATACAGCTAAAATTAAAGAATATGAGCAACAAAATAAAGCTAACCACTAAGTACAAGGTGTGGATTTTCCCTGTGTAGGTAGATCTCAAAACTTTCCTTCTTCTGTAGGTAAAACCTATAAATTCATTTATGAGAACCATGTTTGAATGTAGTTTTGATTTTTGATGGATGGAAAGAGAGGAATTTCATTAGCATGAAGCATTTATCACCATGGTGATGTAAGCAGCCATAAAGGTGACCTGGCTAGAAAAGGAAAATTACTGAACATGAGAAAATGCCTGCCAGCCTGGGAACTGTGAGCCTGGTAACTAGGTCTATGAACTAGAAGCATCCTTGAAAATTACAGCTGGCCTCTTTGAAGTACAACTGAGTACATAGAAACCAGACATATCCTGAGATACCACCAATAAGTTCTAAAACAAGGAACTCTAATAAGATCTTGCTATCTCAAAAGGTGAAAATAGTCTGGAAAATAATGAAATCAGTCTTGAAAACTGAAAAAATACCCTGAAAAAACCAGAAATCATCATCTCTTGATTGTTAGAAATTAAGAGCATCTTTTGGCTGCTTGAAGTGCTGGTCCCCTGAGCCCTGTTATGTCTCTGATATAAAAAGGATCTAAATTTTTATCCAAAAGTTAGCCTTTCTCTCTAGGAACGCCCTGTGCTTTTCCTTTCCTAATATATTGTGTCTCTGGGGCAAGGTTTTGGTAGCGAGAAGGCTACAGGGGTGACTTCAGTGAGAAGCTGCAAGAAGCTTCCCCCCATGTCCAATAGAGACACTGCATCTGGCTCCAAGCCAGACCCACTGCTGGCCAAGGCCAAGCCAATCAGCAAAAGTGGTAGCACATCTGTCATAACATACTTAAGAAGGGTGGAAAAAAGTGACCAAGAACAATGGAAATCAGAAACAGGAATGAGAATGTAAGAGTATCATGGTTCAGTCCCAGCTGGCTCCTAAGCACCACGCAGCAACTAGTTCAACCGTCTCCATGGCAGAACGTAAAGGAGAATGGGAAGACAAAAGCAAACATTTTGAGTTGGGGTAAGGACAGTTTACTGCGACAGTAAAGGGAGGGAGAAATAACAACAGGACTTAAAATATTTTTTAAAATGGTGATAATCAATACAGTTTCTCACTGAACCCATACAACTCAGACCATACAGCTCAGAATTGTCCGGAAAACAGACTGTCCTTGAGACACATGACCTTCCCCAACTAGCCCCATTTTATACAGAGTGTGATGCCATGTGGTATGGAATACCCCCATTGGTTGATTTGGGTCACCTGTCCTGGCTGTGTCTTACCCCAACTCCTGGTGAAAATTAACCCTATCCTAGCTGAACTCAGGACATTATCTGTCCTTTAGTGTATACTTTCTACATCTGCACAGATCCAACAGTTCCTGTAATTATGACCATTTTTCCTTGTTTTTGATGCACACACGCACACATACAAACACCCCATTCCCTCAGTGTGTAGGCCATACTCCAAAATGTCCATTGAGTTAATTTAGTCCATGAGTTTGGGCTCCATCTGTTGCTTGTCATCAGTTGCTGAGATGAATCCTAGTTCCATCATAGTGGTGTACAAGAGGAACTACCTGGAAGACACCAAGGTCAGTGAAGAAGGAGGGGGAGAAGGTGCTCCAGGAACTGGAGCAGAGGTTCTCCTGCAGCCCATGGTGAAGACCATGGTGAAGCAGGCTTTCCCCCTGCAGCCCATGGAGGTTAATAGTGGAACAAATATCCACCTACAGCCCCCCAAGGATCCTATGCCAGAGCAGGTGGATATATCTAAAGTAGGCTGTGACAGTGTGGGAAGCTTACACTGGACCTGTGGCCCCTGGGAAGAGGACCCCATGCAGGAGCAGGTTTGCTGGCAGGACTTGTGACGCTGTGGGGGCTCCACACTGGAGCAGTCAGATCCTGCAAGTCTGCACTCCAAGGAAGGAACCAATGTTGGACAAGCTCGTGAAGAACAGCAGCCCATTGGAAGACATGAAGTTTCTCATGGGAGGGAACCCATGCTGGAACAGAGGAAGATTGTGAGGAGGCAACACACAGAGACAGTGTGTTCTGAATTGACCTCAAACCCCACTTCCCATCTCCCTGCACTGCTGGAGGGAAAGAGATAGAGAATTTGTAAGTAAATACTGGGAAGAAGGGAGGGATGGGCGGAAGGTACTTTCAGATTTGGTTTGATTTCATATTACCTTACTCTGATTTGATTGGCAATAAATAAAAATGATGTCCCCAAGTCAAGTCTGGTTTTTTGCCCATGCCAGTAACTGGTGAGTAATCTCTTTGTCTTTTACACTGACACATGAGCCTTTCATTGTATTTTTCTCCTCCTGTCTAGTGGAGATGGGGGAATAACAGAGTGGCTTGGGTTGGCATCTGACATCCAGTCATGTTCAACCCACTACACCTAAACAAGTTAAGTCTCTTCCTCAACTCTATATGAGCTATTTGGCTCCCACTGGGCTCAACAAGCAAACTGCAAACATCCTGATGTGTATCATCTTTGAAATAAGACTCTGCCTATTAGTTCACTGGCCCCTTTGGTGCCACTTCTGGAGCTGGTTTGCTTTTTTGTCCCACCTGTGACAGGGTTCTGTGATCAGTTTATCCTCCTTTCAGGAGGGTTTGTACCTCTCTGAAATCTGTCTCACATGCTTTTGTTTTTGATATTTGATACTGTATTAATGACTGCTGTTGGTTTTTTTTTTAAATAACTTAAGATATATGTGTGTGTATATATATATATTTATGTTATTAATCCTAGGGATACTTCCTAGAGGTGATTATTGTGGTAGTTTACTTGCTAGTGTTGTACTTTCTGTGATATTTGTG
This sequence comes from Zapornia atra, assembly GCA_013400835.1. Taxonomy (NCBI): domain Eukaryota; kingdom Metazoa; phylum Chordata; class Aves; order Gruiformes; family Rallidae; genus Zapornia; species Zapornia atra. Next base: position 10,332 of record VZTU01004417.1, on the reverse strand, counting down.
TGTCGTAGTTTTGCGTGGCTGGGTCCTGGTGGAGAAAGGGGGGCTGCACAGGTGGCTTCTGCAAGAAGCAGCCAGAAGCTCTCTGCAGGCCTGACAGAGTAAACACCAGCTGACTCAAGGGCAAAGTTGTTGCTGAGCATCAGCAATGGTCTAGCGCCTCTGAGAGTCACATTTAGGAAAAAAGAAAAAACAAACAAACAAACAAACAAAATGCCCACACAAGCAGCTGCATTTTGCCATCAGAGAAGGGAGTGAGAAGATGTAATAAACTCTGCAGACGCCAAGGTCAGTAAAGAAGGGGGAGGAGGGACTTCAGGTGCCGGAGGGAAAGATTCAGCTCTACATTTGCAGATGCCCAAATTTGTTGAAAATATGTGTCTGCGTGTAAGCTGTGTGTCCAGACTCACTTTCTAGTTAATTAAGTCCTGTGGCTTAATATAGTTATCTCTGTATAGGCACCTAATAATGTTTATGTTGATTGAATGTAATCTGCTCGCCTTCCAGTTGCCACTCCAAAACTGGATTTCTGTTAGTCTAGTGAAGATGCTTTGGTGAACCTTTATGTGTCACATGTCACTAAACTCCAACATCTAGGAATCTGAATGGATTTCTAAATCAATACTGAGGGTTACAAAACCCAATCTGAGAAATTCACACGTCATCAACTGAACAGCCTTCCAAACAATGCTAACTGATTTTTCTAGAAGCTATATACAGTAACTACAGCTATCTGCTACCATTGTCGATGTTCTAGAGTATGTGAGATATTATATAGAGGCATGTGTTTTTCAGGAACAGCATTTGGATGCCATACAGAATACTCTCAGCTTTGTTAAATGTATAAGACCCTGATATGCATGTAAGCAACAAAATTACACCACCACCCCCCTTTTCACTGGAATAGAAGCTCAGGTATGATGTTCACATGTAAACTCTCACATTTAGTCATCTGGATCACATGCAAGATGTTATTCAGGTTAACAGTACATAAGGAACTCAGTGCCCAAAACGTCAAGATCTTAGAGGGATTTAAGAAGGTTTTATCATTTTCAATGAATACAAGAACATTGGTGTATGTATCACATAAGCTTTAGTCACTACACACACCACCATTTATTTCACAAATCTTCATTTACCTGAGTGGACTTAGGAGGACAGTTTTCTTGAGAGTCAGGAGATCTGAAAAATTCTGCTGAATTTTTCTTATATCCTTGTAAGTATCTGCAGTTGTTTATTGGGAGAGGCAGAATATTGAATTATTTGAAACACTAGTATGATTCAGTAGAGCAGTTACTATGTTACGGTTATCTTTTGGTACAGCTTATTATGCTATCAGAACCAGATGTATGAAATGATTCCTCCATTGTCACGCTCTAAGGGGTGGAATCTTGACTGGACTTTGTTCCAGGCACAAGGATGAAAAAGAAAAAAAAAAATCCAACAGTCATTTACTGTGTCATCTTTCTACCTTCTAGCAAAAGAAATTTTGCACAGATTTTTTTCTTTTGTTATGACTTCTGGTGTTTCACTTGTTTTAGCTGCCTTTAAAAAGAAAAAAAATGAAGTAATTATTCACTGAGAAGTCCTTACTGTTCTGGTTTTGCCTAGGATAGAGTTAAATTACCTTATAGCAACCAGTAGAATGCCATTTTTGGGAGTTAGGATGAGAGCAGTGCTGATAGCACACTGATGGTTTTAGTTATTGTCAAGCAGCCACAGACTTTACAGCTGGGGGGCACCCAGGAAGCTGGGAGGGGACACAGCAGAGACAGGTGACCAGAACTGACCAAAGAGGGTATTCCACTCAGTTTTTGGGGGTGGTCCAGATCCAGGATGGATCATCCTGCTCTTAATCCCTTGCATGTATACTGTGCAGTTAAATACAGACTGTTAGATGAAATGGTCTATCAATCTGAAAATCTAAATTTTGCCTTCACCTCTCCTCTCTGTGTATAGATGGCTGATGCTTTTAAGGGAGATTTCTGTTTCTTTAGAACAGAAGTTGGAAGGACTGAAAGCACATACAGAAGTGAATGCTAGATTTGTTTTGTTCTCACACTCATTTATGTAAATACTTAAATACATATGCAGTTTGAGAAAGAACACAAACTTTTTTAGTCAGCTGTATCTATAATTTGAGTGAAGTTTGGAGACCTTAGTTTTTCATATCAAACAAAGTAGATGATACATTAGGAGGGACTGAAAGACCTCAGCTGCAAAGGAGGCAGCATCTTCCCCTCGGTAAAAACCCTGTAAGGAAATTGCAATTTGGAATTATAAGATATTTGGTCCAAATGCTTCTAAAACCTTCTATTACACTTCCTTTATAGAAGAAATACATCTTAATTTTTTTTTGAAGAGGCTGATTTTTGTATGGCCTTCACTACTGTTTTTTTCTTTTTCTTTCTTTTTCTTTTTCTTCTGAATATCCATAATGACAAGATTCTGTTAACAAGAAAAAAATAGATTCTACCTAGTTTCGGTCTTTCATTTCAATGCAAATAAGCACTAAACAGGTTGTTAACAGTGTTATATCAATAGTCTTTACATGTCTACTACAGGTGACATCCATTGAGCACAAACGACAATAGAAATAACTCCTGAGGATTATGTTCTCCTAATGAAGGAGAAAGATGACAAGATACCTTTATGCATATTTCTTCAAGGCCAAAATCCGCATAAAGATTTTCTCCTTGTTTATTAAAAGAGTGAATAAAAGTGTACAGGCAAACAGGGTTATTCAGGTCACGACTGAAACACCATGTGCAGTCATATAAAAAACTACTGGAATACGCTTAGCCTCTGAATACTTTCTGTAGTATGACCAGGCAGACAGGTTAGAAACTGATGTACATTGTTGCTTCAGAGACTTTCAAAAACTTCACTTATTCCTTATAGTAGTCACAAAACTATGTAAGCAATAAAAAAAAAGAAAGTACAGTGTGACATAACATGAATATCAAATGGAAGGAATGGTTAGACCCATGGTGAGCTTTATTTTGAGCTTTGCCATGTCTTGTTTGTTGCTTATATGGTTTTATTTCTTCCTTATAATTTCTTTTATTTTCTTAAGTCAGAAGCAATTTATGAAAAGGATGGTCCTCTCTGACTGCACAATGCCTAAACAATTTTTTTCATAGCAAAATTTTAGTAGTAGTAGTATTGACTAGCAAATTATTATCAGTATTGGTATTTAATAGTGAAGCATTACCAGTAGCAGTTAACAGTGATAGTAGTACTATAATATCAATGGTGTTTATAGAATCAGAATCATGGAGGCTGGAAGGCACCTCTAGAGCTCATCTTGTCCAACCTGTTTTTAAAAGCAAGTCAAAACTAGATCAATTCTGGTCCTGTCCTACTCTGAATGTGCCCAAGAAAAGAAGTTCCACAGCATCTCGTGGTGAACCATTCCAGAGTTTCACTGCTGTGTTTTCTGGATGAATCATAAGAAACAATAACTACACACGTGCTAAATTTAATCTGTTATTCATGTATTCTTTTCAGAAAAGCAAGAGAACATTGTGGAGTTATAATTTCATTAGGTTAAACAAATGTAAGAAACGGTAAGAAATAAAGAGTAAACAAACTAAACAAGTCTAAGTTTCTAAATTTAAAAAAGTCTTAAAATACTATCATGTAGTTAACATTTATTTATTTCAAGCATTTTTGCACATGTTTCATTAATACATAATTTGAACTGTCTTTGCAATCACCTCCTCTGAGGCTGCACAATGGCAAAGAAGGTAAAATAGTGACAGGATCTTTCATTGATTCAAAGCTGGATATTAACCTGTAATCTCAGTTTATTAATTGGCTGATAGTGATGTGCAAAGCACAAAATTATGTCTGTCACTTTCCTAAGCCTATCACTTCCATATGCTATAAGTTCAAGGAAGTAAATGGCTATCCTGTCATTATTGTTCCAATCGAACACAAGTAAAGACATAAAAATCTGCCCCAGAAAAGAACAAATTATTCTGGCACACTGCAGCATTAAATTCTATTCAGAAGCTTGCAAGGGAGCTTCACAAATATCTGCACCTCCTTCTTGCTTTTTGTTCTAAATTTTTGCCTATTTATTGTGATTTATAAACCTGTAAGTGTGCAGCCCTTTCTTTTTTCTTCTTTCAGTATCTTTTTTTTCGGTGTGTGACAATAAAAAATTATGTAAGATCTAAGTATTTTTCCAGTTTCTTACTAACATGAATGCTAAGTCTGAGTGGTGTATACAAGGTAATCTGGAGTCTCTATCTGTGTCTACCTTGAGTTACAGTGGAGTTTCCTAAACGTTGGTATCTGCTTTATTCAAAATGCTCTAAGGTAGGAGAGACAGCTACACACTGGCAGATATGAAGAAGGACCTACAGAGACCTGTGTTGATCTAGAAGTGCAATAGTGGCTAACACACCTTAGGGCATGTCAAAGCACAGTGTGTGTGGTTTTTTCCACACACTGTTCCACTGTGGACAAGTTCCACTCTTATTTTGGAGGAAGCTGGGTTTCCTTAAGCAAATAAACACATTTGTATGTTATTCAGTCTTCAAACTGCTGACACGATCTTTTAAAAGACTGCAAGAAAGGAAAATGTAAAGAAATAGTTGCAAGAACAGGCTACAACAGTGAGGATGAACACCTTACATCCAGTTAAAGTAGTTTTCATAGTGATGAAATATAGGTCCTTTTTATTGCTAAAAATATATTGGCCAAATGTTGAAATCATTTTACACAGAGCTATATTCTTACAACACTACAGGGATGATAGAAGTTTCATGGAGGTGAGAGTTTGATATACAATAATAAATCTGATACGAAGAACATGACAAATTAGATTATGTAGCTTTTTTTTTTTTTCTTTTAAATGCCTGACAGAAGAGCAAAGTGGGAAGAAATCTGCCTCCCAGTCCTTTCCAAAAACTTCCTAAAAGTAAATAAATTTTATTATACCTAGCAGGTACCTGCCACCCATTTCGTATCTGGAAGACTTAAACTCAAGTCTATGAAAACAAAATGAGACAGTTTCAAATTTTAGGGTGGGCATTAGACTGACAAGTTTGGTAACAGAATTGCACAAGACATTGCTGTGTACAATTTTAGTAGCAAGAATATTTTTATCCAGGATATATTTGTTTCTTTGATAATCAACCTCCTTTTGGCTAACCAGTGATAAATGGTAATTATTATGGTTGTGGGTTGTTTTGTTTTGTTTTTTTTCTCAAGGCTAGTTTTTGTCAGATAAATTTTAAAGTGAAAATATAGTTATTTGGAAAGGGAGCTAAGTACTTTGCTAAAAATGCAGTATTGACTGTAGAAAGCCTATAGAGGTTTACATATGAGGAGAAGTAGTGTCATTCGGTTAGGAAAATTACAAAGTTAAAAGAAACATTTAGATAAGGTGTTAAAGGTACATTGAAAATGGCCAATAAAATAAGACGATATTGCAAGATGAATGCAAGTATTCAGAAATTAACATTGGTTTTACAGGAAGGTAAAAACACACCAGTTTTCTTATAGGAGAAGTTACCAAAATTATGTCGGTAGATAGCGGCACGTGGTATTACACACACAGAAACTTAATGAAGCTTGCTTTCCCATAGCTGT
>VZTU01004414.1:62863-83130 GCA_013400835.1 Zapornia atra | reverse complement strand
AAAATCTTTACTGTGAGGGTGGTGAGGCCCTGGCACAGGCTGCCAGCTGTGGCTGTCCCCTCTCTGGCAGTGTTCAAGGCCAGGTTGGGTGGGGCTTTGGGCAACATGGTGTAATGGAGGGTGTCCCTGCTCATGGCAGGGGGTTGGAACTAGATGATCTGTGAGGACCCTTCCAGGCCAAACCATTCTGTGATCACAGAAACCAACAGACTGAAGAAAACATCAGACAAGAAGTAAGCATGGAGGTGGAAGAAAAATCTCAAAAGTGGGAATATCTTGCATTTAGAGGAATGAAAGAAATTTAATTTTAAAATTTTCAAATAAATTAAAAGAAAGTTAACGAGATAGAATCAACCATCAAGTATATTGCTCAAAATGACAGTAAGGAAAAAAAGTAGAGACTTATTCTATAGATAAGACTACACAGACAAATTTAACTGGGATCAATGAGGTACACTTGAAAATATCAGAAGGGAAAAAGAAAAATGTTTACACAGAGGAAAATGCATTTCCCAGCATCGTGAGCATGTCATCTGTATCTAGAGAAAAAACCCCACACCATTCCTTAAATGATGTGGCCTAACAGGGCTCTAACAGCAATCACGAAGAGACTAAACTCTTAGGATCAATACGAGAAGATTCCATTAACAGTGATTCAAGAGATTAAACCTCACATTTGCTACTGCATTGATATTCATCTGCTCTTTCAGTACAAAATTGTTCTAAACAAAGTTGTTTTTAAAAAAATCACTATTTTTGTGTCTCACCACCAGCATCACTCATATCGACTATTTTCTATTAGCCTATACAGCAAAGGTAGTTAATATTTCTTTAATATTAGGACATAGAATCACTGATAATATCAAACCTCTTCCTATTTTTGATCTGAGGTGACCTTTCCCTAAAGCAAGGCATTTATTTCCTCAAATAAAGACACTCCAGCACACGCAGCAGCCTGTTGTGGCCAGCTGCCAAGAATGGCTTTGCTCCGATTATCGCAGCTCTACGCTGGTATAACTTACGTAACATACAAGGGGTTTCTTCACCAAGGAGATTACATGGATCACTCAAACTTTTTGTACTTGGGGGGAGGGTTATCAATCATTATCTTTTTATTATCTCTCATTTTCTACATGCTAAGAAGCCGACACATTTGCAAGAGCACTCCGGTATCCTGCAATATTTTGTACACGATGTTTGCCTGTTTACATTTACTTGCAACATTAATTTTCATCACAGCTAGAAATACCTCCTTCTCCAGGATCAATAATTTTGCAGTGTGGGCCATCAGCCTTCTGCAAATCTACATTCTTTCCTTTCAAAACCATACAGCTTTTGAACCCAGATGGCCACATCTTGCCATATGTGAACAAAGCATAAAACCAACGCTGTGCTGTAAAGGCAGAGGCAGGCAGCTGCAGCATCTCTGATGCTACTGGGATAGATCTGGTTTAATACTTTGACAAACAACAGAGATTGACAAGTGTGGACCAGTTCTGTCTCTCCTCTGCTTTGGAAAGCTCTCAGAGTTTAGATGCTTTTGTACAAGTAAGAACTTGGAAAGATGCTTAGAGAATTGTAGCTTTTCAGAAATAACACAGCCAATTTTGCAACAACTTCTATTTCAGGACTTAAAATAGAAAACACCACTTTTTCTTCCAACAATTAAAATCAGTATTTGACAGTGCTTCAAAGACATTCCAGTATATCCTACCTCAACAGAAGGCAAAACAAATAAAACTGAGCATGGGCAAAAAACACCACAGCTTCCGCCTCCCCCCATACCTGGTACAGGCAGAAAACACTGAACAGAGACAGTCCTCTACTGCCAAGATGAGGAAAACGTAAAAGCAGAGGGAAAAATCCACCACAACAGCACAAAAAATACGTTGAGGGAGGCATTAGGAAAAAAACAGGGATACAAAGAGAATCCATTGCTTGCTAATAACAAATATTAGGGTGTAAGACTGTCAAAAGCAATTAGAAGCATGCAACAAGTCCAGGCATATATGGATACCAAATAACCTGAAAAAGAAGGCTTTCTCCCAACCTTGGTAACACGTTCACAATAACTTTTATATAAAATAAGAGCAAGAAAAAAAATATAAAAAAGGGAAAAAACCCACATTTAGGCACAGAGCACAAAAGTCAAATTAACTCCTACCTCGAAAAGAAGAGAAAAAAAAAAAGCCAGAAATGCATAAACTGGATAAAATTATTACCACCAGCAGCATTTTGATGAGGATTTACAATCACTCTCAGTCAGTTTTCTTACAGCATTCCAGTATATCACTGGGAGCAAGAGAAATGGACACCAGGCATTGGGGGTTATATTAATAAAAAGACTAATGCTTATCTTTGCCTGAACACCTGCAGTTACCAACACCCCATCCTCCATCAGTGTCAATGCTACGGAAAAAAAAACGTGCTGCCAGGCTGCAATGGGGCTGCTACACCAGCAACATCAACGCAAAACAACTGTATGGATCACCGCCTCCACCCTGCCTTTCCCTCCTGCAGCACAAACATTCTGACAATGAAATATGTCAGTTCACCGTACCGTTGTCATAGCAGGTCAAAACTTCAATGCTTTCAACATTCACGCTTGAAAGTAACAACCAATTCTGAATATATCACCCAGGGAAAATCAACGTATCAAACCCTACTCATTGCTTGCTCAGAGCCTGTAAGTTTTTCACATCTTTTCATGTATTTCTGACAGCATTTGTTCCCTTGAAGTCCCAGACACCTCAGATGAAGCATTATTACAAGACTATCCATGAAAACTCTAAAGCCTGGCAAAGGACTTGCTTAAGAGTGAGAACAAATAGAATCATAGAATGGTCTGGGTTGGAAGGGACCCCAAGGATCATAGAGCTCCAACCCCCCTGCCACAGGCAGGGACACCAACCTCCAGGTCTGGATCTACACAAGGTTGCCCAGGGCCCCATCCAACCTGGCCTTGAACACTTCCAGGGACGGGGCATCCACCACTTCTCTGGGCAGCCTGTACCAGCACCTCACCACTCTTTCTGTAAAAAAACTTCCCCCTAATATCTAATCTAAACCTTCCCTCCTTTAGTTTTAATCCATTCCCCCTTGTCCTGCCATTATCTGCCCTTTTAAAAAGTTGAATCCCCTCCTGCTTATAAGCTCCCTTCAGGTACTGGAAGGCTGCAATTAGGTCCCCCCGCAGCCTTCATTCTCTAGACTGAACAAGCCCAGCTCCCTCAGCCTCTCTTTGTAGGGCAGGTGCTCCAGCCCTCTAATCAGCTAGATCTAAAGTTCTATGAGCAGACTTACAAAACATCCTATTAACATCCTATTGTTAAACTAAGCATATTTATTCTAGTACTTCAAAGGAAATGAACTGACACATTCCTGCCTTCATTATCCCTCTAGAAAGACAAAAGATACCGATGCTGCACCATCGTGCCCACAAGACGCCTCCCTGAAAGCGTTTCCACCGAGATTCACAGCCCCTCCAAACACCCATCGCTAAGGCAACTCTGAGAAGCACGCAGCAGTACTGACAGCTTTCCCCACGACACAAAACCACAAATTAAACCGGAAAACCCAAGTCTACCACGCACGTGTTGCAGGAAGGGCCAAGAGGAAAGGTTCACAGCCTCCCCGCCCCGCGCTGACCCAGGGGCAGCCTGCCCGGAGGAGCCTATCCCCGCCACTCCTCCCGTCCCATTCACAACGTCCGAGAACATGGGGAACACAAGAGTCCCGCCCCACGACACGGGCTCCACGCAGCAGCGGGGAGAGGAACGCCGGCCCCCAGAGCCCCCGAGGGGATCGCTTCAGCGCCCGCCCGCTCTCCACGCTCAAGCAGCGCGGGGCGCAGCCGGGAGGGACAGCGGGTCCCTCCCTGCAACAACAGCCGCCTCGCAAGAGGAGGCGAGAAAAGCGGCTTCACCCCGGCCCGCGCCGCCACCCGCAGCCCGCGCCCTGGGCCGCCCGCGCCGCTCACCCGCCTGGCGCTCCCGCGGCGCAGCGGGCAGCACACCCCAAGCTAGCGCAGCGCCTCCTCACGCCGCTTCCGGCGCCCCACAGACGTCAGCGACAACACCCGCCTTCTCTCCATCGTTGCCGTCACCTATTGGCCTGGTTCGCGTCGGTCGCCGCGCGTCAGCGGAAAAGCGCCACCGCGCCGGGAGGGTGGCTGGAGCGGCGGCAGTGTGAGGGGGGGGTGTGTCCTGGTCCAGCGCGCTGGGGCCTGTGTGTCGTCCGGTGTCGCGTCGCGCCATGGGCGTCCGCGCGGGCTGAACCCAGCCGGGGCAGGTAGGCCGGGGCGGCTGGGAAAGGCGCTGCGGGACCGGGCACCGCGTCCCCTTGAGGGCAGCAGGGGCGGGAGGAGCAAGTGCGCGGGCAGGGCCCGACCCCCCGCACACCCCCGCTCCCCCGTGGTTCGGTGCCGGCCGGAGCGCTTGTTCACAGCCGGGCAGGGGTGCCCCGCTGCTTGTGGTCGTAGGCGGGGAAACCGCGGCTTGTACCGGGCAGCAGCTGGTCAGGGCTGTGCCGTGTGGTAACGGAGCGGCAGGGTGCTGTCACCTCCAGCTAAAGGCTTTAATGCGGCGGGTGGAAGCTTTGAGAGTAGCCCGTGGTTCTCTTGCTTTAACGCTGGTTTGCGCGTACTGGGCTCTGGGATGGAATCGCTCGTCTCAGCTGGGGTTTTTTAGGAGTAAGGGGCCGTCACTTCGGGAGTTACCTGGATCTGCCTCTCCTGGGTGAAGTTCTGAGTGAGTCTGGGTGTGACTGAACCAGAATCACACCGCTGGTGGCTATGCCGGAAATGCGTTTGAAAAACAAATGTTCCAGGTTTTAATGTAGCTTCTGCTGGCAACTTGGTTGCTCAGTCTTATTGCGCCAGAGTTTTTGTAGTTGGATTAGTAAATGCGAGCAGCTTGATTCTGACCACGGATCCTTTTTGTGTACATCTTTGGCCTGGGCAGACTGAGAAGAGAGGCTCTTGCTCTCTTCCTCCTGAATAGTCTCAGCTTTTTCTTTTTGTACCTAATTCTGATCGTGTTTCATATTTGCTTTGTAATATTTTAAGTGACCACGTGGAGATAAAACAGAATCTGCTCTGATAGTTTGTTACATGCCTCTTGTGTAGGAAAGAAGTGTAGTAAGTGGTTAATATCCTTCTCTGGAACCAAGGGCAACATGGGATCAGATTCCTCTTTTACCACAAACTTTTCATTGTGGTTAACCTTGAGCTAAGTTCCTGCCACAACTAATGGTTTGTTGATTTGAGTCTGACCTCGGTTGATTTGCTTAAATCAGAAATAGAACACCATATTTTACCATATTCAACCATATGTTGAACTTCTATATAGAGGACCTCAAATTAGTTGTCCTGAATGAGCATACCTTGTGTAACTGGCCCACAAATTCTATACATACCCTATTGATTAAGTCACAGATCTGACCTTGCTGCTGTGCACTTGAAAACAAACAAGAAAAAAAAGTTTCTGTTTAAGTTGAAATAAATATATTAAGTTAAATATATTAAGTCATGAATATATCAATAAATTCAGCCTCCACTTGAGGCTTCAGACTCAGCTGAACTATTTTCATTTGTCCTTATGTGTTCTGGGATGGAGTAGATCAGCCAATTATTGACATTAGTCATTGTCTTCTGTTGTGATGCTCTCAACGTGACTGACAGATGCTGCATTAAGCATATTGGATTCAAGCAACACATAATCATGTGCCCAGTATGTTTTGCAGGAGACTTAATCATTACTGACAGGTGCCTCTTGTTGGAGAAGGGCTTCTTTTAGTTTGAGTTGTTGGAAAAGACAGAAAGAGACCTGAAGATCCTGAAAGATAGTATGTGAAAATGGTAAATGAAGAATGCCTTAATATTACAGAGAGGCTATTACATTAATGGGACTTGTGTTCAACCCCATGGAGGAAATGTACTGGCTTCCAGCTGATGCTTTGAAGTTAAGTTAACCTTGAAGATCATGAAAGCCCCATAAAAGCATTCCTTATAAAGGAGAAAAGTTTTGATTTGTTGGGGAGATCTACCAGGATATGGAAGCCAGTTGTGCGTGACTCTCCAGTGAGTCCCCAGCAGCAAGTAGAAAGCTCAAATGGTGGATTTTTTGGGGGTAAGAGTGGGAGAGTGGGTCTTTTTTGGGTTTTTTTAGTCAGCCTTTGAAGTGAAAACCTAGAGAGCAGAGAGACTGGTAATCCAGGAGAAAGAATATGCCGAACTTCTGTTGGACAGTTCTACAAAGTTAGAAAGTTTCTGAAGTAAAAGGACTCTGGGCCTTCTAAAGTTGAGCCTCCAAGATGAGCTGTGTCTCATTTACAGAGCTCATTTAAAGCTGGAATTAGCTTTTTTTTTTTTTTTTTACTCTCCACTGCCCAGCTGGAAAATGTCAGACCAGTAAATGTGAAGCTGGTGTGGCAAGGGTTGACATCCATAAATGAAAGGGGGGAGGGGGAAGCTGCTGTTCATATGGTGATATGGTGTTGGCACTTGGTACCCCCACCAGGGGCATGATGGTGGTTTAAAAAAAAAACCTAATGCACAAACTAATGGATTGGTTATACCAGAGTTAAAATTGACATGTGATGTTTTGTTAAGCTTTGTGGGGTTAGGAAGACTTGTGCCAACAGTTGAATCTAAAATTGCCTTTATACCACTGTATTTACAGCTGATAACCAGAAAGCAGCATTTCAGCATGCTCAAGTTTTTTGAGGCATTGTCTTTGGTAGAACATTAAAAAATAATGTTCTGCAGAAGATTTAGTAAGGACAACCAGGCTTTTAAGCAGATAGAGGAATGACCCAAATACTGTCATTGTGCAAATCCGTCAATGTTTCTGCTGGCTTAAATAACTTATTTTTATAAACCATCTTAATGACCCCTTAGTATTTGCAAGAGGAAATCTTCCCACAGATTTGGGGGAATATTCTTCCCTGCAGTGAGAAATTGGAACCTTGGCTGTCCTGAACAGAATCACAGAATCGTAGGGGTTGGAAGGGACCTCAAGAGATCATCGGGTCCAACCCCCGATGATCTCTAGGTGCCAAAGCAGCTCCCTAGCTCATATTGCACAGATAGGCGTCCAGATGGGTCTTGAATATCTCCAGAGATGGAGACTCCACCACCTCCCTGGGCAGCCTGTCCCAGGGCTCTGTCACCCTCACTGGAAAAAAGTTCTTCCGCATGTTGGTGCGGAATTTCCTGTGCTCCAATTTGCAGCCATTGCCCCTTGTCCTGTCCTCACAGACCACTGAAAAGGGGCTGGGCAATTCCCCCTGCATCCCATGCCTAAGATATTTATAAACACTAATTAGGTCCCCCCTAAGTCTTCTTTTCTCAAGACTAAACAGTCCCAGCTCACTCAGCCTGTCCTCATGCGGGAGATGTTCCAGGCCCCTAATCATCTTCGTAGCCCTTCTCTGGACTCTCTCCAGGAGGTCCCTGTCTTTTCTATACCAGGGAGCCCAGAACTGGACACAGTACTCCAGTTGGGCCTGACCAAGGCAGAGTAGAGGGGGAAGATCACCTCCTTTGACCTGCTGGACACACTCTTCCTGATGCATCCCAGGATCCCATTGGCTCTCTTAGCCACCAGTGCACACTGCTGGCTCATAGCCAACCTGTCATCAACGAGGACCCCCAGGTCCTTCTCCACAGAGCTCTTCTCCAGCAGGTCATCTCCCAGCCTGTACTGATACATGAACCTGAGCATGGCGATAGCCCTTACGCTTGCTGTTCTTCCTTTTTGATTTATGTTCTGCCTGTCCAGTGAGCTGGGCATTAAAAGTAAGAAATCCTGACATGATGGTCCTAAACAATATAAATCGCTGAGGATATTTGGACAGTCAGAGCAGCCAGACTGTTTCATTTATATTTGTCCAGGGGACTAGAAACAAGGTTTAACCTCAGCTGTCTGGCAGCTGGCGCTCCTAGTGTGCAACTCTTTCAGGTTGCTTCTGGAAAAAGTAGTGTTCTTTAGCTGAAGATGGCAGTTTCTGTAGCTTGCAGTCATTAATAATGTCCTATCGACTGAGCTATTAGGCCTGCAGTAATCTTCACATGATAGATCACCTTCCCTTTGGAGGTCTGCTCTGCTGTTGCAGAATACACAAGCTGATTGCTCTCCAGCCGCGCCATCGTCCTCGCCGGTGTCTGTTCATTAATACGGGGCCTGTTCGGTCTCCTGTTACAAGGTGCTCTGGCTTCTCTTGCCATGTAGGCAGAGTTAAATTGCTCTCTGCAGGCACAAGGCGTTCACCTCTGCTGTTTCCTCCTCTGCTGTTGGGGTGTGTTAGCACTGACAACACACCGTATGGCAGCGCTAGGGTAGCTCTTACCGAGCCCTTTGTATCCAGCGTACATCTGGATAACTGCACTTCGGGCCATCTATTCGCACGGCGTGTTGCCAAGTCACTCTGGTTGGGCTTGTCAAGGATACTGATGCCAAGCAGCAAGGAATTTGGGATAATGAATCTAGTCTGCGTAACACCAGATGCAGTGTGTGGCCTTTATTGCAAATTTATTCTGTTTTCATTTGCTTAACCTTTATGTTGCCATTTCTGCTCATGCCAAAAAAAAACCCCAGTCACTGAACACGGAAAACCTCAACGTTCAATCACTTGGAAACTGCCACTCAAATTAATTGTGATCCAGTAAGCATGTCAAGAAAGAGAAACGAAACACTTGGATAATCAGCGTCTCCTGGGAATATCAGGTCGTCAGATGACTGAAATCATGAAATGCCAGAAAATAACCACAGCCAGATTAGAGTATGATATTAGTTACTTTTTTGGCCCTTGGCCAAGCAGTCTGCTTGAACTCACTAGCCAAAAGTCCCCTAAGAAACTCTGTCCTAGGACAGATGTTTATTTTGTTAATACTTCAGTTTCTTTTATCCCTTCAGCAGCTATTGTCTGCATTTTGAAAAATTATTTGGTCTTGCTGAAGAACTGGCTTGATCCCTCAGGAATCAGCTAGAGGTGCCAAGAAACAGGAATAAGGCCGCAGGAAACTGGATAAGTAGGTAATAATTGGACTATGTAAGGAATGCTTTTGTCTTTCCTAAGGGCTGTGCTTTATTCTGATCTTAAAATGTACTTGCTTAGCTCTTGGACCAAGCCATGGCTGCAGGTGGGATTGGAGGGGGTACATGTTTTGCACAGACTTTAGCACCACTTAAAATTTTGGGAAAGGTCCGAACATGAGGCAAACCACAGGCTGCTCTTTTTCAAGTTAGTTCAGTTACTCTTTGCCTACTATTGGCGATGTGTGTGCAATTAGAACACGGGTCTTGAATTGTTTCATTGTTTCTAGCCATATCTTGGCTACTTGGTTTCCAGAGTTTAAAAGGGATTTGAGATTTCCTGATTCCTGCCAGTATAGAGCTCCATAACCAAGAGGAGGAAGGGTAGGTGTCTCGAGGGGAGATGCCATCTGTGATCAGCTCTGGTGGATTCTTGCAGGTCCAGAGCAGTGCAGGAGCCTGAGCAATAAATTCAAGAAATGCTTGCTGCTTTAGCAGCTGAGAGACTTTAAAGCCAATGCAGCATCTTTCCACACCAATTCCCTTTTCCCCCACCCCGCCCCCAATTAGGACTCTCTTTCGGAAGCTTTTTTCCCCCACCACCTTAACTAAATGTGGTTTATTCTAAGTTGAATGCAGTTGAACTTGTAGAAAGCGCTGAGGAATGTGGCTTTTGCAAACTGTAAAATAAGCATAATATTTTTCTATACTGACTTGAGGAATAAAAGACTCAAGCTGCCTCATCAAGAATCATTTACCAAAGACTTAAGTGGTCTTACTGAAAACTGAGGCCTTACCTCTTATGGTAAAGGAAGATAAATGACAACTGTCAATCAAGATTTGGTAATAAAAGGGCAACAGTTAAGGCTCATATGAGATGAACAATAGTAATTTAGAAAGATACTGCGTTTGTCTCAGTAAGTTCATGAATATTATTTTCTTCACAAAGGGGAAGCAGGAACCTGCCCGACATGCAATGTGTGTTGTATTATACTATGCATGCCTCATTTGAGCCTGTAAACCTTCGAAGTACCTAGTTCATAGGTAAACAAGGGAGGGATTTTGGACAGGAATAGGGTATAAAATGCTGAAAGCTGACCACAAGTGCGTCTACTTTGCTAGGAAACCTGCTCTAGCAAACATGTATAATAAATTGCTGCTTCACTAGTACGTCTGTGGTGAGTCCTTTCCTAGGACCACTGGCATTTCTAACAAACTGAAACTTGTATAAAGAGTCCGAACATGCAGCTACTTGAATAAAGGTCACTGATTTCACATATTGGCCAGAATTTTAATAAAATGGAGATTGCTGCTTCCTAAGCCTAAACTTTTCTTAGCTGCACAGATCAGTGGAGGCTTATTTTAAGAACGCTAAATTGTCTGGGTTTTTATGGCTTACAAATTGGCTCACTTACTGAAACATGCGTTTTGGATTCAAGGGAGGGGAAAGGAAGAGCCTTCTGTAGCACATAAAGGCATACACTAATTTAATGTAAAGTGACAAAAGGGAAATGAAAACTGCTCTCCTGCAACTTTCTCATCACATCTTGGCTAGGTTTGAATAACAACTTTTAAAAAGTCTTGCAACTGTTGTATAATTGATTGCTCTGTAGAATTCAATTTAACTCTTCTCTCTTTCCCCTTTGATCAGAAAAATGAGTGGTGGGCTGGCACCAAGCAAAAGCACAGTGTATGTGTCCAATTTACCCTTTGCTCTGACAAACAACGATCTATATAGGGTAAGTTTTTAAGAGCTGCATTGAGCAGATTAAACTTGTTGACAGTGATTTTCAGTGTAAATACAACACTGATAGATATCTTACTTTAAAAAGTTTGTCTTGATAAAATTATTACTAATGAAATGCAACTGTCTGTTAAATCTTTTTATTTTATATTTCAGATATTTTCAAAATATGGGAAAGTTGTCAAGTAAGTGACCTGATATGACCTGCTATTTTTGTAGCTTTCATTTTTTCAATATTTAATATCTTTGCTTCACTTAGAAGTCTTGTGCTTTTTATAATTCAACCATGAATGTGGAACTATGGAAGTTCTGTTAATTTTTAATGAAGTATTAATTTAATTAACTACTGGAAGTTCTTGTAGATGCATGCACCATGTAAGAATGTTTGTGTTTGGGGACAGGTTTTGCTAACCACTTCTTAAAAGTGAGTAGTATGTTGTTATATGGCAATGGTCTTTTCTCTGAAATAGTTGAAACAATATTCTTCTAGTAATCGTTGTTCCCTTTCCCCTAACACCACCTGGGGCACAAGTGAAGTCTAAAAGGGCAGGGCTGCTCATGTAAACTAGATGTCACAATTTCCACAAACAGCTCCCACAACTGCAGTGTACAATTCCTCTCTTTGTGGTTCTAGAGGGTCTTGTTATGGTGACTGCTTACTGTTAAATTTAAGATTAGACATAAGGCGGCATCGTAATGGATTTTAATATGTGGGGTATTCATGAGCAGTACTTGTGAGTACCCATCTCTGTGATCACATGAGAGAAATAAATGCCATGGTAAGGAACTCACTGTTTTGTTTCTTTTTTTTTTTTTTTTTAACTGGTCAGAATAACAAGATTCAAGACTTCAGTTTCCAACCCTACACCAGCAAACATGCGTTCTAACTTCTGGCAGCCACTGTAATCATCTGTGACATACAAAGCTAAATTCTCAGGTTTTGGGGTCATGGGAGTATGTGTCAGGTGACAAGTAGCAGGAAAAGCCAAACTACAGCTTTAGAAAAACATTTTTTCAATTGACCAGGAGGAAAACTGCTATGGCAGGCTCTGGCAGGACATGCAGTGACCAATACAGCTGGGCAGCTGCAGTCTGTTGTTTCCAGGCTGAGGTGTAAGACCTCATTTATTTGATTGCTGAACTATCAATTTAGAAGAATCCTGAGCAAAGGTTATAGTAATACTGGTGTTCAGTATCCACTGAGGGGCCTGTTCCTCATACATTTGACACTTCTGACCTCCCTATCATTTGGTACTATACCTATACTCTGTCTGGGGTAAGGGTCTTCTGTTTGGCTTGGCTTTTGTATTTGTTTGATAGGAGAATGATACTTGTGTGAAGTATTGGCTGAATGATGCCTTACTTATTTTAAAGGTGTCATAGCAGTGTTCTTTTTTTTTCCCCTTATTAATAGTTTCTAGTGGTTTATTTGTGCTTTTTTTTTTTGACAACAGAAATGGTGTTTTGAGATGCCTGTGCAGAAGAAAACCTGTTCTGCATCCTGTGTGAAAGTAGTCAGTTTAGAACTTGAAATTCTATCTGCACACTTAGTGTTTGCCCCCCTCTATAGTCTTGCAAAAAAATTAACTTATTGATACCTAATTTTTCCTGATTTTTTTTTTTTTTTTGTGTCTAGTCACTGCCAGGAATTAAACCAAATGCAGAGTCATAGGATACTATGTGTAAAATACTGCCATGTTGGGTTTTTTCTAATCTAGCAAGATTTATTTCCTGTTTGCCCCTTTGCAAGCTGACCTGACTGTAAACAGCGTAGATACTGTGGGATTCTACTGGTGTTCCTGTTTTGCTATGAAACTGAGGCTAAAAAGAGTCAGTTTTCCTGTTTGTAGCTAGTTACTAATTCCCAAGAAAAATATTTTGAAATATTAGCTTGATTTCTGTAGAGTCTTTGTTCAGGGACTTTAAAACCCTTTGCAAAAAGCTTTGCAGTGTCATCTAGGTCAGCTTTAACTTAACTGAATAAGCTTTAATAGGCTTTTTTAAGTGTGTCTTGCCTGGGCAAAATCATGCTGACTTTATTCCATGCTGCATTTCTCACCCCAGTATATCCTGACTGTTGTGATTTCAGACTTTCTAGGGCTCCAAGAAGTTGCTGACTCTTTAAAGATTTGTCATGCTTGTTTCTTTCTCCGCTTGTGTTTATTAACCAGTATGTTGAATCTCCCAATTAGAAGCCTGGCAGACATGTCAGGATTTCATTGGAACTTTTGCAAGACTAACTTGGTGAAAGAATTAATAGAATTGTTCTAAAGTCTGTTTTATTGACAACTTCAGCTCAGTGCATTCAGTTGGACTCATCCTTGTCCCAGAGGCTTTGGTAGAAAAGCTGTTCTAAGCTCTTTCTGTGCATGCATTTGGGGGAAAATTGATCTTTCTTTACTGAACTTTTATATTGCAGACTTTTTACTTTGTAGGTCATCTGCTACTTACACAGGTTCTCTGTCTGATAGCCCTTCTGCATTGAAGTGTTTGTTGTGTTTTGGGGTTTTTTTTAAATGTCCTGTTTCTTACTACAGTTTTGCCTTGCCTTATACCTGAACCTTGTTCTACCTGTGATGGACACAGGGAGGAGTTAATTCACTACTTTTTAACATGTGCTTTTGTTTTTATATACACACAGACTGGCATCCTGTTGTGGTTTTTTTAGGGCTAAAACCAATTGACGTTAAGTTTGAAATAATTGAGGTCCTGTGTGAGTTCCCCCCTTCAACTCTTGTCTTTCTTTTTCTTTGTCCATTGTTTTTACTGGGTCTAAACCTTTCTTGAATTTCTCAATGTGCTACTGGAGCTGTTGATTCCAAAGTTAGACTGAAGATTTAACTTTGTTTGTCATGTGTGATGACACGTGCATCCGTGACCTGTTTGGATTCCAGCTGTAGGTAGATACTTGAAGAACAATGCTGGATGCACTTAGTTTCCTGTCATGAATGTGCTTAGCTGGCTAGTCCTACACAAGCAGAGATTTCTCAGTTTGAATGCAGTTCAGTACATGGTGTCTCCCCACAATGATAAACAGCAATGGTCAAGAGCACTCCTGAATTTTAATTTCACCTCCAGTATGTGTAATTCCCTCCAGTTGCTTTGTCTACAAGTCTAAAGAGCATGTTTTCTGCTCTTCAAGTCATCCAAGAGAATAGAGAATAACACTGGGAAATAGAGAATAACCTGGAAAGACCCCCATATACTTGTTTTTAAATCATATCCACTCTACCTGTAAGCACATGGCCAGGTTGGCTTTTCTTTTGAATATCTGTTTAGTGAGCCGTTCTGTTGTTAAATATATTTTTATTTCTTTGCTGTATCACAAAGCTAAGATCCCACTGAGATCTCTAAAGAAAAAATGTCTCTCAAGTAATATTAGTATATTAATAATGTGGTTCTATGTTTTCAGAGTGACTATTATGAAAGACAAAGACACCAGGAAGAGCAAAGGAGTAGCCTTTATTTTGTTTTTGGATAAAGAATCTGCACAGAACTGTTCTCGGGCACTTAATAACAAACAGGTAAATTGAGGAAAGTTGTTATGGCAGGAGGGTTGGGTTTACAGTTCCAAAATATTTATCTTTTTTTTTTTTTTTTTCCCCAATTTGCTGTAGTTGTTTGGAAGAGTAATAAAAGCAAGTATTGCCATTGATAATGGACGAGCAGCAGAGTTCATTCGCAGGCGTAACTACTTTGATAAGTCGAAGTGTTATGAATGTGGGGTGAGTAAAACAAAAAATGAACTAATATATTCCAGCTTTTGACTCTTAGCTTGTTTCTTCAGTTTGGATGTTGCTAAACCTGCCCATGATGATGATAGGGTTTTGTTTTCAAGAATGATAGTGCCCCTTTTGTATTTTATTTGCAATTTTGGAGATGGAGGAAAATACATACATATAATCGCTGCTTAACATAGAATCATAGAATCATAGAATGGTCTGGGTTGGAAGGGACCCCATGGATCATAGAGCTCCAACCCCCCTGCCACAGGCAGGGCCACCAACCTCCAGGTCTGGATCTACACAAGGCTGCCCAGGGCCCCATCCAGCCTGGCCTTGAACACTTCCAGGGACGGGGCATCCACTACTTCTCTGGGCAGCCTGTTTCAGCACTTCACCACTCTTTCTGTAAAAAACTTCCCCCTAATATCTAATCTAAACCTTAACATGCTGAGGAGCAGACAGATCTGAGTATCAGTATGATGCTGTTCAAGAAGGAAAACCTCCTAATCTTTGCTTCAAAATACCTGCTTTTGCACGATGTTCATTCTATAATTGGCTGCAGAATATTTACGGGAAACAACTGTTTTTAAACAGAAGTGTGGTTTATGTTTTAAGCGATTCCTCGCTCTTCCTGAACATAACATAGGAAATTGAGATTTGGATGATATTTCATGTCAAATGCAAACTTGGTTTATATTCCTAACACTTTTTAGAGCAAAAATGTTGACTTGCTCCTGTTTTTTAAACTGTTAATGCTGAGGTTTATATTTTGCTTTGAACATAAACCTTGCTGTAGTGTATTCAGCTATTCCAGCAGCCCAAGAAAACCTACTTTGCTCATTGCTTGTTCTCAGTTTGCAGTTAAACATGGGTATCACCACCAATCTCTTCGTTTCCATGGCAAGCTTATAGAAAAGAGTTTGTCTTCTGTGTGCTAATTCAGCATTCCATTTATCTTACTAATTGCTTCCATTTTTTTCCCCCGTGAACCATCTTATATTAACTTTCCTCATGATATGTTTCAACATATAGTTGTTTATAACAGTTTCTGTTAAGCAGTATTTCTTTTTCTCCAAGGAAGCAGGACATTTAAGTTATGCTTGTCCTAAAAATATGCTAGGAGAGCGGGAGCCACCAAAAAAAAAAGAGAAGAAGAAGAGAAAGAAAGTAGTTGAGCCAGAAGAAATGTATGTATATTTTTTTAGTATGTTACTAGTTATTTTAGGGAGCTTTTTCATACTGAACACTTTATTTAAAGATCTATATCTTTTTCTTTCTGTACAATGAAGCGAGGAGGAAGAAGAAAGTGAAGAGGAAGGAGAAGACCCTGCTCTGGATAGCCTCAGCCAAGCCATAGCTTTTCAGGTACAAAATTTAAACATTGCATATTTCTTATCTTTTATTATTTAAATGCATCTCTACTTCTTTTTCTAGCTGCTTTTCAAAAGCTCTGAGATATACCTGTAGCTCTGTCTGTTCTGTGGCACTCAGGGCACTGCTGCCTGACAGTAGTTGCTGGCTAGTTGGTTTCTTCATTTTGCAGTCATGTTCAATTGGGTTTTCTGGTTTGGTTTGGTTTGTCAGGGCTGGTTTTCTCAGGTGGTTTTTTGGTTTGGTTTGGCTTTTTACTGTTTCACTATTACTGTGTGTGTGTGCACTGCAGTTTGTTCTTTGCTTCAGACTCCTTTGCTGCTTAGTTTCCTGTCATCTACTGTGATGCTTTATTAGGTTTTGGTCCACAAGTCTCCCTCTTTCTCTCTTAACTGTGCAGCCAGAAAAACAGTTGTGTTAAATGACCAAGTACAGCTTCTGCCCTCAGCTACTAGAATGTTCTTGAACACATCTATTTCTGGAACACTTCCTTTGCCTAGAATAGGCCATCACAGTCTCTGATAGACTTTTTTTTTCTCAAAACATACTGAATGCATTTTTTGTTGTGTAGATAGATAGTCTTGACAGCGGTATTGCTGTCTTCTTTAATACTTCTTTACAGATCTTTGCTTCACTACACAGAGCAAGCCTGACCTGATGTTCAAATGTTTTGTCTTCTTAGTCCTCATCTGTTCTGTGTGTCCCTGTCCTCCCAAGAAAAAAAAAATAATTCAGGAGTTTTTAAAGCTAACTTTGCCCTGGATATGACTGTAATGAGTACAAAACTTTTACATCATGTAGTCCAAAAATATGATGCAAATATGCAAAATTACCCTGACCCTACTCCATGAAAGACTCCCAATTAGAAGTAAAACCTATAAATGTAAACAAGGAGGAAACATTCCCATTCTTCTTGCCATCCAACAAGTTTAACTGGGATAGCATATTTCCCAGTAAAAATAGGAAGCATCTATTTAAACCTTTACTTGAATAAACTTGAGATCCCTGAAAACATTCATTCCCTGAATGAATGACGGCAAAAAATTACAAAAGAGTTTTTAGTGGAACAAAGCTGATTCAATAATGTCAATTTAAAACTTAGTGCATTCTTTGCTTCACATCTTAGCTGCTCTATAGTTCTCTAAGTTTGTTGTGTGCAGTTTCTCCCTTTGAAAATAGAGGGTACTCCATGTGGCCTGCACTGGTGCAGAAGACTTCCTGTTTGCATGAGAGAACTACTTTCAGATATGTTTTCTAGCACATTCATTGCACAGTTTATCCAGAAATGGAGATAAACCCTTTGAATTCTTTCGCATTAAATAAATCAAATTCTTGTTAATAATAAGCACTAGTATTATTTAGAATGCATCTTAATTTTTCTTAAACCTAGCCAATACTTCTCCTTCTTTCATTGTAGCAAGCCAAAATTGAGGAAGAACAACAAAGATGGACACAGACTGCAGGGGAATCTTCAATTTCAGATGATTCAAAGCGTCCACGGATTAAGAAAAGTGCTTATTTCAGTGATGAGGAAGAACTTAGTGATTGAAATAATACTGGTTTATATGCATATATAATATATATATAGTGTACATTTTGTAAAGTGCTACAAAGTTGTCTGTAATACATGTTTGTCTTGGTGTTGAAGACACTGAAAATCATGTTGTAGTTCTACCCTGCCCCTCAAACCTCCCATCTTTTGATATTTTTCTTTCAAAACTTCACCTTTCAAGGCAGCTTTGTGAGAAAACAATGCATTTCTACACTTAGATCCAGAAAGCTATCTGAGTGGAGGATGCTTCTTGCAGTCAATATCTAGACCCAAATCCTGGGAGTGAAGCCTTTCGTAAGAGAATTTCCCAAGATGATCATCCTTGTATGAGGATTTCCTCTTAGGATCCCGTTAACACCACTGATGCTTTATGTGTTGGTCTGTTTATTGCCTGTTCAGAGGCAATGCTTTAGTAGTAGTTTAGTAGTGTATGAATCTTGTACTAGTCCCTCTGTGTAGGGTTGAATTTCAGCCTTAAGGTTTGTACTAGTCTTTTAAATCTTCGTGCAGTAATATAATAAATTACTGTCACATCAACTTGGTCTGTGAAGTCATTTCAGACTAATCTGTTTGTTTTCCAGAAGGATATTAAGAAGTTGATCTTCTGTCTTATACACAGTTCTAATAATTTCCTGTACAATTCAGACTATTATGTAGCCTGTCTGAAATATGGGCTTCATAGGAGGTGCAAGTTAAAAGTGATGTGGTGATTAATCCAGTCTTGAAACATGCTTAGTATTTTTTTTAAAGTGAGTTCTGTTGCTCTTGAATTAAAAATGAGAATGGCCCTATGTTTTAAAAAATGGTAATGTGTGTGTGCTTTGATGTGCTCTAATTTGATACTGAAATTCTCTTGCTGTGATAAGGGCTTATGCTGCACTGGTTTCTCCTGACGGGTGGTTATGCTTGGAGTTTTAAATATGCCTGTATCTGATGTGGATCACAGTCCTGTTTATCTTAGGCATCTGAAAATGGCAGCAAAATGCAAAAGGCACAAAGTTTCCCACATGCTTAAGAATCAGTTTATACTTGGAACTGTCATGATCTCTAAGCAAAGTGCATTGGCACCTATTTTGCAACTGTAACTGTTCAGATCTTTTAAAGGGTCTCCATCCTGAAATCTCTGTAGGGTTCTAGTCATGTTCTCCTATGGGAGAGGAGGACAGTGCAAAGCCCTGCAGCAGTGATCACTGCCAAACCACAGATATCTGGTGATGGTGGTAACCCTTTTCTATTGGCCACTTTGCATAGCCAAACTTTGCATTTTTAGGAGTCACAATATAAAACACATTCACACTTGCACACTTTGAAGAAGAGACCAACTGGCTTCTCTTTATATTTTCAGTTCTTGTTGCTCATCAGGTCTTGGTTTTCTTCCAAATGCAAAAAATGTGTATCTAAATATAGCATTAGATATTCTTAATTAATACCAATTTATATTAAAATATATAACTGGGTGCAAAGCAGACACACCCTCTAAACTAATACAGAGCAATCACATCCAGAAGCTTGTTCTGAGGTCTTCTGTTCCTACTCTCACAAAAATTCAGAAACAAGGCTAAAGTAAAAGATTCTTCTGTACAAACTACTCAAGCCACAGAAAAGGGATAAATATGTTGGGCTTTATATATAGGAATGTCTTAGACTCTAATTAAAAACGTTCTTTGGATTACTTACTCAGTGACTTTCTGCTGCAAGTACTGTATTTTAAATCTGAAGTTTCCTTTACTGAATTTTGGAAAGATCTCTTGATACTGAGTAGCAAGTGCTAAAGTGCCAGTTGTAATTTAGTGTTAATAAATGCACATCACTGTATGTTGTGTGTGTACTAATGAAGACAGGAGTTCTAAACTCTGCTAAGGAAGAAAATGTTGCTGCCAGCACAGTTTCTCTGCAAATGCTAGGTTAGAGCTCAATGGCAACTTAAAAAAAAAAATTTAAAAGAAAAAGGCAGAACAAACAAAAATATTGTGCCACTCCCTAAAATGGGGGTTTATTGCCTTTTATTGCCATTTTTACAAATGATAGAAAACTCAACTGTGACAGAGGACTAATTTGAGATTGTCCATGACTTTGATTTGGGAATGTTTGATAGCTTATAAGAATTAAGATTTCAGTGCAGTGATCAGATAGCAAGTTTCAAACTTTAGTTACACAGTGTGTAATGAAGTAGTGGAAGTCATTTCTATGAGACTTTTTTTCAGGGCCATAGGGTCAAAAAGGATTAGATTTCTATGTAGAACATGATATTTTAAAATGTTAGTTTAAATACAGCCTCCACTCAGAAATGTCTTAAATTATTCTCTAACTGTAAGATATACAGAGATAGTAACAGTCCAGGAATGTTTTATCCTTACCCATTGTGGTGGTTTTGGCCCTAGCTAGAGGCCAAATACCCACCAAGCCGCTCGCTCACTCCCCCTTCAGCCGAAAAGGGGAGAAAATAGATAAGGACAGAGGGATCACTCTCCAATTAGTGCAATGGACAAAAACAGACGCAGCACAGAATAAAGGAAAGAAAAGTGATTTATTACTACTACAACTAATACACCCTGTGAACTGGAACGAGATAAGAAGCGGCCAGGTCTTCAAGCACCTTCCCCCCACCCCTCCCTTCTTAGCAAACTTAAAACTCATCCCGATTTTACTCCCTTCTTCCCCCCCAACATGGCGCGGGGAGGGGCAGGGAATGGGCAGTGGGGTTCCGGTGATTCCCAACAAGCTGCTTTTCTTCCCCCGATATTATCACTTCTACTTCCCCCCACCCCTCGCCTCTTCGCACTCATGACTTTAATCAGAGATTCGCTCCCTTCTTCCCTCCCGTTCGCAGTACAGGGGGG
>VZTU01004414.1:37153-62798 GCA_013400835.1 Zapornia atra | reverse complement strand
TCCAGCCTGGTCCCGTACAAAGTCACAAGTCCCTTGGCAAACCTGCTGAGGTGTGGATCAATCTTCACAGGGCATAGTTGTCTCTGCTCCCCGTCCTCATCCATGGGCTTTGGGGGGACACCCGTTTCACCATGGACTCCACCACGAGCTGCAGGGGAAACTTTCTCTTCACATTCTTCATCCCCCCCCTCCTGTGGGCCTGGCCTTGGTGTCTGTGCTTGTTACATCTTCTCACTCCTGCTCCCGTGGCAAAGTGCGCCTGCCAGCAGTTTTTTTCCTCCTATATGTGATTCACAGAGGTGCTATGACCAGCTCTGATAGGCTCAGCCTCGAATTTGGCCTTGAATTAACCATATTTTCAAAATATGGGGCTTGGAGAAAGCTGTAACTGCAGCTTACAAAAGCCCCTGAAGCAGCACAGCTAAACAAAACTGCAACACCCACTTTACTGTTTCATATTTGCCACCAGTGTCTTGTCAGAAAGAATAAAACCAAACCTGACCTTTGTTCTGACCTAATACAGTGCTTTTTTTCAAGAGTTCCAGGAGCTGAAGCATGTTGATATATCTTTCTAGCCTGCTGCTTCTGCCTCACTGCTTTCCCCGTAGGATTTGCTTTTGTCAGCATGAAGCAGTAGCTCAGTCCAGACTATTACAACTGACCCAGTGGGATTCCTGCATGCTTTTTTGTTCTAAGCACAAAGTCACTTGAGGCAGGTGACATTGGAAAAGAAACAGACCAAAATGAGCCTGCTTCTGGGCAGAATCGGCATCTAGAGTTCCTCACCATAAATAATCTTCCTTGAACAGTTTTCTAAACTCTGTTTGAAATTCTATTGATTAGTAGTGCTTAGAGGTTTTCACTTGGAGTCAGGGTAAAGAAGCAAGCACCTAGTGCCTAAAACAGGACCAGGAGAGAGGGATTTTGGGACAGTACGATTTTTCCACTTAGGTCTCCTGAATAATTTTAAATTGCTATTCTTTGTTGGCAAGATAATGAACAATCTTTAGGTGAGAAATTCAGAACACTAGCATAGATAACCATTAAGATAGCCTGGGTACCTGCTCCACTTGCTTAAATCTAAAATTGTTGGCTGCAGCACCCCCTGATGTAGCTGTTTCATTCTGGGGAAAGGCCAAAACCTGTCACCTAAATCCCTTTTTGATCTTTGAGTGCCAAGACGTTTGCTCCTGTTCCTTCCCAACTGCATCTACTCTAAGCAGGGTGGCTTCAAGTTTCCATCCAAGCCCTATCAGTACTGAGAAACCAGGAAAGGTGTTAACTAGTTTCCTAATTTAAATCGGGCCAATAGGGTGCAAATAGCTTTCAAAACTTGAACAACAAGAGTGATGCTTTTGTTAGAGTTTGGAATCTGAAAGCACCAGTTCAGGAAGCAGAAAACAGCTTTGGTGGCTGCATGGCTCTGGGCCAGACAGATAAGGCTTTGTAGATGTGTTATCAAAAGAGAGAAGAATAAAAAATGCCTTGTAGAACATCTTCCTGTTATTGTTAGAAAAACCACAGGGTTTGGGGGGGGTGTGTGTGTGTCTTGGTTTGGGGTTTTTTAAAGTACTTTAAGGAACTAGCTTAGGCTGGCGAGCCAAGTGCTAGTTTTAGACTATACATAAGGTAGCTGATTATAGAAAAAAAATGACATTTTGGCAGATTTTTTTTTTTCCCAAAAACTTGGATCTTTCTGCAAACATCCACTTGTTGGAGTTTGCCTTTTGTACTTTCAGAACAGCTTGAAAATTGTCACAATAATGCTTTCTGGGTCGTGGGGCCTCTTGTCTATTGAAATGGCTGAATGTCTCATAAGCCACTAGAAGCTGACTTAGTAGAAGTCAGTGGGGAAGAAGGGGCTGTGGAATTACAGTATCGTAGGGGTTGAAGGGACCTCAAGAGATCATTGGGTCCAACCCCCCTGCCAAAGCAGCTCCCCAGCTCATATTGCACAGATAGGCGTCCAGACGAGACTTGAATATCTCCAGAGCAGGAGACTCCACCACCTCCCTGGGCAGCCTGTCCCAGGGCTCTGTCACCCTCACTGTGAAAAAGTTCTTCCCCATGTTGGTGCGGAACTTCCTGTGCTCCAGTTTGCAGCCATTGCCCCTTGTCCTGTCCCCACAGACCACTGAAAAGGGGCTGGCCAATTCACCCTGCATCCCCTGCCTAAGATATTTATCAACATTAATTAGGTCCCCCCTAAGTCTTCCTTTCTCTAGACTGAACAGTCCCAGCTCACTCAGCCTGTCCTCATACGGGAGATGCTCCAGGCCCTTAATCATCTTCGTAGCCCTTCTCTGGACTCTCTCCAGGAGGTCCCTGTCTTTTTTATACCAGGGAGCCCAGAACTGGAAGGGGAATAAAGATTATTAATACCATTCAGAATCAGTGAAGCTCCTCCCATTGTGCCCATGCAGCACTTCTTAAACCACTGCAGCTATGAGACACTGGAGTAAATTTAGCCCACCTTTACCAGGCTCTCACTATGGTTTTGGCATATTCAGGTTACTACTCTCAGCACAGCAATAGAAGGGGGCTGTAAATACAAAGAGCCATGTGTAGCTAAATAGGTGGTGCCTGGAAGAAGTAGTAAACTTCTGGGTCACCGTGTGTGATGGAGACACTCGACCGCAGGGTTTTTTGAAAAAGTTAATTTATTTAAAACCCTGGTGTGGATTCAATGCGTCACTACTGCAGGTTTGATGGGTACAATGGAGAAATTGCAGTTTAGAAGTATGACTACACTTATCACAGCCACAAGAGATTCACAAAATGCGCTACTGCCAACACAATGGAGTCACAGCAAGCAGCCTTACAACCTGCAACAGTCACGGCACTCACTGTCACCACCCAGAGGCAATTCACGAGATTCAGTGTTACAGCCACAGCAGTGTCACAGAACACACTGTCACCACTCACAAGCACACGAAATACTACACCTGTGTTAGTCAGTCACCCAAGACTACAAACCTAAAGCATATAAAATACTCTCCAGGTAAGGGTTCTCCATACGCTACCTCAGCCAGCACCCTGGCCAAGGGGGAAGGGTCTCCTCGTGGAGTTGGAGAAGAGGATCCCTCTTCCCTGACTGAATCTGCAGGGTTTGGTTTGGTTTGATGTCTTTGATCTACATGCCAGTGGGCAGGACTGTGCATGAGTGGACAATATCACCTTCCATGTTTGTCATCAGCAGTGTTCCCCCTTATCTTACGCCCTATCTGTTGCGTATCTTTTTATTGTCTGGGCCCATTGAAGCCAAATGGGGACCCTCTTGCTTGCCTTTATCTTACTGCTAGACAGGTGAATAGTGGCTTGATTTGGATTCAGGGCATAGTGTTTGTTGAAGGAATTCAAGGCTCAACCCAGGCTTCTGTTTGTTGAATTATGCAGCAGTGCCCTGTTTAGTCTCAGTTTACAAAACATGAGTTTTCTCTGCAGAGATGGGGCCTCAAGGCTGAGTCGCTCTTACAACCCCCCCATGAGTCTCCTGGTGCACTAGACATTACCACAACCTGTTTGTGGAGCTCTGAGCCAGATGATCCTTACATTCCACCCCATGACCTGAGTCACAATTCAACCACTTACATGTTTTCATTGGCAGATATATGGGTATAAGTTTCTTTCATCTGCATACTCTAGTAGAGCTATGCATGCCTCAGTTTCTAATTGAGAGATAGATTTTACTGTAATTCTTTTAACACAACTGACAGCAATACTTGTTACAATAATGCAAATTATAACAACAACTAATGTTTGCAACAGGTTAGTAATAAACCCTGAAAATACCCATCCTATTCTACCAAAAATATATTCCCAACCAAGTGGCTTTCATTTGTTTCTGCAGCTCATGTGTAACTTCTGCTATTTTCATCTACTGGAAGTTTTACCAAAGAGGTAGTGACACATTAGCAATTGGAACACAGCATTCTTCTTGTTCATGGTTTGCCTTCAGGAATCCACACACTCCTTGTTCCTTAAGTAGCATCATATCTAGGACAAGTCGGTTTTGAAGTGCAACTTTCGAGACAGCTTGTACTTGTGTATTGAGCAAGTCAAAATTATCATTAGTAAGGGCCACTAATGCTTCCACTTGTGCAGTTAAACTGGACAGCATCATTCTGGTTTTAAGATTACCTGTTCCCAACCCAAAGAACCCTTTAGCCCATAATGCTAATTTGTGAGATACAGTCCAGTCAGCAGTGTCTGTACTTCGTTTGGTACAGGGATCCCACAACCCTTGAGAGATTAATTTCTCAGAGCAGTAAGAAGGACATAATGATGGTATCTCCAAAGTACACTGCAGGCTGGGATTAACAGGGTGCAACGTAGCTGTAATAGTCCCATCTGAGCATGTCCACGTTAACCACCATGGAGGTGAGTCATCACAACTGCCCATAGCTCAAGGGATCTGACAGGAGGATTTCTTAGTATATTCTAAATCTTTATAGCTTGTGCTACTATTACATCCCATTGCTGGAGGGTATAGCTTTGTGTAATTTTGACACAAGCAGACAGCACTCACTGAGTGCCATAATGAAGGAATTTGCCATAACCAACTGTTTTCTAGGTCCCCACCAGTGGTACAATTTATAGTATTTGTGCAATTCCACAGAGGTGTTTTTACATCAGGTTGTGTTGAGACCCTGTATTGAGGCCACCAGGGGTAGCAATCCCTGCTGTCATCTCTCCTCCTCATGGGTTTGAGACCATTAACAATTGGCAGGTGGCCCTTGCATTACACTGAACCATGTACATGCATTACTGGGTGTTGAAGGAAATTGGAAACACCACTGTGTGTTTACTGGTTCCACATACCTCAGGACCAAGTGCTTTCCCCAGTACAGCTCATCCCCATTTTGTGTATCTGCCCAAGGGTGTCTGGAACAGGGCTGTTGGAAGGATTGGGGTTGTTTGCATCCCAAAGTCCTATTGTCCCAACAAAGGGGGGCATAGGAACAATTTAGGCTCCAAATGGAGGTTCAATTTAATGTATTATTAAATGGCCACTTCCATTCAAAATCTCCCCAAATCACAGGCTTATTCTGGTTCCAGAGCCAGTCTAAATTTATACCCATGTCCATGGGGAGAGCTGTTTCGGGGATCCCTTGAGTGGGGGTATGTGGTAAGGGCAAACAGTTAGAGAAAACTTCAGCATACGAGCAAAGCCTTGTATCATTTTATAGACCCATTGTCTGGTTCAGTGTGATTTATAATTGGGGAACCATCAGCATGTTGTTCAAAAGCTTGAGGCTGTCTATTCCATATACTAGATTGTCTGCTTATGCCTATGGCTGTTACAGAACTGACAATTAATATTACAAAGATTTTTACAATTACCACCATGATATAGCACCTGTTAGTAAAACTTGAGCTACAAACAATTATCCCTGCTGAAACAAACACACAAACAGACAGACAAACCTAAGGTGAGAAGACCAAAGCTCCCAGTCCGTACTTCAGGTTTGAGCCTCTCTTCAATTCCTTCCAGGTACAGTTCACATTTCAGATGGATGTGGGAGTTGGAGGAGCAGGCAGTATCAGCCTGCCACCCCTGACAAGACCTTGGGTAACAAACCATGGGAATGAATAGTGACTGCAGGAGTAGCCAACAGGAAGAGCTGCCGAGCTGCAGCACGTGGACAGCTCATGAGAGGCAGTGGAGAAGTACAAAGCAGAACTGCAGAAATCCCTGAAGGGGCTGGAGGGAGGGGCTGGTGGGTGTAAATACGCTTGCAGAAAAAGTTGTCTTGGCATCCGTCCTGCTCCGAGTCCATGCCACAATATGCCACAGATTGACACCTATGAGGTCTCTACCCTATGTCTTCTCAGCTGTGCCTTTTATTTTTCCAACCAGAGCAGTCCTGTAAGTAAAAGAGAGCTGCTCAAACGTATATATGCTCAACAGTGAATTGGTAAGAAATCTGATGTAATTCACCTTTTAGGATATAATTTTCCTTCAGTATTCTTGCCTGTGCATTATGGACAATGGCAGGGGAGTGTTTGCATCTTTGGGGGGAAGTCAGTTGAAGGTATACTGCTACCCCTCCCAAGTGAACACAGATTGAGGTTTATCCTCCCCTTGAAGAGGAACCATAACCTTAACATCCAGAATGGACATCCCTACGCAGTGTTTAGCTTGGGTTTGGCTGACTGGTTCAGGAGGGTCAAGACCAGTGGCTGTGAGTGGCACCGTGTTACTGTCCAACTCCCTGCAGTCTGCTGCCAGCTGTCCCTTACTGTCTGGGGTGTGTACTGACCACACCAGGGATCTTAAAGGGTGACTGGGCTCAGGTTGCACTATCACAGGTTTCCAAGACTTTGGTCGCCTCTGTGATCCCCTCCTTAGCAGCGGGTAGTAAAGAATATTGATTAACATTTGTTATTCTGGAAGGGGGTAACTGGGCGGTTGCCTCATGTGCTGGAACCTCACACAGTGTGACTCCAAAGCTCTGCACCATTCCATTAGGTAGTTTCCAGACTTTGTTTGCCAGGACATTAAATCCTAGTATATTATTTCGGTATGGACCAACGACAACCTTTATCTTGGACATTCCGTTTTCCCCTGGAAGCCAAACACACACAGTCCCAATTAGTCTGATTTCAGGTACTCCAGGTACTCTTAGTATATTTATTTTCTTTTGGGTAGGGGTCAGCCCTAACCTTTTGGCTGATAACACAGAAATGATAACACTTATTTCAGCTCCTGTATCAATTGTGAAATTCACAGGTATGAGCCTGGGACCAGTGGATAAAATAACATGTGGGTTAGTGTGCTGGTTAGGCCATTCTAAGGTGGATGTTACATGAGTGGATCAGCCTGAAATTATCCCCGAGCTTCCTAATTCTTTAAATCCATCAGAGCTTCCCTCAAGTTTGAGTAAATGCTGGCAGGCACAGATTTTCCCCTCCTGTGTTTTGGGGGTATCAGGAAAGTCTGTAGCCTTGTTAATAGACTGCTCCACCAAGTTTATCAATGTACAAATAGCCTCTGTGGATTGACCATCTAGTGCTGAGTGGGGTATCCCTAATGGCAGTGCCTTTCAAGCTGAGACTTGAAATGAGGATTGGGTTTTTGATGGGGGTTGGGGATTATTCTTCTCAAAATAACTCATGTCTGGTGGACTCAGCACTGCAAATTTGAACCTTCCTCTAACCGCCCCACCTCTCTACCGTAACTCACTAGTTCTTGCAGTAGTTCCCCCCATGTTAACACAGGCTGTCGCTGCTGGTTGGGGTGGCGAGTGTTATGATCAATTGCTTGCAGAATCGTTTCCTTTAGGTTTTGCACGCAGATTTTCAAGGCATCAGAAAGACCCCTAAGCAATGATTTAAGGCGGACAGGGTCAGTTGGAGCAGCAAGGGGAACGCCCTGCCCCCCCACGCTCATACATGGCTTGTACACAGGTGGCCTTTTGCACTGATTCAGCCAGCCCAGAGAATCCATCAGTTTTAATAGTGAAAGGTTCACCTCGCTCTCTACAATCCAATCCCCCTGCCCAATAGGCAACTCTGAGCATCAAGGGTCGGTGTCCCATGGGACCCTGATCAAGGAACACACCAGGACCCCAATAGCCCCCAGCTTCCTCCTCACTCAGCACCACTCGATCTCCTCCATTCAGTGACACACGCCATAAATATTCCTGGGACTAATCACCTGGTTTTCCTGTAGGTGCCATGTAATGGCACTCAGGATGATCTTGATACTGTGAAAAGCCGAAATCAAAACTGAATAGCCTTGCTGACTATGAAACAGGTATTCTTCATTGCAGTGCTGGGCACACAGGGGATTGCTCTTCCCAATATGTGTGCCGAATGAGTTAGTTGCACAGCTTATATGCAGGTTATACACACATATTCATGACCTTTCCAAGAAACAATTAACATATTCATTACTTTTCCAAGAATTCATTATCATAGGTTTCTACCCTTTCCTGCGTGCAGACTACAGTCTTTAGGTGGTCTTCAAGGACCGTGGTGGTGGTAATTTACTTCATCTACTTATCTTCATCACTGTGTTTCTGCCATGAACTATAGCCCTTATCTTCCTCTTCCTGTTTACATGACTGGTCTTGGGGCCCCTTGTAGCTCTGAGTTTTCTTGTTCTCAGAGATAGTCCCATTAGGAAGCTTACAATGTGCTGGTACCCACATTCCACAATACCGTTGCTGCAAAATATGTTCCTAGTATCTACAAAAGTCTAGACAGTAATTCTCTACTGAAGTCATTGCTGCATAATATATTGTTGGCATCCACAAAACTCCAGACACTAAGTCCCCATTAGATTCAGCCTTATTTTCAACCTGCTCCATAACCTTCCTGGGCACCAAGATCAGACTGACAGGCCTGTAGTTCCCTGGATCCTCCTCCTGGCACTTCTTGTGGATGGGTGTCACATTGGCTAACCTCCACTCAGCTGGGGTCTCCCTGGTTACCCAGGACTGCTGATAAATGATGGAATGTGGCTTGGTGAGCACTTCCACTAGCCCCATAGACTTGTGCATGTCTAGGCAGTGTAGCAGGTCAATAAACATTTCTCCTTGAATTATGGGGGCTTCATTCTGCTCCGCATCCCTGTCTTCCAGCTCAGGGGGCTGGGTACCCAGAGAACAACTGGTCTTACTGCTAAAGACTGCGGCAAAGGTGGCATTAAGTACCTCAGCCTTTTCCTCATCTTTTATCCCTATGTTTCCTCTCAGCATTCAATAAAGGGTAGGGATTCTCCTTAGCCCTCCCTCTTTTTGCTAGCGCATTTATTAGAAACATTTTTGTTGTCTTCTATGGCAGTATCCAGATTAAGTTCTAGTTGGGCTTTGGCCCTTCAAATTTTCTTCCTGGATAACCTTATGACATCCTTGTAGTCCCCCTGAGTTGTTTGCCCCTTCTTCCAAAGGCCATAAACTCTGGGGGTTTTATCCCAAATTCCAGCCATTGCTCTCCGTTCAGCCTGGCTGGTCTTCTTCCCCTCCAGCCTGCCTTTGGGCACATGGGGACAGCCTGCTCCTGCACCTTTAAGATTTGCTTCCTGAAGACTGTCCAGCCTTCCTGGACTCCTTTGCCCCTCAGGACTTCCTCCAAGGGACTCAACCAGCCAGGCTCCCAAACAGGCCAAAGTCAGCCCTCTGCAAGCTCAAGGTGGCAGTCCTGCTGGCCCTCTCCTTACCGCTCTGGGAAGGTGAGCTGTGCATGCTGTTTGGTTGTGGTCTTCTGAGGCACAAAACATTAAATTGCTCAGAAAAGCTACGCATAAAACATGGTATTTAAAAATATGATCCATTAAGTGCTACCATGAACATTAAGAAGTAACTAGCATATACACCTCTTCACTTCCACTTTCTATTTGGCATCTTCAGTGTCAGTATGGCAATATCTACCATCACAATTCCACCGTCGCTTTTCAATAAAAACATTTCAGGTAGCACTCTTCCAGATGCAGCATCTTAAAATAACTGGTATTGGAGAGATGCTTGCTTCTTTTTAGTATAGATCACAAAACTGAATTTAGGTGATCTTAAATTGTTCATACTGAACAGCTTTATTTTACAGGTTTTGATGGGGTGACTTTTTTTCTGTAGCTGTTGACGGCGATATGAAAAATTACTACACAGTCCTTCTTTAGGAAAAAAAAAAGGGTGTAAAGCAGAGGGTAGATGACCTTGCTTCTTGTATCTATCCTGGTGTCTGTAAAATGTATCCTAGAAAGGATAAGCTGAAGAGATCCTGTACATAAAATAAATCAATATTTTTTTTTAGGTTGAAGAATTGTACAGGTTTGTGAAGAAACGTTTCGTCAGTGCCAGGCTACCCCTGACCCTGCTGTGCGTTCAGGCAGATGACTGGTGTGCTTACACCAGTATTTAATGGATGTGATAGGGAATGCAGCACGTAAACAGTTACAGAAACTGTGGCAGTAAAACGTGATAAAAGCCTGTGTGAAAAAACTTAACCAACCCCGTGAGGCAATGTAGGTCACAGTGGTTTGAAGAAATACCACAGTTACTAGTATATGAGAATTTCCCTGTCTCATTAATAGGGTGCTCCAGAGAATCAAGAGCAAGTCTGAGATTATGAGTTCATCAAAGGCAACAGCCTACATTAAGATGAGCTGATCCATGAAAATTCAGTTTTATCAATATGCAGTTAAAGAAAATTAGAAGGCATCCAAATTTAGCTACTGCATCACACTTTGTACAGTACAGCAAAACCTGTCACTTGGTTGCAGGATTAAAGATGCATTATTATAACTGCCTGTGTGGAGGCAGAGGAGGTAGACATGTTCTGCCCAATGAACAGATGTGGCTGTGGAAGAGGGAGAGACCCAAAATAGAACCAAAAGGGCTATTAAGGACGGTGTGGGTATGCTGTGAAGTTCCAAGGCACTGAATTGTATTTTTGGAATGAAAGGGATAGAACTGCTTGTACTATGTTGTGCTTAATTGAAGAATGAGTGCCTTATATCTGAAAATTATGAACCTTTTGGTAGTACAAGTTTGTATTGATGTGCAAATGTTCAAGAAAGGGAGAGGAACTAGGGGAGGATACCATTCCCTTCTACAAAGGACTTCACTTGGGATGCCCTTGATGTGTGAATTTGATTAGGTGGCAAAGAGCCATCTGCCCGTGAAGCCTGGAGCCATGAGGATGCATATAAAATGAAATGACTTAGTAGCATATGGCAGTTAGGAAAGATGAGAACATGCAGTACTTGGACGTGATGGTTTTGAGTTCATGAACCACGTATCTGGAATGAGCGATTGTAGTCCTTGAAATTATGTTCTTTCAAAGAAAGTTTTTGAAAATTCAACAGCTAGAATTATTTTAATTTGCTGCAGTGTAACATTTTTAAGAAGTGCTTTTACTGTGGGAGGCTTTCACAGGAAAATCTTAACAGAGGAAACTCAGTTAATTAAAATCTGGAACACAGTTCGGCAGCAAGGGTGGATTCTCTGCGTGTCCCATGCCTGTGGCATCCCAAAGAATGCAGGGCCCCAGGGCATTATTCGTGTTCATATTTAATTTAGCTGAAGCTGCTGGAGAATGTCCAGAATCCTCTACATTTGCTGCACAATTTAGGTCAAGCCCATGATGGAGTACTTGAGTTCAGGACAAAGTAGCCCTTGCAAAAGTTTTACCTTTTTTTTTTCTTCACTCTTCTGTTATTTGTGCTAGGCTGGCAGATTCTGTACTATATTGCACACAGGTTGCATCCCTGCTAAATATTAAAAAAGTACATGCTACAATATGTTGTTGTTATTACTCCTGACAACTCACTGCAAATTTGGTGTGAGGGCGACCATTACTTAAACCTTTGAAACGGCACACTGGTGGGGAGGTAACAAGCTCCCTTGATCCGAATGTGGCAGGAGCACAGCACATAGATTGTTCCTCTGAGGAGGATTACAATCAGTAATTACTAGAAAAGCATCCTCTGCATGCAACTACGCTGCTCCAAGGGGCTGAGAGACAGAGGAGGAGGGAAAGAAACAAGCGGGGCGAATAAATGAGTAGGGGGAATGCCCATCCAGAATAAGTATACATCAATCATGCTAAACATTTTCAAGTGTCTTTCTTACTGATTCCCTTCTTAACAGTACTTCAGATCAGAATGTCTGAGAGTTAAATTTATGTGGCTGGATGGAGTAAATAGGTGTAAATTCTACTGCAAATATTAGATTTCAGTCCGTAGAAGTATAATACAGATTTTATTAATGTAAATGGCACTCGCTACATCTTCATCTTAAGTTATCTTCATGCTTTAACTGGCTTCTCCTGGGGAACAATGACACCTGTCAGTTAGTAGACCTACTTCTTGTAACCTGTTTTTTTACATCGGTGTTATATTTAAATAGAATCCGATGTGAAAGGCTTGAATGCAGATGGCACACTGGCCTTGTGGAAATGAAGAGGATGAATTATGCAAGGGAGGGGAGGAAGGAGAACTTCAGAGGTGAAAATAAAAGAGAAAACTGTCAAGTGAGACTGAGAATATTGGTAGAGCAGAGACCATCATCAGAATAATGGGCAAAAGGAGGCAAAAAAGGTCAACTAAAACCAAATGGACACAATCTTCTGTAATTCCCCTCTATTTAAAGAAGGCTTTTTTAAGGAAAGAAGTGATTTTGTATATGGCAGCAAAGGTTTGTTTTTCACATTCAACTCTGAACCCAGTTATCTGATTTTCTCAGGTGGCAAACTTCACAGCAGTATGGGAAAGGTGGATGTGACTCAGCTTTTCTTGAAAAACAAACCCAGGAATTACTTCCCAATCTATCCTTTGTGTTCAAGAGCTCTTTAGCCAATAAATAACTTCTGAGACCTAATGATGCTTCTGGAAACCAGTGTCTCTTAAAACTCGCTTCCCTGCTCTCCTGTCCCTCCTTCCCCTATGGGGTTGTTATTGTTCAGGGCTTTCTCCAGTTTTTCCAACTGTCTGGATGACAAAGTCCTCCTATCTCAATTGTTAATGTGATTTATGCTGAAGGGTTTTCCTCATTCATAACTTGCTGTTTGTTCTTCTGCCTGTGATGAATGTTTCCTTTCGAGATTTCTGTCTGTCTCGGATGGACATATTTCTGCTCTTGTGTTTCTTTGCATGTTGATACCCATCTGCAGACCAGTGTCAGGGTGTCTGACACTGTAAGCATGCCTGCAAGGGGGTTTCATAAAAAAACCGACCAAACCAACAATTGATTTTCTACTTTTATTATCACAGAATCACAGAATCTTAGGGGTTGGAAGGGACCTCGAGAGATCATCGGGTCCAAACCCCCTGCCAAAGCGGCTCCCTAGCTCATATTGCACAGATAGGCACCCAGATGAGACTTGAATATCTCCAGAGCAGGAGACTCCACCACCTCCCTGGGCAGCCTGTCCCAGGG
The DNA here is from genome assembly GCA_013400835.1 of Zapornia atra. Classification (NCBI taxonomy): domain Eukaryota; kingdom Metazoa; phylum Chordata; class Aves; order Gruiformes; family Rallidae; genus Zapornia; species Zapornia atra. The sequence continues at coordinate 49,917 of VZTU01004414.1, read as the reverse complement.
CTCTGTCACCCTCACTGTGAAAAAGTTCTTCCGCATGTTGGTGCGGAACTTCCTGTGCTCCAGTTTGCAGCCATTGCCCCTTGTCCTGTCTCCACAGACCACTGAAAAGGGACTGGCCAAATCCCCCTGCTTCCCCTGCCTAAGATATTTATAAACATTAATGAGGTCCCCCCTTAGTCTTCTTTTCTCTAGACTGAACAGTCCCAGGTCTCTCAGCCTGTCCTCATACGGGAGATGCTCCAGGCCCCTAATCATCTTCGTAGCCCTTCTCTGGACTCTCTCCAGGAGGTCCCTGTCTTTTTTATACCAGGGAGCCCAGAACTGGACACAATACTCCAGGTGGGGCCTGACCAGGGCAGAGTAGAGGGGGAGGATCACCTCCTTAGACCTTCTGGCCACACTCCTCCTGATGCATCCCAGGATCCCATTGGCCCTCTTAGCCACCAGTGCACACTGCTGACTCATGGCTCATTGACTAAGATTTATATCTAAATAAAGGCCTAGGCTTACAGCTGAAGGAGACTTAATTCATTCAGGTTTGTTTTCCTTCAGTAAACTGCTAATTACATGAGGGGTTCAGTTAACTTCTATCACATTTAGTCCTTCTATTTTTAAAATTTTTAATTAACCAGAAAAATATAAAATGTTCAAAAATGGACTCGACCCTAGCAAGCTGAAGTGAGCAACTAATAATAAAAGTCCATCCTATGTTTTGTTCTAAAATTACTTCTATTAATAATGAATAAGGAGCAAGAAATTAATTCCAAAATTTGCTGCCTGGAAACTTTCCTCTGCTATCTCTGTTCTTCTCTCTTCTCAGAAGAGAGTTGTTAAAGTTCCTTGACATAATATGAACGAGTTAAATTGAATTCACTGAGATGATTAAAATATATATGGCCATCATTAACTGAATTATGGCAAAACCAGCAATGAATCACACAGGCTAATGTTTGCTGCCATGTTTGATGACAGATGTATCATACTTAGATTTCAGCTCGTGAGAGAGGACAACAAACTATATTTCAAATGTCTAGACGTATTCCTTCGGAGAATACTCAAATATGAGTTTCATACACGCCTCCAGTCTGAGTGATAAGTGCATTATTCATTGATAACTGGTTTTAAAAGATGTATTTTGTGCCACACTATTATGATAGGAAGTATTTTTTGCTGTTACTGTCTTAAAAGGCTTATTACTAGCCGTTCGATTATTTTTTTCTCTCTCTCCTTTCCTCCCTCCTTTTCAAGGGTTTAAGAGTTCACAGTATAAATCTGATGATGTTTGGCAGAAAATGCTCCCTTTAGAATCATATCTTTATTTCTAAAATAGAAAACAGTGTGGTGGGGAATCTCTGTAATATTTTATGTGATTTCAAAGATACTGTTTTAAGCTTATTCAGTTCATCTATTGTACGTTAATCCACTGAGAAATAAAAATTAGACAACTGTCCCTTTTAATAAGAATAAGCCAACCAGCAGATGGTTATTCCATATTTTGATTCACATTTCTATACATCCGTACTCAGACTGTTCCCAAATGTTCATATTTCTTACTAGTACCACTACAGCTGAATACTGTCCATTTAGGAAATGGACAGTTTCCAGTTAGAAAAACTGCATTTCAACTCAAATTTCAATCACAGGAGGGAACTGCGAGGCTGGGAGGAACCTCAGTAGGCTGCTATCATTTACATGGCACGAATAGTTTGTTAAGAAACAGGGAAGTCCTACGAGGTAAAGAAGCCACCTTGCTGAGTCCCACATGACTCGGCGTTCTCTCTTACTGGTTTCCCAACCTATTTTTCTCATCCAGAGACAGTGGCTCAAGTTTCATTTAGTAAAAGTACTATTGATCCCATTAATGTCTGAATAGTGTCAGAAGACAACTGGAGCGGTAGGGGATGGGAACTCAGAGCTCCTGGGAAGGAGTCAAAAGCAGAAACAGTCAATTCCTTAAAGAAGCTGTGATAAAGGCATTATAGCAAAGTACCCAAAATTGGAATAAAATAAGGCATCCTTGGTGCAGCAGCTGAAGAGGCAGAGGTGTCTCAGCCCTGCAGCCCTCACTAATAAAGCCGCCTGTAATGCTAGCAACCATCTGTCAGAGCGCAAGCTGCGACTGGGAAAGAAGGATAGGGGATAGGTTGGTTAGATGTTGCTAGAATGGCTGGGCCTCCCAGAGTACCTAGGGACCCCAGGCAATTTGCATTTCGAGGTATACACTCAGATTCTGGTTTTAAAAAATACGAGCTGAGGAATTTTAGACCCATAGGTTAAAAAAAAAACAAACTAAAAAAAATTCCTGGAACAAAATTATCGAGCAAAGGGTTGAGAAGTAAAAATCAATATGGACTGTAATCAATCTGATGTCTTTCTGTACAAGGGTATAGATTTTGCATGCAAAACAGAGGCAGTAGGTATCATTTATCTTGACTTCGTTAAGACTAGTGATGTTGTGACATAGTAGCAACATGATTTAAATGCTACTACAGGAACCCGAGTGAAAATTTTGGGGGAAAACTCCTTTCAGTAGTTCACTGACAAACTGATGAGATGTACTGAGTGGGTTTCTGCAGGGATCTGTCACGAATGCGACACTGTTCAATACTCCCTGTAAAACCTTGGATGGTGGAATGGAAAATATGCTTGCAAAACTTGTGAATAACGAGCATCACGTAGGACACCAGCTGTCTTGGCTTTTCATCTGATACTGCTGAATATTGAATGGGCATAAGAATAGCTCTTCCCTTCCTGGCTTTTCCTGAGCTAATCAGTTACCTCTGATGACCTCTGCGAGAACCTTCTGTTCAGCCCTTGCTTCCTCCCATGGTTCTTCCACTCTGGCATGGGCTTCTGCCCTCTGCTCATCACTGCCACTTCACCAGCTGAACTGACCCGTGCTCAAAGCTTATGTGTCCTTGTCCTATGGGAACGGTGGCGAGATGGCTGGTAACTAAGAGCATCTCCAAGGTAGAATATTCTAATAAAAGCTTTCTGGATAAAAATGAGACTGAAACCCCTAAATCTGGTTTCACACAGCTGACCACAAACACTTTAATATTCCAGAAAGAGATTCTTTAATGATGGCTGGGGTGATTTTTTTGGGGGGAGGGGGGAGGATTGGGGGGGCAGGGTGACTGTTTTAGGGTTTGCATTTTGTTTTGGCTTAGGTTTTTTATCTTCAAAGTCCTTGTCTGGCAAAACAAGACTTTTTTCCTTGGAGGCAAGTTATAAGATCTTCAAAGCTAATAACTGTTGTCTGTCTTTCAACACTATGTTGAAGCCTGGGGCCATAGACTATTTGCCACAGCCCCCAACGAGCTCCATTATGCCTCTAGCTGGGATGCTCCTCTACGTATCAATAACCTCCCGTCACTAACAAGGTCAAATACCACATTTATAAAATACTTTGGTGTTCTTAGATTGAGGGCAATCCTATCTTTACCTGGGTTTATACTCCTTTATAGCAGGAGGTTGTTCCTCTGGAGAAGTGGTAGGAGGAGACATCCATTGCCAGCGTAGTAAATGCCAAAGCTGAAATACAAGCTTTCCGAGCTTGGTTGAGTTCAAGCCCTTCAGTCTATCAGCATGGGGTTTATCAGCATGTGGGGGAAGAATAAGAAACAGACATTTTAACACAAATAAGTGACAACACTGAAAAAGGGACTCTTTAAATCTCTTCTTACACTTCAGGACTTTGTGTTAATTGAAAAGAGAGCCTTGTGTGGGATCATCATTTAAAGAGGAGGCAACTGCAAGCAATTTCCATTAGACACCAAGAGACAGTAAACCTGGGTGAAGAGTTGGTCATGTTCATTACATTTCTTATCTAATTGTGTGATGCTATCAAGCCCTCCTCGCTGGAAAGCCAGCCACTCTCATTATGTATAGAATCATGGTGCTAAATAACAATGTGGTTAGATGAGAAGAGTCAACGCTTTAACGATTTTGCAGCCTTCCCTGCATGTTTGCAGGGCAATAAGATGAAAATTTCCAGGTCCTGCTTTGATAGATCACAGCTTATAATTATAGCCACGTTGCATGGGAACGTGGGCACACTGCTGGCTGGATTAGAGAAAGAGACACACAAGATCGAAGCCTCCCTGTTATTTTTTTTCCCCCTTTCTGAGTGTGCTAACATGTGCCTATTTTAGGAATTTTGATGGGGATATTTTCATACTTTTTCTCCTTTCCCTGTTTTTATAGCTCTGACAGTTTCGGTGGTTCTGCTTTGTTTCACTTCTAATAAATTCCTCTTTTGCTTGACCTTTATCTATTTCCACCGTATTCTTTTGACTGTACTGTATTCCTCTTCTCCCTTCTCCACAATCTGAGCTCTCCACCCCCTCCAGTGCTGTATCCACCTCCCTCCCTGGAGGCAGCCCCTGTCATTATCACCTCTCCTTCACTCCTCTCTTCCCTGACATAAGCGAGAAGCTCAATGACACACAGTTTCCTGCTAAAGAGGAGGCTGTTCATCGTCAGCTTTTATTTACTTAATAACCCCCTTTCATAACGGTGCTTTACAGTTTATTGTGGAAGATACAGGAGAGAAAATCCAAGGGTGGTTTACAGAGTGGCGAGGGAGAGCTGTGGGCCCTGCTCCGCACTAGCAGATGTGATGGCACCGTGAGTTGATGGGCTGTGGGTCACGGCCTGGCAAAGCACTAACCCTGACTTTTGAATGCCTTGCACCCCATCAAAACACTGCAGCAATGTAACTGTCCTGGGTTTGGCTAGGATAGAGTTGAACCACAACAGTAATACAAAATAATGATGGGGGTTTTACTGGACCAGGGGTTTACTGGACCTTCCATACCTATTCTTAAGTCTTCCTGGTCAATTCTTTGCCCACTTATAACTGTTGACCCAAGAGCAAAGGCGGCTCTTTGAAGCACCCATTCTCTAGCCCTGTCCATTATTTTCCTGCAGATATTGCAGCTGCATCTCTACAGCCATCACCCTGGACCTGACCTTAACACCAGAGGTCACCACTGCCATAGCAGCCAGCAGTGGCACTGTGACCCATATAGAGCCTATCAAAGGCCATAGAAATGTAATTTATTTTCAGCTTTATTGTCTGTCATCCAATGTGGATCTGAGAAGAGACCATCTGAGGCTCTGGTGATGAGCTGCTGGGCAGCAGTCTCTTGCTGGCAAAATGGACAGGGATAAGGAATACAGTGCTCTTGCCTTACACTTGCTTTAGGAGAAGCATCAAAAGAACTTGGACTAGTGGAACATCTAACCAAGGCTTTGCAGAGGGCCTATAAAAAGTCTAAGAATACCAGTATGTGGTCCAGTGCCAGAGGATGTCTTCTTTGTACCCAAATGCACTTGACTGCAGTTGGTACATGAGGGGGATGCAGTTCCCATGTACAGCAGGGGTGTGGTGGTACAGCCCCAAGACTCCCTTCTGTAGGAGCCACTTCCCCTTCTCTGAAGATGGGCATCCACCTACACTGACTGGAGTACTGTGAGAATGGCAACGGGCAAGACAAGAGTCCCTCAGTTCCCAGGTACTCTTGAAAAAGTCCCAGGCTAAGAGAGGGACAAAATGAGTGTCAACCCCATTTGTGGGTGTGTTGCTTCCTCTTCATGCCAAGTCTTATTTTCTGGACACTTTGCCAAACAGCAGTTTTCCAGCACAGCTGCCCAGTCTTCTCAGTTATCCCACACCCTGACCTTTCCACAGCAGAGATGCTTTCTTCTATGTCCAATCCCAATTCAGAAGCTTTGATCAAGACCATGTAACATCCCATCCTCTGGTAGTTGGGAGACTGCTTTTAAGCTTTTAGTTTTTGCTTCCTCTATTTCCCAAAAACCCTTCCCGCTGAACAGGCAGTGACACGATTTTTAAAGTGATGGCAGACACATTCACACATCTCACACAAATCCAGAGCTGTTTATTACCATCAGAAAGCGTTTTGGCAATGAATGAACACAAAACTAACCTAGCTGTTCATCCTTTGCCAGTTTTCAAGGATCATATATATTTAAGCGACGGGAGAAATTAGGTGACTGGTTTTTGGTGAAAATGAGGCATACTGAAGCATCTTTGTGACCAAGACATTTCCTTATGAATTGTTTCTTTTAGTTATCTATTTAATTCCACCCAGAACCTAGTTTCGGTACCTACTAGGTCTGACTAGGTTTAGATTTAGGTTTAGGTATGATTATTAACTCAAAAGTAAGAACTGTGTGGTTTACTTCTTAGAGATCTACCCAGCATCACCAGTTCCTTTTAATTTCACAGTAGAAAATACTTTCTTCTCCAAATATTGACCTCAGTTTAGGATCAGCCAGGTCTTTTCAAGCTCCTGAGTGAATGCACCTAGAGAATGCAGATACAGTAATTGCCCACAGGAAGATCAACTGAAATGCTGCCTCTCAAGTCATGTTGCTCTTATCCTTAACCTCCTAGGAGAGAAAGATACAGAGACAGCGCAATTTCACTCACGTATCCTACTTCATACCTGATATTACTTACCCATGACAACACAAAGTACAAGGGGGAAAATGCTGAATATGCACTTCTAAGAGATGGATGCCCTGGAGCAACAGAAGCACAAAGCAACTCCCACAAGAGAATAGGATTAATGATCTTGATTGTTTTATAATGACCTCTGGTATGTTTTTCCAGTTATAAGGCAAAAAGAAAGCTATTTGCTACATATAAAAGATATGTAGAGCCTACCTGGTGCTACAAAGTCAAGGGGGTGATGTATAAATAACTTAGGAAGTGAGGGAGGGAATGAATATGAAAGAGTCCTGCATGGATTTCTCCAGGCATGTGTTAGTGATAGTTGAAGAGAAAATAACTTCGTTAGAAGGAATTTGGACATGTATCTGATCTCTGAAGCTCACAAACTGTGACTCCAGCTCCTGAGAGGGGCAAGCCAATGAAAGCCAAACTCAAAGAGCCAAAAGAAGTGGGAAGTAGCTTATGTTACCGAATAACATAAGGTATTTTCCCCAGCAGAGAAATTGCGGTCAACATGTTCTACTCCAAGGGTGGTTCAGTCTGCACTGAATCTGGTGCGACTGTGGGCTGCCACCAAGGATGGCAGTCTTCCTGTCTTCCTCTCCCCACTCCCACGTGTATCCCTGTTCTCTTCCTTGCCTCGCGTCAAGGGATGATGCAACTTTAGGGTGACTCAGCTCCTCTGATCCAACAGAAAACGAACAGGTTTTTGGTGGGATAGTTTGCTTGGGGCTGACCCAGGACAACTGAGGAGTGGGTAGATGGGGGTGACGGGGAAGAAATGCGTGAGTGTGTGGGGCAGTGACCTCTTTGTCTCCATGTCTCTGGCTTTAGCCAGAGCGATGTTTCCAACTACAGCCTTAGGCACCTTCAGAGCTGGAAGAGCACGCAGGGAGAGCTGCTCTCTAGGAATATGCTGCCGGACCAACAGCAAAGATCTGTGGGAGGAGAGGGTGACAGAAAGTGTGACAGAAGAGGCAGAATTCTGAGGGGGTTGAATACTAAAGCATGTGGGATATTTGGAGAATGGGAAACTACCGTCCAAGCTCTTGCTGGAGAACAGGAATCACCGAATTACAAGGTTGGAAAAGACCTTTAAGATCATCAAGTCCAACCATTCCTGTCCTATGCTAAACTATATCCCTAAATACCTGTTCTACCTGTCTTTTAAACACATCCAGGGAAGGTGACTCAACCACCTCCCTGGGCAGCCTGTTCCACATCCCAATGACTCTTTGAGTAGAAAAAATTTTCCTAACATCTAATCTGAACTTGCCCTTTTGCAGCTTTGTGTCATTTCCCCTTGTCCTGTCTCCTGTTACTTGGCTGAAGAGACTGGACTCGTGCCTCCTCCATGACCTAGTGACCAAGGAGACTTTTTACTGAGGAAATTAAAGTCTCACTTAGTTTCAACCAAGAAATATTAATTGTTTTCTCATTTGCTGCTGTTGAGATATTCTCTGCTGATCACCGTCTGGCAGATGATGTGCTGTGAAAGGTGGAGGCAGCATAAAATGCCTTGCTGAATAATTGATCACCACCCCTCCAGGCTACGTCCATGGGTGAATGCATGTGCCACTTAGGACGACTGTGTCCCCAGTTAATGCTCTTAATTGACAAACATTTGATCTGAATTAAAACAGCATCCTTAAAGACGTCTTATTTATGTCAGGAGGGTTTTTATATCTTACAATGTTGCTTTTTGGTGTGCCTTTCTGGTTAAATGAAGGAACCTTTTGACCCTCTTGCTGTACGGATGTTTAGGAATGGATGTATTTTTAAAAACCAGCGAGGTAAATCTTGATCACACCAAATCAACAGGAAACCTCCTGTTCACCTTCCCGCTGTACATTTTCATCCAATGTGTGTTGCTACCAGCGCGTTAAAAATCCCCCATTTTCTTAACAGGAATTCTTATTGACTAAATAAAAGTCAGTATCTCAGGGCCCCATTATCTCACCCGGAAAGGCAACAGGAAGCAGTAAAGAGCCAGAGGGCCACACAACAGGACTGCTGAGCTTAGTAAACAGAAGAGATTGCCCTCCTTTAAGCCCAATCCTACAGATTTCTTGGTCTCTCCTCACAAGAATCACAGGAGGATAAGAAATTTTACCTGAAAATAGTTCTCATTCCTAAAAAAAAATCTAAAAAAATTTAATGTGGCTGACATTATGCACGTATCATCTTCTGGAATTTACTTCAGGCTGTGGGTGGATGGAGGGAAAAAAACAACCTGAAGGAATTGAGAGCATTGGAAAAAAAGGCAGCATTAGTACCAAATGGTGCCACTGTATGTGAACGCTCCTCTCAACTTTCCGCCTCATCTCAGCTTCTTCAGTGTCACTTCTCCTGAGATATACGGGGTCTGGCTTTTAGAGGCCCTAGACCATTCCCTTGTCTGCTTGCCTTTGGGAGGATTAATGGTTATTTGGAGGCAGCTGCCTGGATTTTCTCCCCCTGTGACTGTTCATGTGGCCACATCCAAACTCGGTCATATTTATTTTATATTTGCTATGATAAGCTGATTTACTATTTCCTTTATAAATTGTTCAACATGACCTTGTAAAACCAGAGTTAACACAAATTGTAAAATGAGATAAAATCAAATCTCATCATTAATAATTTTATTTTCCAATCTTCTTTTAAAGGCAGTTTTACTTTTCTTTACTTCTCAAATGAGAACCTCGTCCAACGTATATACAGGTGTGTCTACACACATCATACATACTGCATATAACCTTCTACATTACAGAAATATTAATGGGGATATGAGGTCCAAGGTGAAGCTTTTGAATGGTAGAAAGTGGCAAGTTTAAGATCTCCCTAATACTCCTTTTTCATCTGTATTCTGCTCTGAACTGGAGATCCCATGGAGGAAAAATACGTGCTGATACTGCATAATGCATTTTGTGCAGGGGACTGAGTCAAGGTTGTATAGTCCGCTGCCATCTTCTAACTTCCAGGCAGCTCACTTTGCTACCCACATAACGTTCTTTTTAAGTAGTTTTCTTGCTTCACTTTTAGCTAAAGCTTTCCAGTTCATTTTAACGAAGACACAACTGTCATGTGTGTCCCAGGCTATGGGTAGACACCCTTCTCCAGGTCCAGCTGTGTTGGGGTGAAGAGTTACCCTACCGCAGTTCACAGCTACCCACCCTTTCCCCAGGAAGAGCTGGTACCCACCAGCTGGGCCTGCCGTCTGCATCTGAGGTTGGAGGGAAATCATTGCAGGCTAAACACGGCGAGCAGGCGGCTTTGCTCACGTGCCTCATTTGGATCGAAGCAGTTAGGGGGAAGTCACGTTTCCTGGAGTGGGAGTTTGTAATTCTCTCAAGGGACCTGAAGAACTGGTGCCTCCCAACAGACATGGCTATGAGTGTTTGCATGGAGACATCTGCAGAGTGCTCTTCTGCCTTCACCTGAGCAGCCCAAGCAGAAGGACAATGGTAAATTTTTGTAGCTTTGTTCTCTGCTCAAGCTACGCTAGATGTTCTTGTGACAGAAGAAAAGCATGTCCCCTGGAAAATGTGCCAAACTTCATATAAACTGTGCAACTTTTCAAAGGAAGATGATGATTTTTCAAGGCTAGAAAGGACAAAGCCCTGAGCAACCCAGCCTGACTTCAAAGCTGAGCCCACTTTGAACAAGAGATTGGACTAGAGACCTCCCGAGATCCCTTCTGACCTGAATTATCCTGTGACTCTATGATTTTTCAAAGTCAAAAATAACCAGCAAGCCAGGTTTGCTGTCACTGGTGCTACAAACCGCATGCAAGGCACTAGTGCTCCGGAGCACTGCTGGGAGGGCTCCCATTTGAGCTGAGACACTCTGCTGCCCTGCTGCCCCCAGAAGGATGGCTTCTGCTCCGCCAATCTTTCTGCTTTCTTCTTGCTGCTTACACGGCCCTGCAGTTTGTTGGATCCGCTGTCTGAGCTGGCAGAAAGCTAGCTTAGTGAGCTGACCTGGCTCACCCAGAGGTCAGACAGTGCCAGAGGCAATAAAATGGGAAAAGGTGGGGCCATATGCCTAGGATTAACCCTGGGAAAGAAGGGCCTTAGCTTCTCTTATCAGCAGGCTGTGAGATAGTAGTTTTATTCTTGTAAGTTAATGTCGATGTGTCCAGTCACCGTCTGGGTCAGTTCTCCCACTGTCACATTTAATTATTTAATGCAGTGCCTGATCCTTCAGGACTGCGACCCTGTGATGTGGCTCTGTGCCTCTGTCTTGCAACGTACAGGGCAAGGGTTTTGACTGTGAGTGCTAGGAATCAAGTGCTGTATCTGTGAAGTACCACTTACACGTCTGCCATTAAATAAGTGATAATCTACAAAAAGCTTTTTGCTTCCCAGTAAGCCGCCTGTTTGGAGGCTTTTCAGCCTCTTGATCGTAGGTCAGATTCATCTCCCTTTTGATGGCTGGACAATTTCTTTTCTGAGTGATTCTCAGCACAACCTCTGATGCCGCCTTATCGCTCGGGTTACCTGTTTTGTTGTATGGCTGACCTGCGATGTGTGCAATGGAGTCTGACTCGCCGCAGCCTAGAAACAACGGCCCAGCTCTCTCCTTCCTCACCTCTGGCTGCAAGCTCCCACTGTTTCCAATCAAACAGCTGTGGGCTGAGCCAGACGAGCTCTCGGATCAGAGCAGAGAAAAATCAGCTCTGCAGAAAACCCAGCAGAGCTGGGAAGCTGATCCAGCCCACCATCCATGCCCTGCTCTGCCTGTACAGCAGCCAACAAGGTAGGGGGGAAGGTAGGGACGGACCCCCAGCCAGAGATGGGAAGCACTCCCTGGGAGCACAGCCTTCAGTTGGCGTGTACAAAAAGCGATGGTGAAACTGCAGGATCAGTCACCTACTGCTTCTCAGAAGTACTTGCAGTAGGATTTTTCTTCAGGTGATTTTACACATAAACATGTTCCAGGAGAAATCCCCTGTGAGGCTGCAGAATCGGTGAAAGACACCCCACCGAATTTTTTTTTTTTCTTTTCTGCAAACAAATGTTGCAAAGAAAGAATGATTACTTTTAAATTATTATTTCTTCTGGCAGAGAACTAGAACAAGCTGGAGAATATTTTATACTTCATCAGTTAAATATTTACAATAGTAAAGTGAAGTGCTGGTTTTCCTTTTTTCCTTTGGGCAACAAATGCAAAACCGTGCAATGATTAGCTTTACATGAAGTCAGTGTGAAAGAACAACAGCATTTTTAAGAAGCTGTCAGTGCCTTATCTCACAGCTGGCACCTATTAATACAGTGAGTAATTTCTGCAAACCCAGATAGACTCCAAAATTAACACTATCCATTAAGAAAGACCACGGAGTGCTATAATTATGTCAGAATACTTCGGCTGGCAATAAACAAATCGTTATTAATGTTGTAGTCACATCCATTAACGCAGGTTTCTAACCATAAAAGCTGTAAATGTCTTTCTTTTTAATACAACTTAATCCGTACATAGTTTAACATCATCAAGAAAAAAAATAAACATTTTTCCTGTTACTTCCACATCAGCAGTTTTGGTGGGAACTAGCTGGTTTGACACGGCACTTTTTTCCTACTAACATTCCCACGTTGATGTGTGCTTTCACCCAGCCTTCTCAGACTGCTCAGAACTGACACAATCACTTCAGACTCAGCAGCGCAGCAATAAATTACAAATTGTCCTCTAGCTTGTTTTCTGCACACCCACAGAAAACTCCTCTCCCGTGGTTGTTCTCAGAAGATTTGAGTTTCCATCTGCTTATTTTATTTCCCGAGTGGAAAAGAAAGGGGAAAAAAAAACCCAACCCCAAACAAGATAAAACTGAAAAGCCTCCATCCATTTAAACCTTTCTGAGAGTGAATGCTTGGATTTAAGCAGACTCATTGAAGATTTAGAGCGACAGACAGATGGGAACTCAATGTCTTAGTCTAAGACTGAGTTAGGAATCACAGAACGTTAGGGGTTGGAAGGGACCTTGAAAGATCATCTCATCCAATACATGTAAACCAACTGAAAGCAGGTTTAAACAGGAAAGAACTTGTGCCCACTGTTTATTTCAGTGCAAGGACATCATGTTTGTCTTGAACCAAAGTCTGTGAACCAATTCAGGCAGCAAATTTGGCCCTGTTCACTACCAAAAGGGGTTCCTCAGCTGTGACATAAGGGGAGTATTTGAATACTAAGCTCTGGCACTCAGTGTCTAGTAAATGGGAAGCCAAGCTGCATAAAGGGGAACACTGCTATGATTCTGGGGATTTAGGTGTTTCAAGGCCAGACTTAAAATAAATTAAAAAAA
>VZTU01004414.1:24882-37129 GCA_013400835.1 Zapornia atra | reverse complement strand
AAAAAAAAAAAAAAGGGCAAGCCAAAAAGCTCTAAGAGCTTATCTGACTTATCTAACAGCTCATTTGCAGAAAGCACCAAGAGGCTACAACAACCACAAGTTGCTGGACACATAACAGCTAGTAGCAATAACTTTTCCTGAAAGCATAATTTAATGTTTCTATGGGGTCCTCAATGCAAACATTTGCAGAGGTTACCAGTATTCCACAGTAACCATCTGGGCTTTCCAGATGAAGAGTGGGGGCTTTTTTCCCCCCTGTGCAGGAATGCAGTTATCTTAGTGCAGATGAAGAACATGGTGTATCTCTAGTTTTTACAAATGCTTTGAGTCTTCCCATCTCTCTCTGACTTCAAACACAAAGAAAGTGACTGTGCAGTCACATTTGCCAGGGCAAAATATTTCCCACGCAATAGGAAAAAAAAAATCCCAGCCTTTTGTTTTTATGCTACTCTGTGCATAATGCTCAGCTCCTTTTTAAAATAAATTATTATCTGATAAAGCAACTTAGTATCAAGAAAATAAAAAACCCCACTATGCTTACTTTGAATATGACATTTCTTGACTTTTGGAAGGCTCCTGGTACCAGAATATGACCCCTCTTCGTCGCCAATTAAAAATGAAATAAACCAGCAGACAATAAAAGAAAAATTTCACCCAGATCATGTTTCTGGAACTGTCTCTTGCTTTTAACTCCCTGGCTGTCCCACTGTCCAGGTACAGCTGCAGCACACTCGCATTTTCACTGACGTTCCTGCTGTTCCTCTTTGTATGAGTAACATTAGCTTTACAATACTTCCCCGCCTTTGATAGCACTGGAAACAGGCGTTTCAAGGTTGCTTCTGAACTCGGAGGTTTTGTATAGCAACACCATTCATCAGCACATCTAAGAGACTATGATTGGACTGGCCAGAAATAATTCTTCCAAGCTCTTCAGCGAGAACTTCAAACTGAAGTAGCAGCACGCTGTGAGAGATCATCCTGACTATGCCAACCCTTTCTACACCTTCTGAACATCAGAGAAAGCTTATATAATCTGTAATATCATCACCACAGGTGGGGATTTTTTTTTATATTTTTTGGTCACATTTCCAGACCTTGAATATGCTGTAAGGAACACAGAGTACTGGCATGTTTGTGGTCTGCATCTTCTTACAGAGATCCGAGTGAATGGCTTAATGCTCAAAAGTTCTTTGCTTTGTGCACATCAAAGGTCCAAGATCCTTTCAAATGGCTCATGGGATGCATCACCTAGGATATGGATTTCATAGGGTGCATCACCTATGCTTTGAGTACAGCACTTTTTGTGACAATTTACAGATGTTTCATTTAATTTTCAGCTTAAAAATTAAAAGAAAAAAAAAAACACTTTAGAAACTTGCCATTTGCCAATCTTTTATCCCACAATAACATGAAAACACAGGAGTACTGAAACTTTCCCCAGAGTTAAAGCTCCTGAAATCTCACACGTGGGCTTCAGCTGGAGGACATACACTGACAGTCGGTTATTAACGACTGGTACAGAAACTGCCGTAGGCGATAAGCAGGTGCAGATGTATACCTCAGTGTCTAACGCTGGGGATAACAAAGCCAAGCGTCATCCTTTCTCACTCCCTTATTTGCATGATTCAGCTTAATTGGGCAAAATCAGTTGGGGACACCAGCCTCATCTGTTAATAGCTCTCCCTGACATCGCACACAATTACCACTCGGTCCCCAATGTCATTCTTCTAAAGGATCTCTGTGCCCGACTGCTAGTCAATTAATGATCAGGCTTATAAGGTCTCTTTGGCTGATGTGAGTCCCCCCAGTAATGCAAAGCAGCTTTAGACCCAGCCTAGCTTATGACTGTATTTTGTTTGCATTGCCATTTAGTGTCACAGAGCAACTAGTGCCTACCGATGAATCTCTCAAGCCTTCAGATAACGTTTTCAGCCAGGCCAGGATTCTTCATATATATCTTTAGCTTATGGCAGATACTAAGCTATTGTTCTTGTGTCTTCTCATTGGGTTTCTTCCTGGGTCATTGACTTAAATGGTCATATGGAAAAACCTTTTAAAGAATTTCTCAGCCAAAAACGAATGCAGGATTGGAATCAAGGATGTGCATCGCTAGTGTTTCTGAATGTACTCCCTGAAAAGACATGAACTGCATCTAGTGATGGCTACTTGCATCAAAATCTAGATCCATTTTTCACATGTTTGATCATATCTGCAACTGATGAACTGAATGTCAGGTCCTGAATGAACTGTAGAGACTAAAAGTAAATACATATTCTTGCACAGACATCTGCCAGCTGCTTTACCTTTCTAAGTCGACACCTCAAATGTAAGAATGCTTTGAATTATGAAATGAATAGTCTGTTTTATTTCTATACTATTTTATCCTTTGATCTATGGATTACAACACTTTTTAAGAGATACAAATCTGCTGCATACCTAAGCACAGAGTGAAAACCCCTTAGATTGTGTTAGTCTTTCTTGGTGTTGATAAAGCAGGCAGCTTGCTGTCAATTACTGTGTGTTTAGTTTACCTGACCCTATATTCAGACTACCAATTAGTCATGCATATCAAGGCAATCTGATGATTGAAAACTTCTGTATGCCCATCCCTAGCCCCAGTCAAGCCAACTAAAATATCCCAGTGGTTGGTCCATTACCAGCAGGATAAATTGAATGTCAAGCTATGTCGTATTACTCTTTGAAGCTATATCATCCTTTGACTTGTTACAGCGCCCAAAATGAAAAATGGAAAGATGAATCTTACTGTGGTACCCCACCAATTCTATAGCTTCAAAGATCATAGATTAAGTAGATTTGCTTTGGAAGATTAGTCTATCAATAATGCTAGCATTAATGAAAATAATACCCTTCTCCCCTATAATGGGCTTTCTTCCAGGTCTAGTCTGCCTGCCTTCTTCCTTATATCTAAGGAAAAGGTTTCAAACATCAAGAATTCCATATTCAAAATTCCATTTAAATAATTTACTGTCAATGTTATTTTGAATGCTTGTTTTTGAAGCATTCTGCATTTCCCCTACCTTGCAAGAGTGTTACAATGCCCTTTATTCTTTTAGACTAATCCAAAGAGCTCGCTCGATATACTTGAGTGTTCTGCTCTGTCAGAATGATATCTTATCCTGGCAAATGTCCAGCTGGTATTTCATTTAAATTTAAACAACAGGAACCATTATGATTTTGAACTCCCTTCGCTCAATTCTCATCACACAAACCCATGTTTATACCCCAGCGCAAATACACGACCTTCCCACAACGCTGTTTGAAATTAAGGGACGGTTATGCCATCAAATTAGAAACTGTAATCTGTCTTTAAAGCTACAACTCGAATAAGGCTCAGTTTGGCAGACCAGAGAGATTATGATTCATTCTTTAATTTTATCTGTCAGGTGCTATTGCAGTGCTATTCTGGCTTGCGTCCCAGGCAAACTCCTAAGACAGAACACAGCTCTTAGGGTATGTGCATTTTTTAGACTTTGAAGCTCTACAACCTCTCTTGTATTTGACCTCCTGAGGTTACCAAACGAACACAAAGTCAATCAATCATTTCCTGCCACTGTCTTGTTGAGGTGCTTTCCCCCCCACCCCTTCCCAACCCATGCCTACTATACAGTTTATCTCCTACTTCTAGTTACACAGGGACAGATTCTTATCTGGAATTCAGTGTGCAGGTCAGACAGCTTACATACAGGTATGTTGGTTAACCCGAGCAGAGCATCCAGCTCATTTTACCACGTTAATGACAGATGTGGCTAAAGAGTTTCTGCTACATGTCTCTCTTCTTAGCTGTGAAACAGCTTTTTTCCAACAAAAAAATCCAATTGCAGGATTTTTTTTTCTTTCAAAGAATTGAACTACAGATAGAACTACTGAATTTATGAGAAATCTTCTTACATGTACAGCTAATAAATATTCCGTTGTTACCATACAAGCTAGGAACTCACATTATTAATTACTTTATCTGGTTAAGTACTTCCCCAAGGATAAGGGAAATGGTGAAGCCTTTATGGTATGTTCTACCGGTATCATAAAAAAGACCTTCAACACTTCATTCTTAGCTGCATTTATCTATGTTTATATGAAAATGGTAGTAGTTAAATAGACCGAGTGAGGACAAATTTGGACATTAAAGCTGTCTAGAATGTTACAGAATTCACAATTAATTACAAATAGAAGCTTCTAGATGATCTTTTCATAAATCCAGTCTTCGGGAAAATACACGTCTTCTACGAACCATCTAATATGTATAAAGATTTTATTCTTCTGGGAGAGGTACTTTAAGGCACTGCGTGCCCTTATGTATTTTGCAACAAACAGAGGCAGAGATCTGTGGGTCCACTTGAAAGCATAAATCAGAAGCTGTCACACAAAGCTGACTTAAAGCTTGTGCTTACACTGCCTTGATCCCAGGGTTTCTTTGAAGATTTCTTTGTAAGGCTGTTAGAGAGCAGTCTGGGGGTTAGTCAAATGTACGTAATGGCCACAGATGATAACTCCAATTCAGAATTAAGCAGGAAAAATTGTCATTTTTCAAACTCCCTTTTGTGCAATGACATTGCCTTCTGCTTTTTTAGCAGCCAGAGAGCAGCAGTTGAGCTCAGGAGCAGAGCTTTGCCTCAGCGGTGTGCCTTTGCGGTGCTGGCCGCGCAGCTTCCCCGGTCATTTGCAGGCTAGACACCAGCGAGACCCTGCGGTGCAGCTGCTTCCTAAAGAAGTCGCCTGACCTCAGCGTTCAGCTTCCAGTGATGGTGATCTCTGAAGATCATCTTGGTATTTGAAATATCTTTTTTTTTTTTAAGGTTTAAATAATCTTAAAAATAGCAGCACTGCAAGATTAGATAGCTTTTTATTTGAACAGTTCTTCTCGCATCCTGAGCAATCTGGACAGCCTTCTACTTGAGCAATTACCTAACAGGAGGAATCAACACCGATCCATGTTGACTGACAGGTTCCTCTGGGAGATTTCTGCTTCTCCCAGCCCCAGACCACCTGTCAGTGCAATGGGCTCGCTACAGACAGGGCTCCGAACCTACAGGCAAAGCCTGAGGGTACGCTCCACGTTAATTAAAGAACTTCATTACTCTTTCTCTCACTTATGTATTTTTATTTTGAAAAAGCAGCTCTTCTACCAAATACTGAGTCTTCACACAGTCCAGCCCTCACTTGCCAGAAAGACAAGTCTGACCAAAAGGACAGGGAGAGAGACAAAGGGTTGGTAAGACGCAGTGCGTGGTTTTTTAGGGATGCTGGCACTGCAATAACCTTAGCACAGCAGCAAGGAAATCTTCTCCTCAGGGGAGAGGCTTCCTTGCCTGGCCTTGATTCTGAACCCACATGGTGATGTGTTCTATTAGCTGCATCTGATACCTAGGCTTTTTTTTTTTTTGGGGGGGGATTCCTTTTTGTTGTTTAGGTGTCGTATTTTATATTCATTTCATCAAAAGAAAAATTGAAAGTGTAACAGGAGGACTGGAGGCAAAGGAGACTGATATGAATTGTATCATGAAGGATAGAATCTTTTGCCAAACTGAGACAAAGCCAGCAATCCCAAGCCAAAAACGAAAAGTGAGACCTGTTACCAGCACTCCTGTGCACAGCACCTTTATTAAATCCATCTTTCTCTTCCTTACTTAAAATAGCGTAGAGATCTGGAAAAGGGGGCTCCAGGGGTTTCTCATGGAATTCTCTTACCTCCAAGTATTTCACAATGAAAATGTAGCGAGCTGATATGGAATACCTTTTAAGATAAATTTGCACCCGTTTTGAGCATTTATGTACCCATGTCTCTCTGTGTGGATGTGTGTATACATGGCTATGAGCTTTTTATCATGCACAGAGAAGGCATTCTTCTTCAGGACTCATCACCTTTGTATGTTGGGCTTTTTTTGCCTGACAGAACAGTTGGTTTGTTCGTTCACTGCTTCTACGACATCTGAAAAAAAAGCAGTACATCTGCAATATCCTTTCTTCCTCCTGGTGCCACAGTGCTACACATTCACCCTTTCCCCTTCGTTTGTCAGAGATAATGCCTCTAAGTCAGATTCTGATCTCAAAGTACATCTGGAGAAATTTATAAAAGAGATTTACAGTGAGAAAAATTGAATGGCACTTTTGATCCAAAGGCGGCTTATGGCACTTGTGAATCCAGGCGTTGCAGTAGGTGTTTGCATGCTGGCTGACACTGCATCGGAGTACTGAACTGAAGCTGAAGCTTGCTTAGGGGCTTCAGTTCCAATATTTCATTTTTTTGCTCTGACAGCTTTTAAAAAATGCCATGTAGGACCAGGAAACTATGTGACTTTCAGCCATATCCCCTAATCAGATTCAGAATGCTTTAAATATTGCTGTAAAGTGTGAAATCTCCTCTGGGCTGCTGTTCTTCCTTTGGCACTATTTCCACTGGAACCCTGCCACCTGCACAACACAAAAAATAAGAAACTCAACCTCTGGCCAGATTTTAACACTTTAAAACAACTCCTAAAAGAGAGAGCATCAGTGAAGGTGAAAAGCAAGCAAAAAGAGAGTGAGAGATGACAGAAAGGGAACTTGGAGGATTGAGCAGGCATAATGAGCAGTACAGAAGAAGAGCTAGAAAGATATATCTTGGATATAAAGACAAGGACAAAAAGAAAACAGGAAGGAGGATGAAGAAACACATAAGGAGGAGAAGGAAATAAACAAACAACGACAAAAAAACACCCCCACAAAACCAGGAAGATGACAAATAACAGATAGGGAAAGAGGGAGCAAAAGTAGAAGGGGTAACAGCAGATGATGAAATCAAGGCGCAGACCTGAACAGATCGCACTGATCATGGGCTATTTTTTCCCTCTCCCATAGCCCCGAGGGAGCTTGGCTTGCTAATCAAGGTATGTATGTGTTCACCCCTGTAACCAGCTAGATCTTATGCTGATGTCAGCAAGATCTGGCAGCTGAAGACAGAGATTGTTTCTATTTAAAGGAGCCTCTGCAGTGTATACCTATGCCTTCTCAGGGGGCTCTGTCTTTGCCCAAATGAATCCTCTGTGGCAGAGGACATCCTGGACACTACCTCAATTCACCCTGGTGGAAGCAGCTAGGGAAGGATTTAGCCCCAAATTTTCATAGCCAATAATGGCAGCTGCACTCCAGTTCCTTTAACCCCAGAGATACAGGCAGACTCACAAACCTTGTCTCCCTCTGCTCCCTTTATAGTTCAAAGCAAGATCACTTTTAACCATTTGCCCTGGAGAAGCCAATCTTTCACCATTTGTTAAGAGGGAAACTTCCACTGGCTCCTCAAGTCCAGGTATGGGTTGTGTGAACAACTTCCCAGTGCCTGAAACCATCGCCTGGCATACCTCCAGTCTACCATTCACAGGCAGTTTTTAGCACACCTCTCCTGTGAGAGGTATGACAGAAGAAATAAGTATTGGTATTACTTATTAACACTCTTTAGCAACCTATCCAAAATGAATTCTCATCTTCAGTCTAAAAGACTCTCATGTGCATCACCCCCATGCCTGGGAATTTCAGCAACAGCACCAGAAATACTTAATGAGTATCAGAACGTTCTTTTTATTCCTAGCAGTGACCCTTCACACCTCGGATTACCTCCAAGAGAGGCTGAATGGAAAAAGCAGGGAAACTGTCTACTGTGAGAGTTTTCTGTGATGAGGTAGAGGATTTACGGAGACTCCAGAGGTGAAAAGCTTCACTGCAAAGTCTGTGAAGATAAAGGCTGGGCCCAGACCAGCAGAGCAGGCAGTAACTGTCATACTTACTGGATAATTGCCAAGCATCTGACATTACGTGGTTTGACAATTTCATTCCAGTCCAGAGAGGATGAATACAAAAAATGACTGCTAAGGTTGAATTTTTCTTTATCTAAAGATCACCTTCACAGACAACTCTGTACTGCTGTGGCACTATAACCTGTGAGTGTCCTGTGCACAATGGTCTTTGTCTTATGTGTTCGGAGCTAAATTCTCACAAACATGCAATACAGTCAAATTATGGCCCAGGAAAGACCCCATGACTTACCCACAGCTGTGTTACTCCAGGTTCGTGACAGCATATCCCTGCTGATCTTGGGCCATTCTAACTGTGGGAAACCTGAAGGATGCAGTAGTGAACCCACTCTAATGAATGCAGTAGTTCCCAAAAAATTATGTAACCTGTTTAGATCAGGCCTGCACATGCAAGGAAACACAAACTACTTTGAAACGTATGTTATGACGCACTCTAGGTGTAGTCCTTCTCTGCCCCAGCCCTTTCTAAAGCAGAATTCCCTCTCCTGCCTCCACACACTAATGAGAAGTGTGGACTGCCAGGAGCCACTGACACTTTTTTGACAGTTTGGGCTGACCCTGAGGCTGAGCAAACACATGCTGGGATAACACGGAGGGGCAGTTCTCACCAGCACCAGTTTTTCTGTCTTTATTATATGGCCTGCAAGTACCTTTCACTTTTTCAAAAGTGAATACTCTTCACTACTGTGAAATAGGGGGTTTTGGGTTTTTTTGGGGGGACAGTAGCATATGGAAGCACAGACAGGTTTCAGACCTCATTATACCAAGCATGTTAAAAAACCTCACCAGACAAACTCCTATGAATTGATTTATTTCTGTTGACTTTATTGTATTGGCGCAATCCAAGCAAAAGCAGATACACTGTGCTGGAATTACTGTGGCATTTATTCCAGTGCAATCTTATACTTACGTAGTTTTCCTTTTTTATAAACTGGGATTAAAAGGTGGTTTATCTACAATATAACCATAATCATATTTATGAAGAGTTTGGGTTTTTTCAAACTCAAGCAGTGACAAAGTGATTACTTAATTGCTCAAGATGCTGGTAACGCAGCAACTGGCATAGGTTGGATGTGCAGAACAATGGTTCAAGCATTGACTAATGGCAAGTCTCCATACAGATTTACACAGCAACAGCCTATTCTTAAATAACCTCATATGTGAAGCACTTTTTTTCTGCAGCAAGAATTTTCAGACAAAAAGATACTTGGAAATTGGATACTTGGAAATCCCCTTTCACATCCTCATTAATATGGATAATGAGAAGTCATGCATGCCAGAACATTTACAAGATACTGAAAATATTAATGTTTAGCTTCCACAAAGCTAGAAGCATATCATATTATCATAATCATACCATGAACATTTCCCTCACACAATGCTATGAGAAAGCCAATTTTAAGATGATAAGACACCAAACACTAGCTAAAGAGTGTTATGTACAGAGACAAATATGCTGCCCATCCCTTCTGTCTTAAAGGCGTGTTTACTTTAGCTCAGCTGGATTAAAATAGGGTGCAAATACCTATTCCAGAACAACTGTACTTCAAGATATAATCAAACTTAAACCTAAGGGAATTAAAAATGAAGGTTCATTCATCCATGGTCTTGTCGTGAAATGTTTTTTTACAGATTGTTAATACCAACAGCATCAATTTTGTCATTCAAACTACCCAGGTAAAATGCCATACAAACATTTAGCAGAAGACAGAGGAGTTTTCCGGGTTCACATGGTATCACTAGATGACAAAATGCCTGGCTGTGGATTTCTCAACTCTGTCAGTTGAGACAAAGTCCTCCTAAATCTCTTGATTAGGCATTTGACTGTTAGACACACCTCTTCCGTGCACTCTCCTGCATGGTTGCTGAAAGATGCCTTCCACCACCACTGCGATTGCAGAGATGACAGGGAAGGGCTTAGTGCTTTCCCTGGTGTTCTCTTGTGCTCCTATTCAAGAACAGGACAAGTGATGAGGAAAACAGCTGTCTTTTCAGTGTTCCTCGAGAGTGACACCCATCCCTGCACATGCCCATGGGAGACACCCATGTGGAGGGCACCATGACCCATCCACCTGCACTTTTGAATGCACCATCTGAATCACCTTTCAGCTTCCAAAATAAGGATTAGTTGGGAATTCAGCGGGACACAGGCCCAACCACTGCTGGGAAAACATCACTGGCTTGGAGCACTTGGGTGATGGCCATCACTATCTTTTGAGTGTTTGGGTTACGGCCATGCAGCAGAAGGTCTGAAACACGACAACCAGAAAGATTACTTGGCTGTTAGGGGTAACATTTGTGGCTGGCAGTTGCAATCCTCCCCCTGTGGATTAGAAATAGTTCTCTCCAAGAACGGCTCCCCTGAGATTACACCATAGCCCTGTATTTTGTAACCATCAGGGGAAGTTCTGTTTTTGCTTCTCACAAAAGTAGGCCACAACAGTGGAGAGGTCAAGAAAAAGAGGTTGTTTCAAAATAATTGCTTTCTCAAAGTGGGGAAAGAGTATGTTTATTTACAGTAGAGCGTGCACTGTGGAAAAGGGCATACGGAGGCTGGTTTGTCTGTTGCTCCTGTCTAGAGATTTCTGTGTAGCATGAGGGTCAAGCACAGGTGAGTCACCTCATGTAATTCCACAATTTTAAAGGGTAGATGTCCAGTTCTGGATCACTGGTGCAAACCTCCCTTTATAGTCAATGGAGAGAAACAGTTCCCCATAGATGAGAAAATCATATGCCTGTCTTAGCAGCAGATCAATCGCCTTCAGCAGGAGCTTGTTTCTCCGAGCTGGGGCTTGGCTATAGGCACCTAGTCATGTAGATGTCTAGCTAAACACGAACCCAGGCCAGTGGTCTGTGCCTGGTGTGGCCTATCCTCAGATGTACAATCCGTATGTTTTATTTGTAATTCACACAAGGTTCTGTGGGAAGGACGGACGGAAGGAAGGACAGAACTGTAGAGGAAGAAAAGGCATGGCAAATTGGGAAAAAACCCAGAAGGTAGGAAGAATTACAATACTGGAAGGCATGAAAGCAGAAGGAAATCAGGATAAATGTCCAGCCACAAGTAGAAAATACTACACAGGCTTCCAGCTGCTGCTGTACAGGATTGCTACAGAGCCACAGATAACTGTGAATCTCATAAAAGTATTTTTACATAAATGCAACTGTGCCAGCTAATGGACCTTTCCTTACTTCCCTAAGATGACATCAAGCACTTTACCTACATTTTCATTTTCTTTGTCACATCTCAGTATTTCTAGCTGAAATTCTTTTTGACAGCTTTGCCTTCAGAAAGTTTCTCCATTGTGCACTTGTTAAATTTTCAAAGAAGTCTACATCTTTTTTTTTCCCCCACACATTCGGGCAAAGCTCCCACAGGGAGTATTTCGTTTTCGAAATCCCATCCTTTCTCGACAAAGACACTGCAGCAAAGATAGCTCTGACCACTTCGATACCGACCACTATCATCTCATTGCACTCTGCCATCTACCTGCGTCTAACTGCTGCCTTTTGTTGCGAACTTAGGACACGTGCTCTTTGTTCTGTTTGTACAGCATCTTGCAAAATGGCATCCTTGCCCGTGACTGGGGCTCCTCTGCAATAAGATAACACAGTTAATAAGCGCCGGTGTTTTGTTTTAATGTTGGTACGCGGCATGTGAACCACGTTGTACCTGTATGCTTTTAAGGGCAAAAAGCACGGCGCTGCACACGGGTACTAGGTAACACCACTCTCCCCTGGTTTTGTGTCCATACCCATCACATTCTCCAGCCGCTCCAGGGTACCGGGCTGGCATAGACCAAGGTTTCCAAGCAGAACCTCCTGTTTAGTTTCTTCTCCGTTTCTTTCTTACTGTAAAGCCTGGCCTGGAGCAATTTCTTTGGGAAGGAAAGCAAGGCAATCCAGACGCTACTGCAAGCAATACCGGTTGCTAACAGGAAAGCTTTCCCGGGCAGAGCCACGCAGACCGCTTTAAATCATTCGTACTCCCCGGTCAGCCCGTTTTGCCCAGCACTGCCACACCACACCCCCCCTCCCACCGTCCCCACCGGGGACAGCCCCTCCGTCTCTTCCTCGCTTCTACCCTCGCAGCCCAGCGGATTCCCCGGTCCCCAGCGCCCAAGATGCGCCGGGTGAGGGCTGCGCAGCGAGGCCGCCGCCTCCCCATGGCCCTTCCTCGGCCGCGGCCTCTTGAGACAGGCCCCGGTCCCCGACTCCGCTCGGGCGTTGACCCGCGGGGCAGCCGCTCCCTGCCGAGGCCCGCGCAATCCTCACCTCCCCTGGCCGCTCAACGCGCCCGGCCTACCCCGGCGCCGCCGCGGCAGGCGAAAGATCGCCACAGCCCCAGACGGCCCGGCCCCGCTACCCGGCGGGATAATGGCCGCGGGGCTCCCGCACGCCAACCGCCGCCAGGGCCGCCCCTCGGCGCCGGCCACCCCACC
>VZTU01004414.1:0-24503 GCA_013400835.1 Zapornia atra | reverse complement strand
AGGGCGTCGCGCCCGGTGTTGCCCCTGTCGCGCGTGTGTCTCCGCAGGCCGAAGCGGCAGCCGAAACCCTCCTCGGACGAGGGCTACTGGGACTGCAGCGTCTGCACCTTCCGCAACAGCGCCGAGGCCTTCAAGTGCATGATGTGCGACGTGAGGAAGGGCACCTCCACACGGTGGGTCGCCGGCGGCGGCTGAGGGGGAAGCGGAGGCGGGGGGCGAGCCGTTGGGCGGCCTCCCGCCGCCCTGGGCTGTGAGGAAGGGCGGCGGTGACAGGAATCGGGTCCGGGGGGAGCCGTTGGGCGGCCTCCCGCCGCCCCGGGGTGTGAGGAAGGGCGGCTGTGACAGGAATCGGGTCACATTTACTGAGGAGTCCCCGGGCGGGCGAGGGAGGCGGGGGGGAGAGGAAACCGGGGCTACCCGGTAAACGTGACCCGAGCCGGGGAGCAGTGCGCTGGTGAGTGTGGAAAGAGAAATAATAAATACTGGGAAGGGCGTAATTGCCTGCACAGACTAACCCCGAGAGGCCGTGCCCCTTGCACGAAGAGCCATCCCCTGGGGTGTGCCTGCTAAAACACTCACCCTTTAACGTTTGGGGGTTTTTTGCTTTTTAACTGATTTTTTTCTAGGAGTTTAACTTTGTCTCCTATATACCCCCTTTTTATTGCTATTTTAAAATTTTTTGTTTGTTTGTTTGTTTTAATTCGCTTTTCATCGCGGAGCATCACCGTGCAGGTTTCTGGGGGGGCTGTAGGGGTGGATAATAACCCTTTACTGTTCAGGGAGGAATTGTTGATTAGCTGAATTGCGCCGTGTTGAAGTGCCACCCTGCGTATCCGTGACTTCCCAGGAGGACCTTTTCTCTGTGCACCCGTCGGAAAGCTTGTGGTGGATTACCTGGTTCCTGCGTCTGCTCGTGTTTTTCAGTATTGTGGCCTCAACGTGCGTGTGTGGGGAATAGAGGCGTCTTTATAAAACCACCAGGAGTGCTCCTGTAGCCGCTGCATGTTAACCGAAGAGAATATTCCTAAAGAATCCTTTGTTATGGTTATCACACCTATGGGTTAATCCCTCTGCAAGAGAAGTTTAAGTGGCAATAAAAGTTGCAATCCTATCAAAAGCAGCAGTTACATCCTAGGTATCAGCCAAAGCAGTGCTGAATATGACTTGTAACGAAACCTTACATGTTAGAAACTGTGCAAGGTTGGGTCCAATTACTTGACAAAAAAACAGATTAATCTTTAGAGTTGATTTCCTAGACAACTCTAAAGCAAAATGAATGTTGAAAGGACTTCTCATAACTTGTTTTGAATACTGGTTGATTTATTTTTTTTAACCTAAGAAATTTGTGAGGTAATTGTACTGAGACGAATTGCATCTGTCACGTATAGTGTGGTTTCCAGTTGTAACAATGGCATTGTGTTTATGTCACAGATAGATGTGTACAGATTGGTGATACTCAGCAAAATAATACTGCTGAAATAATGAGTGGAAAAAAAATCTTTAAAACAGCAGTATAAAGCCTTTTTAATCCTCCAGCCTTTGCTAGGCAAAGTCAGTTCAAAATTATGGTTTGTTGCATTGGAAACTCAGTTGGATAAAAGCACTAAAACTGAAAAAACCTCTCCATCAAACCCCCAAACATGCCCCCTCACCAGGCCCCCCAAAAAAGTGTGGAAAAATGAGTCCTAAGAAACAAGTATTATTACTGCTTTCTGTCTTTGCCACTTGAATATTTAATGATTCTTGTAATATTTTAGCAACAGAACGTCTTGGTTTGTTCTGTTTGCGTTTTTTTGTTTCCCGTTCTCCCCCATAGAGATCTGGTATGCAAAGCTTTAGTTGCTACATTGATTTTTGTTTTCCTGCTTAAACTCTGAAATGTGGCATAGCTGAGGAGGTTGATGAGTTTCTTTCCCCCATAAGGTTTACATGGGTTGCATTTTCACATGTCTGCCAAGTCCAGGATTTACACGCAGCACGAGCTAAATACAGGTTGAGGTTTTAGGCCAGGCCTTTTTAGGCCCCAGTTCTGAAATTAGATTTGAGCTGGTAAGCAGACCTTTGTGTCTATGGAGAGAATCATTAGGGTGCCAAAGAGACACAAAAGGCCATTTGGGCAGATTTATTTATTTATTTTTAAGGAGATGGAGTCCAGGAGGCCAAACTGGGGCCTTGTTAAAACATTTGCTGGTGGTGCCTATACAATGAAATGTTTTTCATCCATGTTGGTCAGAATAACAATATTATGGTGTTTTGAGGACACTCTGAATATGTTATTAAATTAATTATTTATTTTCTAGTCTTCCATTTTGCAGTGTAATGTTAGATTAAGTTAATTCCCTGGAACAGTTCTTAGTGTGCAGTGGTTCTTACTTCAGAATTTCTACTGTGGGGTTTTTTTTTTTACCTATGGGAGCTTTAAGACTCTGTAAAACACTGTTCTTTTAGTTCAGAGACATTTGTTTCTTTGTGGTGCATGGCTTAATACCTGCTGCTGCGTGTTAAAAGTCACTAAATATGGCCAGGTTTGCAGGTGGGGGAATGGGTAATCATAGTCAAGTTCAGTGGTTTGAAAGGCCACTGGAAATAAGGTGCGAGGTTGGTTAAAGCTGTTGTATTTTTTTTTTATACTAATCATGTACAATTAACTTTACAGAAATATTTTCAGGTACAGGGTAGGGTTTGTGGGTGTTTTCACTGTTGGATAAATTCTTCTCTCTGAAAGAATTATCTTTTATGCCAGAGGCTAGATATGGATTATGATCTTTAATAACTGGTGGAATTGTTAAGATTAGTGGAAATAATTCTTACGATTTCCTGATTATATTTTAATATACTTGGAGACTGAATTTTTAAAGGAGGCTAGATCATGACGTTAAATTAACTTTGTCCATGGTAGTATCACTGCAAATGGTTAAACGGGGCTGTGCTTGGATGGGAGATGTTCGAGAGCAATCCTGGATGCTGCAGGAAGTGGTATAACTGATTCCAAGGTGGCACTCTTTACTTTGGGTTAGTACTAAGGGAGTGCCTCAGCGTGGTGCCAGTTTGATGTGCCATGAGTCAGATGTAAAACTAATCTCCTCTCTGCCAGCTGGAAATCTCTGTACCTTTTACTGTAGAACCATTGCCAGATTTCAGTTTGGGAACGTCACTGAGGATCTAAATTCCCTGTAGATACAGCTTTCTTATTTACTTTCTAACCTAAATTGTTCTGTATTGTTGCTTGGGTACTGAGAAATTACTGTGTTCCTCTTGATAGGAGACTGTACTGAATATAGTAATTTTCTATATGTGACCTTTAAAACATTTTGAAATCTTTCTAGATGAAAGATGTTATATAAATGTAAGGGACCTAGGGCTGTAATAATCATTCCTTACTCGAACAAATCTCCTGCTGAAATTCATTAGAAGTATGAGTGAGGAATGCTGAATAGAACCCTAACGTACTGTGTTATACAGGGAACTGGTAACGAACTCTATATTTAGGTTGCCTAATAGTTTCCAGTATAAAGAAATTGTATGATCTCTTTGAGGAGCTCTATTGTTTGCAAAAGCCATTGAAGTTTGGCAGGGGGAAGAGTCCTTAGGCTAAATAAGTGGTTTGATTTCCTTGCCCCATGAAATTGTTTCAGTTTTGCTGAGACATAAACACTTGAAAAATCATCGTTCCTCCTCTGTCACTCATGTTGTACAGAAAAGTAAAGTAATTGCTAGAATACTGAAAAAACCCAGAACTGCATCACTGTAAAAGCAACAGTGGCAATGATATTATGCTGAAAACCCAGAAGGGAGTTGTTTGGCTCCTGGGGAGGTTATAGCGGGGTTGCCGAATTTGTTCTGACTCTCACAGTTACTGCCTTGCCAAAAGAAAGTTGCCTCCAAGGGCAGCTAACATTTTTTTTTATTATTTTAATTTATTCTGCGCATCACAGCACTATCTGAACCAGGAGTACACCCAAACTAGGTGAACTTCAAGAGCTGAGATGGATCCTTGAACAGACCTTACTGCAGCAAGTATTTGCTCCCGGTTTGTCTGTCCTTCAATAGATGGGGTTTTTGGTGGTGGGATTTTGGTTTGTGGGGCTTCTTTAGTTTGGTTGGGGTTTTTTGGGTTTCTTTTTTTCCTTGCCAGCTAACACAGTCATTGTAATTTAGATGTGTTGTAGAGCTGAAGGTTCAGAGTGACAGTCTTGCTAGGAAGAAGTACGCAAGAGGGCTTCTCTTGAAAGGGATTTACATTTGCTACTCTCTCCTGTCTTCTAGCAGACTGCCTTACTGCTTCATCACCTCTCTGCTCTATCTTCCTCAGATCATATTAATGCTCTCGTTGTTTGGTTAGTGATAGCATCCAGATTTAAAATTACCTGTCACTTTGCTTTTCTTAATGTGCTTTTTGTGCATGCACATTGTAGTCTGGTCTGTAGTTGCCGGATCCCATTATTTTTTCAATGCTCTGACAAACCACTTCTCCATTCAGTGTGAAGGCTGAGTGGTCAGGGGAGTGTAGCGAGCGCTGCAGGGGCAACTGCAGATCTGGCTTTTTAAACTTGGAAATGCTTGGTGTGATGCTTTGCTATGTAAATAAAGGAAAAAGGGATGCAGGAATACGTGATCAATTTTCCCTTTCCAGAGCCGATAGCATTCTGTGATTTTATAGTTAGGAAAATGGGCAGAGTTCCAAAGGATGTTTTCACTAATAGTATTCCCTTAGCTACTACTAGGAGAAGGATAGTTGTACAAAGATGTGACTGCTTTATGCTTTTTATGGTTTTATTTCATTTTACTTTTTTAGAACTAGTTTTATTTCTTGCTTTGAATTCAGTAAATACTTAATCTTACTGGTGAATCTGTGAGACCTAGAAAAATACTTTGTGTTTGAATAGTATGCGCTTTCAGCAGGGGAAAAGAATGGAGAATAAGGAGATAAAGTTATTTTTAAGAAATTGGGTTTAGGTATTCCTCTCTGATACACACGTTGGGCAAGCTGCTATGTGCACTATAATTTATATAAAATACCCCATGAAATTTGTAGCCAGAATGAGGAAGTTATCTCATGTCAGGATGAATTTTTTGATTTGGGATGTATACCACTTAACATCCTCTACTGCTAAAGTAGAGTCATATATAACCAGCTGAAAGGGGGCATGGCTTCCATGTCCTATGCTCTATTGATCTCCATTACTGAATCATTCCTTTTCTCTCAGCCTAACGTATGAAAAGTGAACTTTAAATCATACCAGACGGAGGAGTCTGAGGTATAAGGAACTGAGATGACATCTTCGTACGTTTGCTTGATTCTTGGTCATGCTCTTTGATTGTGCCTCAGAGTATGGCCATTCCATATGTGCATGTATTTAATAAGCATGTCTGACAGTCTCCTAAATATGAAGTACAGGTCTCTACTTGAAGCTGTCATGAGTTTGGTTTATGCTTTGAGAAGCATAAATAAAATGTTTAATATTTTAACTCGGATATCAAGGTCATTTTTCTTCAGAAAATATGTGCAATTTGTTTAGTCATGTACCATCTGGATGTTTATAAGCACAAATCAGTTGCATTTAACCAAATCTGGTATTTGTATTTCTGTTGAAACGCAGTGCTGCTCACGACAGAGAGTTGGTACTTATCTTGTATATCTGGTTTAACATGTCTGTTTTACAACAGCTTGTTAAGGACACTCTCTTCTGCCTTCCAGTCTGCAGCCTCTGTGTGCGCACGCGTGCGGCGGGGAAGGTTGTGAAGGAGAAAAAGGGGAAGAGCCGCCTGTCATGCTGGTTTTACAGACACATGACTGAACCAAGCTTAGCAGACTGGAGAGCTGTTCGTTACTTGGGGTAGTTCAGAGAAGGGAACATTTGCAGGAATGAAGTGAGTGGAAAAGTCATAGATAATCCATGCTTTACCAAGCCTTGTATGATGGGTTTTATGCTTAAGCTTAAATGTTAAATTCTGAAGAGAAGCATAAATAGTTCTCTTTTGCTCTGGAGATAGCCATCAGGGAATCTAGTCATTATGGACTTCCAGACTTACTTTTTAAAAGAGTCTTTAAAGGTAACGTTTGAAATTTATTTAGAAATTTACTTAGGAATTATTTTCCTGAAAAATACAGTGAAACTTAAGAATCTTTCACATATCAACTTGAATTAGGTTTTGTTTTTCCATATAAAAAAATAAGTAATTTTTATTGATTGGGCTGGCTTTTAGGTACTGTTGATGGATGTAGCTTGTTTGGGTAGTAGAGAATGTAATGGGCAATCAGAAGAATAACAGAGTCATAGAATGGTCTGGGTTGGAAGGGACCCCAAGGATCATAGAGCTCCAACCCCCCTGCCACAGGCAGGGCCACCAGCCTCCAGGCCTCGATCTACACAAGGTTGCCCAGGGCCCCATCCAACCTGGCCTTGAACACTTCCAGGGACGGGGCATCCACTACTTCTCTGGGCAGCCTGTTCCAGCACCTCACCACTCTCTCTGTAAAAAACTTCCCCCTAACAGCTAATCTAAACCTTCCTTCCTTTAGTTTTAATCCATTCCNTCTCCAACAGTTCCACATCTTTCTTGTATTGGGGGCCCCAGATCTGGACACAGTACTCCAGATGGGGCCTCACGAGGGCAGAGTAGAGAGGGACAATCACCTCCCTGTCCCTGCTGGCCACCCCTCTTCTAATGGAGCCCAGGATACCATTGGCCTTGCGAGCTGCAAGAGCACACTGCTGGCTCATGTTAAGTTAAAGATAAAGCTTATATTTCAGAAAGACTACATAAGTGCTGGTTTTGATTTGGGTGTTTTGGGGGTTTTCTTTGGGTTGGTTTTTTTTTTAAGGTTAATTCTGTTCTTTGTAGTTTTGAACCTGACAGATACTTTAATCCATTACTTTAGACAGCTCACGGGGGGGATTTTTGGGGGTTTTTTGGTGGGTTTTTTTTAATGCAATCTCCCCAGAACAAATGAACGGTATTTAATTTGATACTGGGATAAGACCCAACAGTGCCTGTTTGATACTGCTTTGGTAGTTGATTTACATCTAGTTTAGTTGTTTCTTTTTGCATCATACTGAAAATAGTTATCTCAGCAGCATCATTGGCCAGAAATTTAGATAGCTGTCATTGTGACTTGGACTTCTATGTGTATATACCTTATGTAATTAAAAAAACCACCCATGGATCAGAAAAGAAACCTATCACTCTCTATAAACTTTCTATCTTCCCCTGTTTTAATAACTAATGATGTCAGAGCTGTTGAACAGGAAGAAAATCTTAGAATCACAAAATGGCTTGGGTTGGAAGTGACCTCAAAGACCGTCTAGTTCCAATCCCTCTTACATGGTCTAGTGGAGAGTGTCCCTGCCTGGGTTGCCCAAAGCCCCATCCAGCCCAGCCTTGAACACTGCCAGGGAGGGGGCAGCCACAGCTTCTCTGGGCAGCCTGTGCCAGTGCCTCACTGCACTCACAGTAAAGAATTTCTTCCACATATCCTGTCTAAATTACCCTATTGTAGTTTAAATCCATTACCTACACCCTCTGATAAACAGACCCTCACCATCTTTCCTGTAGGACACTTTTAGGTACTGAAAGGCTGCTCCCTGGAGCTTTCTTCTGTCCAGGCTGAACAAGCCCAAGTGTCACAGCCCGTCCTCACAGGAGAGGTGCTCCATCCATCTGATCATCTTTGTGGCCTTCCTCTGAACTCTGTCCAACAGGCCCATGTCTTGCAGTGGGGACCTCAGAGTTGGACACAGTACTCTAGGTGGGCTCTCACCAGAGCAGAGAAAAGGGGCAGAATTACCTCCTTTGGCCTGCTGGCCACACTGGGTTTTATGCAGCCTGGGATGCAGTTGGCTTTCTGGGGTGTAAGTGCGCATTGCTGGCTCATGCTGAGCTTCTTGTTCACCACCACTCCCAAGTCATCCTCTGCAGGGCTTCACTCAATTGCTTCATCCCGCAGCTTACATTGATACTGTGGTTTGTGCTGAGCCATGTGTAGGACCTTGCACTTGGCCTTGTTGAACTTCATGGGGTTTGCATGGGCCCACCTCTCAAGCCTGTCAAGGGTCCCTCTGGATGGCATCCCTTCCACACAGCCTTGGTACCATCAGAAAACTTGCTGTGAGTGCACTCAATCCTACTGTCCATGTCAACCACAAACGTGTTAAACAGTGCTGGTCCCAATACCAACCTGTGAGGAACAGCACTTTGTTTCCCATCTTGGATCTCATAATGGATTGAGGAGACATGCTTTCTAGAAGGCTGGCTTTGTTAATGGGCACTACAGGTGGGTTCTACCAGTAAAGAATGGCTTGTTCAGTTGAATTGTCCCAAAGCCAAGCAAAATAGATTAGCATTTTTTTCCCGAGATTACTAAAGTAGTAAAAGCTTTGAATACATTTGGTTTCATTACAGGGATGATTCTAAGGAGGCTCGTTTGTCTTGTCCATGTTCCCATAGGAACTGGGAAAGGAAACAGTCTTCCAATGAGTTAGACTCTCTCCCATACTGCACGAGTCAGTAGACCTGGGCAGCCTCTCATATAATGTTTGTCCTAACAAGTGTCCAGTGAAGAACACTGCAACCCCTTTAGACAGCTTGCTTACAGTGCTATTTACTCTCAATGTTTTTCCAGATGTTTAATCAATTAGTTGATTTATATCTTCCCTATCCCCAGTGAATTCCCCACCATATTGGTAGTTCTTTGATTATTGGGTTATGGTTTCCATATTCATCCAATATCTAAGTCTTTCTTACAGATACAAAATTTCAAAAGCCCTTTTTAATAGATGGCAGTTCTCTTCAGCTCATATCATGATTCTTTACTCTTGACTCTTCAGTCAACACACCTGTTTCTTAGAGTAGTGATCCAGAATGAAGACAGACCTTCAACTGAGTAATTTTTAATGTAAGGTAATTGCTTCTGCCTTTCTGTTGTGTTTGTGCTAAATTATGTCTGATGTTGGTATTGAATGAGGATTTTTCTGTTATAAAATAGTATCATGATGTGGACTTCTCTGTGCCCTGCCATCTACTTGATCTGATACAATCTTGTGTCCTTTTGTGTACTGTTGTTACTTCAGTAGGGCTACTTTTTATGCAGTTGTGGGGCATGTGGTCCTTTATCCTGCCTTTCTTGAATTTCATTGGTTTGATTTTTGAGTCACCTCAACACGGGATGGTCTTGGCTAATAGTTCTCACCACCTTTCAGCTTGGTGCTTTTTGCTTGTTCTATTCCTTATTCCTTTGTCCAAAGTATGTTTAAGAACATTAAATAGTATTCCTGCAGAACAATACTATAGATGCTGTCCTATATCTACAGCTAGTGGTTGACACATATTAAGAAAAACCCAAACAAACCCTAATTTTGAACTTCTTTCTTCACAACTTTGTCCCAGACATAGTGTAGCTTGATTGGGAGAATGTATTTTTGATTGTGTCCTAAGTGAAGACTTGGGACATGCATTGCTTTTCTCTTAGTCAGTAATCCATTAGAGACAAACCTGACTGTGTCAAGCTAATGGGCTTAATCTTTTAATGCTTCCAGTTGTTAAATAATATTGGTTTAGTATCTTCCTGAAATGTGAGTTAGGCTGAGTTCAGTGTTCAAGGCCAGGTTGGATGGGGCTTTGGGCAACCTGGTCTCGTAGAGAGTGTTACTGCCCGTGTCAGAGGAGTTGGAACCGGATGGTTGTCAAGGTCCCTTCTAACCCAAACCATTCTGTGAGTCTGTGATCTACCACTTCCTGCATTTTTATTGACCCATATTGTGATTTCTCTTCTGCTTTTCTTTTTTTCCCCTTTTCTCTCCTGCAGTACTTGCTGACTTCTTCCATCTTCCTGTAGTTCTTTAAACAGCATGTTTCCGAGGGTGAATTTCATTACATGGTGTTGGCTGTCATTTATAACATTCAGTAGCCCAGCCTGTTTCTTATTCTAACTTGTACTATTACCCCCTCTACCCAACTGTAATTTGGTTGTATGGAATTCAACTTTTGTGTGGAGACTGAAGCAAAGAAGCCTTTATGCCATATGGTATTTGCATTCATTCTGTGTTTGATAATGGGTGTACTTCTTTGTATTTCTATGGGTATGTACTTTCCCTTGAGGTCTAAGTGGTGTGTGTTTCAATGTGTTTTAGCTCTTTGGCATTTTTTCTTTCTTTTTTACTGGAACCTTCGTCTTTGTTTTCAGTGCTGCCAGTGGTATTGTTGCTTACTGCATCTTTTCTAGGGAAAATTATTAGCTGTACTAGTCTGAAAACTACTGGGATTTGAATAAACAGCTACAGCAAGATTAAGTACGTTAAAAGAGAAGTCTAGCTCGTAAGAAGAAAGCTCATGCATCACTTGTAGAGTGATGAGAAGTTGCATTTTCTGCCCAGTGATTTTTTAGAACGATTTTTCCTTTACTGTTGTGACAGCCCATTATACCTGTTGGAGTTTAAAATTTGATACAAGTGTCTGTACTCTTTGTCTTGAAAGTCAGGTTAAGACAGTGTGCTTTGCAGAAAATTTTCTCACAGTATCAAATGTTGTCCAGTTGGGGGTTTTTTTGGCCAATACAGTCAGCTACAAAATACTTTTGAAGTAGGCTAGTGGAACAAAATATTACGTGTTCATCTCTTATGCTTTCACGCAGTAGCTTATCCTGGTTTAAGTAGGACAGAGAGATCCTGAGGATTGTCAGTTCTCCCTGAAGTGCCTTCCACTGGTATGTGGTACATTGATGTAGAGCAGGCTTGAACTTGGAGATTTCACTGCAGAATGTTGCTGGTAGGCTTTCGGCTGGCAAACTTTCCATCAAAAATCAGACTGAAGCCTACAAGGTATGACCTTGATGTCTGCTACAAGTTTTTTCTTGTTTTCTTAAGAAGTTGGGGTCGTGGGTTGGGAAGGAAATGAGCAATTGAAAGTTTTCCCATTCTAACTTACTGGAAGTTTAGGACTTATCTTTACATTTTCCCTAATTGTTGAATATACTTTATCTGAACTGCACACTTCAAATGACAGTGCTTGGTAGAAAAAAATGTGTGAATGAGTGGTGGGTTTTAAAATTTAAGTTAAAAATAGAGCTTCTTACTCTAAAAGTGGAAAACATTTCATTTGACATGTTCAGGGAAAGAAAAGTTCTTTCTTACAGATATTATTGAATTCTGTGATTAGGGTCATGAGCTGGAAGTTCTGTAATTGAGTAAGAAGAGAAAAAGAAAAGGTGAGGACTGATAATTGTGACATCTTTTTCTGTTAATATGTATTTTTCCTGAAGAGCATTGTGAAGATTTGATTTTTCAGGGTAAATGTGTAGTCTTTTCCCCTACATAAGGTGGATATTATTTTGGGGCTGGATCTGAATGGAGGAAGCTTCTAGAATGCTGCAACCTTCTGGGAAAATCACACCCCCAGTGCAGAACAAATAGGACAGGTTAGAACCAAGCTCCTTCCTGTTTGGTCACAAAGCTAGCAGTGCCAAGTATTCAGCCTGTTCTGTGCAACAGTATCTGTGCTGCTGCATCAAGATGAACCTCCTGTTTCGTGTGTGGGTTTTTGCATAGTGCAAGAAGCATCACAGTTTCCCTTTGTGGGACTGGAAGTTGGGAGAGGTCCCTTTCCCATGAATTCCAAGGATCTAAAAGACTGTAACCACTGCCTTCCCTGCAGACTCCCAAATACTGCCTCCTCAGGGGATGTTGTTAAGGACATTGAGCTTTCCAATCCCTGCTCATATGTATTATATCATCATCTAGGAAACATAAATTGTTTGATACCCACGTTTCTCAAACAGGGTATTTTCAATATAGCTGTCGCTTCTGCTGAGCATTGCTGAGCCACAGTCTGTGGCATATGGGGAAGAATTTCTAACAACAGTGTGTGAGACGTTGGAGCCTTAAAACTGGTTGTTGGAAAAGTAACATTTGATGGCTGCTTTAAAAACGATCTGGGAAGATGAATTTGGGCTTTCTAAAGGACCTGCTATGGATATTTCGTCTTAGGGCAGATTGTTGTGCAGTGTACCAGTTGTCTTCAGGAGACTTGCTGGCCTCATCTGTTAAATGTCATCTGGAAAATAGGGCATTCCCTTTAAGGGAATGATTAAATAGGGACAGTGCCTCAAGGGGTAGTTTTCTGCACATTTATACAGTGACTGATAAAACCATATGGGTCTTGTAAGTCTATTCTAATTGAATCAGCTTTTATTGAAAGACAGAATTGCTAGAAATGCACTGAATGGATGAATTCCAAGTAAATGATTCACTCTGTAAAACAGCTAGGAATATGAAAGCACTGGAAATCAGAGCTGGCTGAAAGTTAGAATTTAAATGTACATAGGATGCATCGAAATCGCATTGTTACTCTGCAGTCTGTGTATGGATCTATATTACGTTTGTCCATACAGCCCGCTACCTCTATTGTTTGCCCTGTCATAATTACTCAGCTGTATTATTTGCAGAGGCAGTCTAATGTACTGTTAACACTCCAGGATATGACAGAAGTGATGGTAATGAGAGAAGATCATTTTGGATGACGGCATAAATTATCGATGTTGAGGATGCGTTCAGTCACGAGCGGCCTGAGTGTGGAAGTACGGGCTCGTTTCCTCGCAAGATGGCCTTGCGCGCTGATTAGGCTGGGCATATTCATGTGACACGGCAAGCTAAACGTAGTTTAATCTGCTAGTTTTTATTCTATGAATAGCTTAATAGAGTCCTGATGACTGAGGCAGGGCAAGCTGATCTGTCTCAGAATCCAAAGACTGCTTCTCCTGCTAGTGATTTAATTTAATTGCTAGCAACTATCGTACTTGCCTTACAAGAGCTGATAATAGGAAGTATTTTTTTTTCCCCCTTTGCATAATGTGACTTCAACTGCTGAAAATCAGGAGTGGCATCATTACACAAACTGGTAGCTTCTGTGTAGACTACAGTGTGCAAGATCTAATTGACCACAGTGTTTGCAATGTTACTTACTATACATAGTGCTCCTGATGATTTCCTGTTTGCTTTAAATAATATCAGTGATGAGCTTATGCAGAAATGAACCCGTTTCCCNCTTTTTTCTTTTTTTTTCTTTTTTCTTTTTTTTTCTTTTTTCTTTTTTTTTCTTTTTTCTTTTTTTCTTCTTTTTTCCTTTTTTTCTTTTTTCTTTTTTCCTTTTTTCTTTTTATTTTTCTTTTTTTCCTTTTTTCTTTTTTTTTCCTTTTTTCTTTTTTTTTCCTTTTTTCTTTTTTTTCTTTTTTTCTTTTTTTCTTTTTTTTTCTTTTTTTCTTTTTTTCTTTTTCTCCTTCCTCTTTTTCTTCTTTCTTTGGTATCAGGAGTTAAGTTGTGACCTGATTGACCTTGACCACAAAATTCAACATTGGTAATGGAACAGTGTTTGTGCTGGGTTTTTAGTGAAGTTGACAAAGCAGTTTCTTTTGTCCTGGAATATTGTTTCCTTGGTATTTTAGCAGAAACCCTTGTTGCACGAGGTGCTGTACAAAGAGCTTGTGGAGTAGATGTGATAGTCCATTAAAAGATAAATGTGATTTAAAGTAGATTTTGCTTATGTATCAAATCTAGGGAAAAAAAAAGTTACTTGAAAAATTGCTTGAAGAAAATTAGGTCTCAAAACATTGTAGCTGCTAACCTGCAAATATGTAGAAGGATATATGGAAAGCTGCTGTGCATTTTGTCTATAGAAATGTGTGACAATTCTCTCTCTCTGTGAATCAGTGCTTTGCATTTGACAAAAATAATCTACTATTCAAGTTTGAAAAGTATTTCATGCTTTAAATGTTTAGTGTCAAACTAGCACTTGAAAAATTTATCTTCTTGAGGCAGGAAGAAAGGTCAGAAAAAAAAGAGGAAAATTGATAGGGTAGAGATAGGGAATGTTTTTCTTGGCTTCTGTGCAGCCAAATTGCATGTACTTACACCTTAACAGGATGGATTTGTGCATAAACTGGAATGAATGGCCTTAAAATGTAAGAACTGAACTCTTGCATTCTCACCTGAAGTTTAATAAGATCCTGCTGTTCAGTATGTTAAACTGTTGGCTGCATAATTACATGAGGACAGTTAGCTGCAATGACTTAATGCATGTATGTGGGTCTTGGTTCTATTGATTTCTTTCTGTGTTATAAAGAACTTAAATAACAATTTCTTGACTCTTGGGGGATTCTTCACCTGTGCATTTGTAAGCCATGATAACAAGATTATGATGGTAAATTAAATTTGATTCCACTTACTTTCTTTAAAGCTGTCAACACTGTTGCAATGTCTATATAAATATCTGCC
Organism: Zapornia atra; assembly: GCA_013400835.1. Taxonomy (NCBI): domain Eukaryota; kingdom Metazoa; phylum Chordata; class Aves; order Gruiformes; family Rallidae; genus Zapornia; species Zapornia atra. Next base: position 10,239 of record VZTU01004414.1, on the reverse strand, counting down.
TTGATCTTCCAACATTTTTCATGGATTCTTAGTCTTTAAGAAAAAAGGCAGTCTCTTTGACATTAAGCTCTTTGCAGGCGGAGATCAGCTCAAACCAAGGAAAACTTGGGGAGCTGCATGTATGTTAATTTTTCCCTTTGTTTAGGTGAAGTTTATTTTTTCCCTTTGTTTAGGTGAAGTTGCTTACATTTGCTGTTACTAAAGCCAGTGGGATGGAAAAGGACACAGATGCAAAAATCCCCAGCATCATTAGAACCTGTTTTGCAGAAAGACTTCTAAAAAAGAGAGAAAACATGGCTGAGGAAGTGGGAATGTTGATTACTTGATATTTGTAAAGTAACTAGTTGTCAGTATATGAGGATGAGGGGAGGGATAGAACTGTAATTGACCAGTGGGTGGGAGGAACTTTTGTTTACTTCTCAGTAACTTCTACTTGAGGTACTGTGTTACTTGTTACACAAACGGAATTTGAAAAAAAATTAATATATTTTTCATTCTGGAGCTATTTAGACTTTCTGGCTAAATCTACATCATAGGTTCATTATGGAAGAGTCACATTACAAAGGTGTTGGTTAGAACCTGTTCTGTGGTCTTCGGAGTAAAAAGCTGGCCAAGCTCTATCACAAAGTTACAGTTAGAACTTTGCATAATCAATGTCTTTTTGAAAACACACAGGAAGCATATCATGATGTAACATTGCTGCAATAATTAACTATGGCTGTACCCTGCAAAAGATACTGAAATAAATGCTGTAAGAGTTGCTCACAACATCTGTACCTAGATGAAGATGGAAGGGTCTCCTGTTGATACATGTTACTGGAGTAGTCTTTCACTTAGAAAATTTACCCGAAACCACTTCTTCCTATCTTTCTTTTTGTCTGTTTAAAAAGCTGTTTACTGAAAAATCATGCATCTTTACAACTGAGTCCCTGTAAACATCTACGTGCTTTGGAAATTAAGAACAACTTTTTATTTTTAAATTAACTGTCCTAATCACTGTGTTAAGATTGATTTGAGAATGTGGACCTCAGTAGTTGGAAAAATGAGGACATGTGTCCAAGGAGATTGAGTACAGACTAGCAGGAATATGATGAAGTAGAAAGTATGTGAAGATAAGCTTTTCTTGAGATTTCAGTAATGACTGTGAACTAGAAAGATGGAGATGAGAGTATTACTGTGGATATCAGATTTCTATTAGCTTCTTGAGACATTAATATTTAGGATAGACATGAGTGGAAAATGATCCTCAAATAAATTGTAAGATATTTAAAGCCTGTACATTTGTATTGGGAAATGATCCAGTCTAGTAATGAAAGAACAGAGTAGGATTTGAATGGTTCAACTTTGTTCTCAACAAGATTTTAATGCACTTCACTGTTCTCTATTTAGACTTTTAAAGGGCACGTATGATCCAAACATCAGCAAACCAAGATTTGTGTCAGGGTTTTTAAATGTAACCTTAGTTCTTCCAATAATTTTGTTAGTTCATAATGGCATATTGTTAATTGTGCTGCTTAAAGTGGAATTTTTAAAGAAGAAACCCAAACAAATCCATAATACTAGCTTTACAGGAGTTTGGCTTTGTTGATCGCTCTGAGAAGAGCCGTGCACGGCTCGGAGGCATGAGCACATGTGGTTCTCTTGGTGACCCAATGTATCAAGCCTCATGCTGTCTTGCAAATTCGTTCTGAAAACACTTGTGGAAGTGTTTTAAACTGTGTTGATTGTTTTTAATGTAGCTGTGCAGCATTTTAGACTAGCCAACGTATGAGAGTCTTTTAACAGCTTTCTGAAATTACCCAGCCAAGTAATATTTATGAAGGGATATTTACAGAACTATGTCATTAGATTTCTGATGGTAAGACTTGATATGAGCCAGATTAATAGTCATAATCATCGTCAAGTAGGCCTTGTGCTGGAGGTGAGGAATACATGATAAGATATAAAAACAAAGAAGCAAAGGAGCAATATAGAATATTTAGTGTCAGAACAGCGTGCATTTCTAAGTACAGATATCTGAAATATGGCACTGTATTGAAGATGCAGCACTAAAATTATGCTATGAATTTTCCAGGAATGTATTGACTTGTCTGAGGTGAGATATGTGTTTGCTGTTAGCAAATGGGTAGCACACTTTAAAAAATGGTCACTGGAAATGGTCCCCATCCTGTTATTTCCCACATAAAGGTTGAAGCTGTAAAAGGGAGATGACTAGATTTAATTTATCCCAAGGTCTGCCCTCCTTTATCAGGAATTACTCCTATTTCCAATGACAATGCACTACAAAATACAGGCAAGTAAAGACTTTCAGTCTGCCTTTATCACAAGAATTACATTTGCTACCAAATTCTAACAGAATTGAAGGTTAGAAAAACTCAAGCATGTTAAGGCATTTCTTGAAATCCTTGCTGGATGAGGGAATAGCAAAAGCTGGTGGAAGAGTACTAGTGCATGATTGAAATTAGAAGTCCATTGAAAAATACCGAGTATCTCTGTCACAGAAGCCCCACAGTAGCAGACTGAAAGGAGATAGGCAAGTCTGCAGGGCACTAGAAAGAGAGGAATACCATTTTTTTCCCTAACAGTATAAATCTGTGGTAACTTCTAGGTGAAGAAAATGCACAGAACTTTTGTAGGTTTGCTATGAAGTGAGAGATTTCAAATTTGGTGCAGAGTAAAGATAAGAGAGTTTGATAGCTTCTAAAAACTTGCATTTCAAAGAGAAGACAGACCCCCTTTCCCAACCCCCAAAGAGGTGGGTTGGAGGGAGGACAGCAAAGTACAATTAAAGTAGAAATTACTTGTGTCACAATAACTGTTTTGTATAACATGCTATGTATGTTGTATGCAGTTTTCAGGGATTCAAATACATATTTATGTGTATGTAAATGTATGTGAGATGTGTCTGAATCTTCTAACATGGTTGAATACCCTAAAAATCAGATCTTATTCTGGGGAGAGTATAGAATAATGTATAGTTTTGGGCAAAACCAATTGTATTTTGAACATGAATACTAGTGGACCTGGTGGATTTGTGAAAAACACAGGAAGAGTGATTAATCTTTGAAGTAGCATATGATTACTTGACTAGAAGTTCAATCTGTGGGGAAGGTGCTAGTTTTGAATTTGGGAAAAATGCATTAAATGCTTTCTTTGCATTTGGCAGTAATTTTGAGAAGTGTCTTCAAATTTTAATGGTGTTTGAATTGTTACAATAATACAGCAAGTTCGTGTTCATCACCTTGTTGTCAGAACTGCCTGCAGGAAGGCTCCACAGTAAAGTTGTTTTCTGTCCAAAGATACTGAGCATCTGCAGTGGCTTAAGAGTGCATATAGCTGGTTACTGCCTGTCAGCTTAGCCATGATTATATATTTGTATTTCTTTAGATCCATGGGACACATTTTAGATGTCATTCAGGGGACAACAGAGCTGTCAGAAGAAGTAAAAAGCATAATTGTAGGTAAATGAAAGAAAAGCTGCTGTTAAGTAAAGATGAGTGCTTGAACAGAATTTTCGAGCTATCCAAATAGAAACCAGCTGAATTTCAGCATGACTTAAAGTTGCCTAAGCTTATGTAAGGATAAGATAGAAGGAAAAATCAAAGGGGTATTAATCAGATGGAAAGTGGAGGCACAGTCATGATACTGTAGTAATCTCATGTATTTGTGACTGTCAGAAGTGCCTGATTTCAGGAAGGTTGCTTTTTAAGCAGTTGTCCTTCATAAGTAGTAAATGAAGAATGTGGAATACAGGAGAACTTGAAGTGGTTTGCAGAGCTGGCAGATGGCTAGTGATTTAGTTCTAGGTATTTTTCCTAGAAGCTGACTGAGCTTGTTCTCTTATGCTTTTGCCTGAAGATGTTAACTGTGACAAGCATTCTAGTGCATCTGATAGTGTGTCAGCCTACTCTGTGTTTATAATGCAGCTTTTGGAATAAACTGCAAGAGTTTCCCCAAGGAGACATCATAAAAAAAAAACCAACCCAAACAAACCAACTGTGTAGAGTTTGTAAAGGCCAAAGCTGCTTTTTTATTTAAAAAAAAAACAAAACCAAAAAAACTTTCCAAATTTGACCAAAGGTGGCTTGGATAAATGGATTAGTTACTGCTTGTAAGGCATTTTGGGAATAGTGAATATGATAATGTTTGAAAAACCCCATAGAGTGAATTTCAGGGTGTTCTTTGACTAGATTACTGGTTTCCAAAAAATGAGTTCTGCCACATCTTGCTGGGGGGACAGGACAGATTCACAGGAGAGTGTGAATGAAGCTGATGTTCAGACCCATGCTGGACTCACTCCTCGAGTCCTGTGCAGTGAGGCCCTTAAAGCAACAAGAAGTAGAACATTTGGGAACGTCCATTAACTTCGAAGCATTAGTCTGTCCTTCTGAATCCCCTGAAAGGGAACAATACTTTGTATTTAAAGAATGATGTGGATTTTTCATTTTTGAGGAAAGGATTCTGTGTCCAAGGGCAAGACAAATTCAGAGAGGTTTCTGTTCCAGATATTTCTAACCTCTTTCTTGAGGGATGAATCTGCTGTCTTGAACAAAAGGTCAGTGTCTCCCTGCAGGGAGAAGTTTAGATAAATGGTACTGCTTAAGGATTAGGGGTGCCTTTGAAACAATCCTCCCTAAGTCTCTGAACCTGTTTTTTTTTAAGAAGTGTTGATCTATTGCAGTGGAGGAAAGGAGAAAATGTGCAAGTTGGAATTATTGAACTTATGGGATAGTGTGTAGAGAATCTACAGAAAAACAAGGGAAGAATTTTGAAGAAATACCACAGGCTTTGATTTGCTCAGGAGCTGGTCTTTTCTGGGAAGGAAAATATGGTAGGAGATAAGATATTGCTGTTCAGCCTGAAAGCTCAAACTGCCCTGATGAATATATCATTCCTGGTGTAGAATAGCTAGCTACCTGTTCTGTTTGATAGTGTGAGCATCTTATCTGTTTCCTTGAATCCTCCTGTCATTCAAAAGGTAGCTTCTGAGTATCTGGAAGAGAAACCCGAGTCCATGGACTGAAAATAGATTGATACCACAATGAGCAGCTAAGACATAACATCCTTCTGTAGGAAAAGTGTTTCACAGGCAATTTCCTCCTGACTTCTAGGATGGGGCAAGATGCCTATAATTTCATAGGAAGCCAGGGAGTAAGAGGAATTTGAAAACAATTGTATAAGCTCAGCAATAGTCAGATAGAACTGGACTGGAAAATTGCTCTAGTTACTGGAGAAGTGTGGCAGATAAAGTGACCAGAGCTCAATAACAACATGTATTCTAAAAGTTTTTAGATACGTTGCATGTGGCACTTGTCTTAAAAAATATAAAATTTGCTACTGCAGACAGGAAAAACCTCCAGCAAGGGCTTTTTGTCTGAATTGAAGCTGGGAGATAGATGGACTTAAGGAAAGGCAAAGAAAGAATTGCATTAGAATGGAGGCTCTGCTTGGCAGATACTATTCTGGGTCCAGGTTGTCTGCTGAAGAACATCTTTCAGCTTGATTAAAAAGTGAGGTAAAAGCATTTCCTTAATTTAGACCCACTCTGTTAAGACTGGGAAGTTGCAATTTTAATGCTTCTGCAGTAGTAAAATATAGAAAGCAGAGGAGCTTGAGCCTCAAGAAAGAGTGTGCCTTTCAGAATATCTGAACTCTCTAAACTGTGCGTTATAGATGACAATACACTTTTCCAACAACAGGTTGAAAAGGTGTAGTATTCAGCACTGAGATTTAATTATACAGTATCCAGCTTTCTGTATAGAAAAACATAGGATATCTTCTGAGATTTGTGGATAATGGGAGGATATGGGTACTGGTTCTGAGTGGGGCAGTCCAAGTTTGGCATGGCTCACGCTGAACCACAGGTGTTGGCTGTTGATGTCCCTGCAGTGCTTCTCAGCAGTCTTACTTGCTTGGCTGGACTGTGTGCTGCATGGCAGTCTCACTTGATTGGCTCTGTGTCTTCAGCATATGCACCACCAAATGGGTGAATCTTCTCTGAATGCTGCACACAAGGAGGCATCCTGCTGACTGACGCAGAACTCGCTTGAGGTGTAGGTAGATCTGGAGTTGGTTCATGGAAAAACAGCCACAGTTGTTCGCCTTACGCTCTCCGTTTCCAGGCTGTAGCGGATGCACCCCAGAGATGGTTTGACTGTGACGTAGCTCAGGTGTAGGAGACCTTGGTCTGCTTTATGGACTCACAGTGGCTGTAGAAGCAGCACTGTGCCAATGTAGTTCTGCTCTGTATAAATTAAATAAATTCAGCCAGATCCCAAGATGCCTCAGCATTAAGGCAGTTTGGTTGTCTGCATGTTTAATTTGGCATCAGGAGTCTCAGGCAACTGAGAATTTACCGTACTTCTGCTGCGTATGATGATTACTAGTATTTTACATAGGGATTTTTTTATTTGTGTTTTCAAACCAGATTCATTCTGTTGTAATGACACCAAGTTATTCACCATATCAAATTGGTCATAATTCTTTATACATAGATTATTGGTGAATACCAGGTGAGCGAAATTAAGGAAGCAAGTACTGCTGTGAGATGTCCAAAATGACTTATGAGCAGGAAGGTATTGTGTTGAGTTCTGGGACTGGGAAATGACTTGAGGCAAAAGTTCCAGATACATTTAGTCTAACGCACTGTGTGCATTCCTGAATGAGTATTTTTCATTCCAAGGCATGCAAATTGCTATGGTATAACACCCCTACCCCCCCTTTTTTTTTGTGTGTGTGCAAGAATGCCAGCAGGGGAAGCTAGACCATCCTTCTCAGTATTAAATACTTGTTCCATTTGAGAGCATCAGTGCTGAATGAGTTTCTGCACACAAAACCTAAACAGACAGGTCCCTGCAGTCTCTGTAAATACACCCTGTAAACCAGCAGTGTAGATCAAATCCTGTAAGATACAATGTAGTCATCTCAGAACAAGGAGAGTAGAGTTAAAATGATGACATCTCTGTAGTTTAGCATTAATGGGAATTGTACATAAGACAAGGACCTGTATCCTTGAATGTTTGTGTTCCTGTCTGTTGGCTTTTAAAAACCCAAAAGCATAAAGGAGATTAAGGTGTGTGAGTATTTGTATGTAGGACCTTGAAAGCAACATCAGGATTAGGTAATTAATAAAACTATAATGAATGAGGTCGGAATAGAATTGTAGGTAGACGTACGGCTGTTGTTAACTTAGAAGAAACATAACCCTGGCTGAAAAGGAAAACTAAGTGTTAGAGGAGAGACATTGTATTTGGAGCTGTGATGTTTAGTGATCTTTGGGAAGCTCAGTAAATGAGTGTGTTGGTATGGCTGCAGTCCTTGGGGCCTAAACCATGAAGTTCACCTCTGTTGGAAAGAATTGGTGCTCTTACTGTTTTTAATTGTGTATGCCTCTCTTGATTAGAAGTGGAATTACTTAGATAAAAATAACAGTACAGAGTTTTGAGAGGCTAAGCAATATGTATCATCTCTATGAACATTTCTGCCTGTATTTATGGATTGTTCAGTTGTGAAGCTGCTCCCAGTGGTAAAGGCAAAAGTGCTTCTAATCAAAACTTTATAGAGCTTCTTTCTACACACCAGTTAGCTCAGGTGCTCATGAATGAGAAAATTACCATAAATATATTGATGAAATAAAAGGCAGTGTTAATGTTGTCTGTATCTACTGACATTTGTACCAGCCTATTACAAGGACTCTCTTAACTAACTGGGTTCAGAAAGCAGTAATTTAAAATGTCGCTTTTTGGCAAATCATAAAAATCAATTTCCTGTTACAAGAATAGTTTTTCTTACATTTATCTCCTCGGTGAGAAAGCCTTCTCTGTATGAATTCCTTCATGCTTGAATGACATCATTCAACTACCACTAAATCATGAACAATTCTATCCAGTTAAAGCTTCACGAGTGGTAAAGTTCTCTCCTGAAGCCTGCACGGCTTGCAAAGTGCTTGGTTGCAGTTCAGTGGCCCCATTTGAGTACCTGGGGAAAGAAAATAAATTGAACACTTGAATGATGCTCTCAGTGTAGAGAGGGGTGAATGAATTTATTTTTCTCAATTTTTTAATATAAAAACATTCAATGCCTCATTTAAGAACTCTGGAAGTGACAAAGCAGGTGATAAATTTTAGAACATAGATATAACTGATAGCTACACAAATAATTGACAACAAAACCATGGCTGTTTAATTGGGAGGAACGAAATAACTGAGTGGAATTCCTTGTCACAGCAAAGTCACGGGAAACCTCTTGGTTCATTTTTAGTGCATCTTCCCAAACAGTTTTTCTGTGTTGGTTTTTATTCTTGTGTGTGTGTGTCTTAACTGGCTTCTGTTCCTCGTGGCAAAGATCTTTTTTGTCAGTCTCATTTCTTTTATGGTACTAGAAAAAGAGGTTCTAAACCTAGGACTTAGAACTAAGCTTAATTTCCCAGCTGTACTCTAATAGAAATTGTCTAGTTTGCCCTCAGGAATTGAAATTGTTGCAAATTTAGAACTCCTAAAATAGTTGGCTAAGAATTTTTCCCCTCTCTGCCCTTTTTTAACAAGTTTCCATAATCATAGTGTTGTCTACAGCCCTTGGCAATAATTAATTCTGTGTCAAGAAGTTCACTACTGTCTTACTTCATAAGTAACAGAAGAGATTGTTCTCTCAAGTCACTATGTAGTAGTGATGGGATTGTCACTTGGCCATCACTGGGAATATGGACTCCCTGTATCCCTATTTTCTGGAGTAATCTTCAACTTGAGACAGCTCATTGGTTTTATTTATACATCAAGTGTTTTACACCTGAAATGATAAGCTTGTGCATCAGTTTCATCTTGGTGGTTCTTGTTTTGTTGTTAATGACTGTGACAAACGGTTGAAGCAGGTCTGAGGCAGGTTTTCTTAAAAATGTCCTATTTACTCTATTGATGTAAACAATTGTAGTCCAAAATCATTGAAATGACTGCATGGACTCTACTGGGTGTTTTCCAAGGTCCTCGTTGCAATACTCTCCTGGAAAGGATGTAGTCATATATTTGCCAGTTCAGTAAAGCTGGGTGGCCCTCACTAAGTGATACACTGCTGATCTTTGTCTCCCCACGAGTTAGCATGGGGTTTGTTCATTATTGGGTATGCAGTAGTTTAGTTTTTACCCCAAAGTTCTATTGTGTTGACATTTTTAATAGTCTCTCTTTTTACTTTAATTCGTTAAGAACTGAAGACTCGTGAAATCTCAGCTGGTTTATATTAGCTGCCTTTCCCACACTTTATGGATTCATGTAACTCGGTTTTCACTCTGAAACATCAACTACTGCAATCTTTTCTGAAAATATATCTTGCTAATGGGAGCTGCTTTGATTTTCTGCTTTTGTTATTTTACTCATGGCTTCACCTGAGGAAGAAGTGCTGGTAGTGTGAGAGCTGATAGCTTCTGTTGCTTTAACTGCCTTGTATTTTCAGAGTATCACAGTGCATATAATTTGTACTTTTTCTATTTAAAAAACTGCAGCAACACAACTCTACTAACAAAACCCAAGAGCTTGGCAGGGTAAACATCCTTTTGGAGGAGAAATTTGCATCTTCAAAGTCTTAATAGAATCACAGAACCTCCCTTTTTATTCGTTAACTTGAAATTTCTTGATTCCAAAACCTTGAAGAAATACATTGGAAAGAGTAAAATATTTCATATCCCATGAGAGTCCTTGTATTCCAATACAAAATAAAATTAAAAATTAAGCCATTTCAGAAAATTTAAAAATAATAAACTGTTGAAATTATTTTGCCTGCTGTTCCTCTTCTCACCCTGGTTTTTAGTTTGGATTAAAGCTTGGAAATGAAACCTGCAGTGTATATACTGATGGAATGTGGTTGGCAGTTTCTCTTGCCAACTTTTAAAGCATATGTGTTCTGACAGTTATACTTTACTATTATTAGTGCAGTATATTTTTTTTTCCAGTGAATAACTTGATAAAAATGATCAACAACAGGGTTTATAGCTACTTTCAGTGAATTTATTTGAGCTGAAGTTTTACTCTATAAGTCATCAGTGGCATTAGCTCCGGTACCTGAAAGGTCAGATTTTTCCTTTTTTGTGATATGGACTGAAACCAGACCCCTTCATCATTTGAAGGGGGTGGGATTGTGTAGTAAAGTATTCCCTCTGGAAACTTCATCTTTTGGAGTTCACTCCCTGTAAGTCTCTGCCTGGGTCTGACAACTGGGGACATTGCAAAGTCTTGTCTCTTTTTTCTTTTTTTT
>VZTU01004412.1:0-14203 GCA_013400835.1 Zapornia atra | reverse complement strand
CAGATCAACACATTAAATGGTGATATGGACACAAGAGGGAATTACTAGAGCACACAGTCTTAAACCACAGGTGGGTAAGAATGCCCTTTAAAATACGTGTACAAGCAGTGGTCGCAACGAACCAGCATATGATGGCACTCCAGACAGCTATCTCTAAAATTTTCTTCTGGCCACCTGTGATTATGAATCAGTTAATAGATAAAATGGAAGAAGCCTTAGAATATGTCATACATAATCCTCAGCAGTTTCAGGATTAAAACAGTCAGTTTTGAGCCTGGCAAATACCATTTTATAAGCTTCCTATAGAGCTTGCTGGCTCTTAGTTGTCATTCCAGTTCAGGTTAGAAATCCTACTATTAAACCAGATCTCAGTTGCTGCCTGGGCTGCAATGAGGTATAAAGAATACCTTCATGTGCACCTGAAAACACTGAAAAGGGTTGAAATTCATGTGGGAAATTTCATGCATTGCTTCACTTTTAACAAAAGCTATCCAAGCAATGCAGTACCTGTGAAATGCATTGCAATAGCTCTAAATATCAAATGGTCTCAATTTATACCATATTCTCCAGGGCCCATTGGCTTGTCTGGGGGTTTGGGTGGGATTTTTCTGGTGAAGAAGTAAGAAATATATTTGGAAGCAATGCATATAGCATCAGGGGAATGTAGCTTAGTAAAAATATAAGGAAGAATTTAACCAACCAATTACAGGCCACAGGAAGTCAATTGTGCAAGGACAATAGAAAAAACAAGAACAGTTTTCACATTGTATAAGAAATATCAGCACTCGAACGAAACATTTTCATTGTCCTGTCTGGCTCCAGCTGTTAAAAGTCACTGTTTCACTGGAAACCTGCCAAATGTTCCTCACATACACAGGGTGGAAATGCTGGGGAAAAAAAAAAAAAAAAGAAAGAACAAATATGAGCTATCATGTTGTGAATCTCTTATGCAAAGTCTTTGTAGCGTAACAGAATGAAGTTGGGGAGAACTTTGTCACTAAATTATTGGTAGCTCGACTTTTAATACCCTGGTCAAGGTTTTATTTTATATGCTTTTTATAGCTGTAGTTGAAAGAAGTAAAATTAAAATTATTAGCTGGAATGAATATAATCCACCATCAAAGAAAGTGGTAGCTTAAAGAACAACCCTGACTTTAAAAGGGAAATGATGGAATGACTTTTTCTAGGTTACATATGGTATCCATGCAGTATTGGGGCTTGTGAGGAAAAAGCAGACAAACAATGTCCATTTACCAATCACTCCTCCAGAAACCCTTTCTGTTCACACTTAGTGCATTTCTCATTCACGTGGGCATAGAGATCAAACACTCTAGAGTCAGACTATGTGTAGGGAGCAAGGGACAGTACGCTGACATCTATGCATATTCTCCAGCATCATCTTTCCTCAGTAAGCCAGTCTTGTTTTGATAAACGGCCAGAAACTGGACAGAAATATGTCTGATCATTTTTTAGCTACAGATATCCACTAGTTATCACTCTGAGATATGAGGTCACACTCGATATAAAGAAAAGCACACATTTTTGTAAATTATGCTTATTTATGGGCTGTGAGTTTAATGAACATCAGGGGAAAAAAATTAGGCTAACAAGGAGTACATTTGAAAATATTTCCCTAATGGAAAGAAGGCAGTAACAGAACAAGCAGGCATTTTAATATATTTAATTACTGCTTCAGTTATTATTTTCTATTAATAATTGAAACAGTTTGGGGAGCATCAGCTGTTGACAGCACTCAGTTCTGCAACCACACACAGCAAAGGCAGGCAGCTCACACTGCCTGTTCTACTTAATTACGTAGGAGTGCTCTTGGGCATTGAAGTGAAATTTGTGAAAAGGCCCAGAGCTATGCTAACAGACTCTCTTAGCACCCAGAAGATGGTAACTGCACGCAGTATGCCCTCTAGTAATGGTCCCAGAGAAGGCACAGGAATTAAGTGGAAATGGCAAATGACCAGAGCTGAAGGCATCCCAGGAAAGATTGTGCAGTTACAAGGGGAAATATTCTGGTGCATGGACACGTTTGGGCTACTGCTTAACAACTTGGGATGCTGTAAACAGCAGTGGTAGATGTAGTTGCAGAATTCAGGTGCATTGTTACACTCATAATCTGATGTTTGGTATCACACACATGTGTGTGTATGTGTAAATCTGAACAATTATGGTGGCACACTTCCAGAATCTTCTGTGACAAACTGTTCCGGATGAAGGACTGCTCCTTTATCTAAACAGATACAAATAACAGAAAATTGTAAATGTTAATCTACTTTGACTCCACTCCCACATTTCCCTTTTGTTCATTTTGTTCAACACTGGCACCAAACTAGGCTGCAGTTACTAGCCTTTGGCATAGAATTGCTGATATGGGATATTGTCGAAATTAGAAATATCCATAAAATAAGGAAATGTGCAACAGCTGGTTATGTGGGATCTTCAGTTAGTGAATGGGCAGGTTGGGCAGCAGTAAAGATGGAATTTTTCCACAGACTGATAAAACTAAGTCCCAAAAGAATTTCTGATCATTTGGCTTTGTCTTCAGTATAGCACAGGCCATTTAATTTCTGCCAATTACTCCTACAGTGATCCAAATAATTTATTATCCCATCTTGCTTTGAAGGTATTTGGTCATCAAAAAAAAAGACTTCAATAGTTTGTTATATCACTGGCATAGTCAGCAGGATGGTGGATTCAATAACTCACTATTTAGAGAGGCATAGAATTAGCCCTCCTCCAAGATTTTCTGAGGGCTGAGCATGAGAAAATTGGAAAAATAGAGGAATAGTTAAGCCTTGTAAGAGGGAAACTGAAATACAGGAAATGAAAGGATGACTTTTGGGGATCAGGAGTATTTTTAACAGAGTGACCAGACCCTGGCAATGAACATTCTATCATGTGTCAAATAGCTTATTGTGCAGGGGACATGGATCCGCAGGAAGGAGGAGAACCCACTGCTATGATCATTAAGTGAATGTTCCACTGCTGTTACAAAGGCAGCCTGAATTCAAGCTATGAAGGATAGGGGTGAATATGACAATTACTCTGTCTCAGCTTGCTAAACATTGTAGCAGTAGGTGGATACATCCTAGCCACTCACTAGAAGGGGTAACCAGTCTGGGGTAATCCCAATGAGACTTGTGGTTGTTCCCTTTCCAGGAACAGTACCAGGGACAATACCAAAACAACTCACCTGGAGACTGGGTCAACTGCCAGAAGAATGCTTATCCTTCTTGGAGGAGTAGTCTATATGTTGACAAGAATAATGCACAGAGTTGGGACTCTCACTTCTTTTATTTGTGCTAATCAATATATTAACAGTTGTGGCCATGCTTAAGCCTGAGTGCATTACAGTGACAGCTGCTAACAAAGAATGCTATACTTGTACAAATTTAGGAATCCCATACATTAACATGAATTTGGCAGACGGAAACATAAGCTTAGTAAGTGAAACACAACCCCCACACCATATAGGGGAAATTAATTTAGTTTCCAGTATAGCTTATTCAGAAAGTGGCACAGATAAAACTAGGTTAGTAGCTGTTCAATGAGTGTTACATTAAAGGAAAGTACAGAAAGAGAAATAGTATGCATGTGGAGATACAATTCATCCACAATTGAAACCGGGGTAATTCATGTCGGCACAGCAAAAACTACCTTAATAACCCCCAATGTATCCTACTACCTTCAAGACACCTGATAAGACTGTTAAAACCTTATCCCCATAGATTTCTGAAGTTGGATCCTATGCTATTAAAAATTAAACTTCACACAAACTGCATGAAGTTCAACAAGACCAAATGCAAGGTCCTGCACATGGATAGGGGCAGTCCCAAGCACAACTACAGGCTGAGCAGATAATGTATTGAAAGCAGCTCTGAGGAGAAGGACTTGTGGTTGTTAATTGATGAAAAGCTCAACACAACCCAGTAATGTGTGACTGCAGCTCAGAAAGCCAACCATATCCTGGGCTGCATCAAAAACAGCACGGCCAGCAAGTTGAGGGTGGTGATTCTTCCCCTCTGCCCTGTGTTTGTGATATCCCCCTGGAGTACTGCATCCAGCTCTGGGGTCCTCAGTAAAAGGACATGGAGCTGTTGGAGTGAGTCCAGAAGAGGGCCACAAAGATGACCAGAGGGCTGGAGTACCTTTTGTATGAGCTCAGAGCAGCTTTCCAGGNTCCTGGGCTGCATCAAAAACAGCACGGCCAGCAAGTTGAGGGTGGTGATTCTTCCCCTCTGCCCTGTGTTTGTGATATCCCCCTGGAGTACTGCATCCAGCTCTGGGGTCCTCAGTAAAAGGACATGGAGCTGTTGGAGTGAGTCCAGAAGAGGGCCACAAAGATGACCAGAGGGCTGGAGTACCTTTTGTATGAGCTCAGAGCAGCTTTCCAGGACCTGAAGGTGTCTACAGGAAAGCTGGAGAGAGACAGTTTACAGAGGCATGGAGTCATGGGACAAGAACTAATGGCCTTGAACTGGATGAGGATAGATTTAGATTAGATATTAGAAAGAAATTCTTCACTGTGAGGGTGGTTAGGCACTGGGACAGGTTGCCCAGAGAAGCTGTGGCTGTCCCCTCCCTGGCAGTGCTCATGGCCCAGTTGGACGGAGCTTTGGGCAGACTGGTCCAGTGGTGGGTGTCCTTGCCCATGGCAGGTCAGTTGGAATTAGGCAATCATTTGCACTCATTCAAACTGAAACCATTCTGTGATTCTATGATTCTATGATAAATACACAGGGCAGCAACAAATGCTATTTAATCCATTATGGTCCCTCAAGCAAGTGGAATGCTCAATGCAGGTTGATATCTTTGAAGTCAAACCTATCTGTTCCTACATAAACTCTCTACAAGATGTTTAAGTATGGTTGCATAGGACAACCCTCACCTCTCCAAAATGAGCAAGGAGAGATATGACTGGCTTCCTGGAAACAGGATTAGGAGTATCAGACAGCATAGATGCTAATGTTTTGTCAAACAAATTCAGCTCAACAACAAGGTTATATAAACTAGAATATATTAAGAACTTCTCCACTGACACAAGGAACTAGTCAATGGTTTATAGCCGATATATTGCCTAGATAGGAAAGAATTAATAATCAGTCCACCAACTAATTTTAAAGGCACTTTGTGTTACCCAGAAAAATGTGTCTCTAGCTCTTGGCTGTATTCAAGCTGAGTTCTGGGTGTAATTCACTACAACGACAACTATAGGGGAAAGCAATAGGGTACCTTGCCTACTGAAATTCACAAGGTCATGTGGGAAAATGCAAATCAATTTGAAGAATATTTCCAGTGTTCATGGGATCAAGCTAACTTCATTTATGATGCCACCAGCATAAAGTCGCAGCTTTTGTTTTAGCAATACACAATACGTCAGTATCTACTATATGCCCAAATATTGCACTGGGATTAAATTGCTGTGGAAATGTCTTCTATCTATTATGACACAGAATATAGACCCAACAAAATGGGAACAAATTGCAGACTGTTGATGTTGAGGCACGTGTTGTATGGAAATTACAAGGATGAATTTATGAATTAGTAAATGATTAGGGCCCAGGACATCTGTCTTGGTACTAAACAAAGTTATTGTCATTTTGAAATACATCCCAATAAAACCCCTGAAGCTGTATTTGTATATGTTGGAAATTAATGTGCCTCAATGAGAACGCTTTGTGTTTCTGTAATTATGAGCAAAACCATTGTAGATGTATACACTCACTCAAAAATTAATATTTGTAATTTTACTAAGATGATGGGATGTGACTGTAACTATTAAGTTCCTCTCACAACACACCTAACCTAAACAATCTAACTGCATAACAAATCAAAATTTATTGCCTATGTCCATTGGAACAAATCTCACAATAGTAAGAAAACTGTTGCAACATGATGACCTTGGCCAATTGCTAAAACAAGTTCAAAACAATGTACAAAGAACCTAATTAATGTCCATCATGGCACAGATGAGATACGCCCTGTGCTGCAAAGAGTGAAGAACAATGGAGAACATTATTGGTGTAAAACTCTACTTGGATGGTCACCAACAGCAACTGAAGCTTTGAATTTTATATTTACACCCAATTGCAGCCTATTTAATTTTTTGTATTTTTGTGTTTATTGTTAATCCTTTGTTTATACATGAAATTATGGTGTTTATCTCACCACATGCTAACTATGAGGGAACATGTCAATATTAAAAAATCAGCCAATCTGATATATTATTTACTAGCCTATTGGAAAGATCATATCTTTATCACCCTCTACTTATAGCACAGAGGCAAGAGATGACCATACCACCACTCTGAGGTAAAGTAGACTGACTATAGTCACGAGTGGAGATTGTGATACGCTCCTCCTATTTGAACTAGCTGAACTTTGGTCCAAGAAGGTGATCAGAAAGTGGGCCTAATCAAAGTTAATCCTATTGTATGAGAACACAGCACCACCACCACCACCACCCCCAAAAAAATAAACATTTGGCTGGAGACTGGGCTGATAAGCGGCCAAAACTGCATTAACACAGCAGAAAATCTGGCTACAAATCAACCACTATAAATATTTGCAGCCATCAGGGCCCTCTGAGCTCTTCCATCAGAGCATCTGGCTGCATGACAGTGATGTCCACCATTCAGCATTTCCATTTGAGTTTGAAAGGTACTTTACCTGACAACAGACACTGATGGCTTGGGAAGTGACAATTATTGCATGCATGTAATGTTTAAGATCTGTATAGTAAGCTTAAGCAATATGCTTTGTATGCAGTACTAACTTTAAGAGTGCTAAATGGTAATGACCACCCACCCATCTATATTTATTAAATATTCTACATACCTAAATTTTCCAATTTACAGCAATTACAACTTATTTTTTTTCTTTATATTCAGAGAAGATAGTTTGTAGTTGTAGTGTATTTGAAAGAAAAAAAAAAACAAACCCAAAGGAATTATACTGACTTTCAGAGTAATTATCTGTCCCAGTTTGGAAAAAGTCTTGAAAAACTTGTGGTAAATTTTTTCACTATACTTTTCCCTTTGAGAATCATGTTCACTAAGAGGTATTTCTCCACCTGTTCATAAGAACTCAGCTGCTTCCTCTGATTCATTGTTTGAACACTAAACCACTCACACATTTTGAAAATAAAAACATTCAAAATCACTTTTTCTTTTCAAGGAAAATTATTACCTAGCATATTTTCAACCTTAACAAAGCCTTTTCCAGTCTGTGTTGCTATCTTCACTCATAAATTATGTTCACACTTGCTGGGTCCAATAAATCCATATTTAGTATGCAGCACTTCTCCATGCATTTCTTAAAGTTCTGTAATGATCAGTAATTTGGTTATGTTGATTCCACTGTAAAGCAGAATGGTGGCGTGCTGGTTTTGGCTGGGGTAGAGTTAATTTTCTTCACACTAGCTGGTATAGGACTGTGGTTTGGATTTGTGCTGGAAACAATGCTGATAAGGTAAGGATGTTTTTGTTATAAATAAAAGTTCTCATTACTGCTGAGCAGTGCTTGCACAGAGCTGAGGCCTTTTCTGCTTCTCAACCCCACCAGTGAGCATGAAGGTAGTACACAAGAAGTTGGGAGGTGACACAAATGGGACAGCTGATCCCAACTGACCATATTTTATACCACATGAGAAAAGCTGGGGAAAGAAAGAAGCAGGGGGACACATTTGTAGTGATGGTGTTTTGTCTTCCCAAATAACTATACCTATTAAAATTTATATCAGCCCCCAAGTTTTCTCACTTCCACTCTTCCAATTCTCCTCTCCATCCTCTTATGGCAGAGGGAGTGAGTCAGTGGCTTCTTGGGGCTTACCTGCCAGCTGGGGCAAAACCACAACAGGCCGTACACAGGGTACAGGCCATTTGTGACAATATGAGAACAGATCAGGGCAAAGCTGAGGATTTGGCTGCAGATGGTCTCAGTAGCATGTTTCGTTTCCCCTTTCTTTCCATGGTTATTTTAGCCTTGATATATGGCTTTGCCTGCTCCTCCCAGATGAAACCTTTTTGTTTTGTCCAAAAGATGTTCTCCATTTTATTGTGGCTGGTGCTCCATGCATGCTTCCCTGACAAATCTAACCCGAGTAACTACGGGCTCTGACTCCTCATTCCTACGTCATACCACAAGGCATTATCCTCAGCTGTGGTTGCACAGCTTAGTGCAGTCCCACTGCAAACTGATTCACAGAGATCACATGGTCTGAAAAAGAATAAGTAGGCAACAACATCTTGGGGAAACTTCCTGCCTCTGGCTCAGGGTGCAGCTCAGCTCACGCACACTAGCACTGCCAAAAGCAAAGTGACGACAAATTGTGAAATAAGAATATGTATTCACAAGCAAAGCAGAGCAAAAAGAATTTTATATACCCATTGGGATATAGTTGGGAAAATAACTGCAACTATGTTCTCAGTCTGTAGTTCCATGGCACAGTGAGTTTAGGTTTAGGGCTCCCAATACCAGATGAAAATCATTACCATCGCATGACACTAAAGCACTGATGCAGCACAAACCCATTGAAGCTTGAGGTGTTTTCACACGTTTTGATGGGCTGACTTTGTACCATGAACTAAATATCATTTTATCTGTCTTTTGGCATAAGCCCAGTCATCAATTTCACAGTGTGTTCCAGATAAAGCAAAATAAACACACCAATAAACTGAATGCTTGATTTGGATCAATTTCTTATAAATGAGTGATTCGGTAATGTGTTAGTTATCGATGGCTGTGAAAGTATGGCCTCACTCTGAAGTGAGACAGTTTAAAACAGTTATTAAAGAGGTGTCAGTGGTACAATTATCTCATTATTTTGCTGACTCTCATATCTGATGTGAATTTCCAGCAAAAGATGGAAAAAGCTCCCATCATACATTGTAGGACTGCAGGTTGGTGTTTGGGTCAAATATCACCTCTTTTCCTGTATTGCCATACTGTACTTTGAATATCCACTCCTTTGCCCCCTCAAGTACAGGTTGTGTGTAATAAACTGGAACCTTTATTTGAGTTAGGGATCGTGTAAGCAAGACAATGTTCTGCTCCATCCCTTTTACCCTCTCTGAGCACTAATTTATATAAAAGATACTTTGTATAAGTGATAAAAAAATTCTGTTATTTTTTACTACTAACAATTGTTCAGATTATTCATTAAAAGATTGTTGTGCAGTGGTTGATGGAAGATTCCCAGCAACACAGCTTTCCTCGTCTCAAAATACCCTTTTCACAGCCCTCACAGCAAGACTGGACTGACCATCCTACTAATCTCATGATTTACAATAAAGAAAGTACATTAAGGTTCCACCAGTAAAATGCAGCCCAGAAACAAAACAAATATAGAAATATTAAAGGGATGCTTGCATCCCAATTTATTATAATTAAAAGTTCTGGAGTTACACCTCATGAAACACCACTGCAGACTGTACTCTTGCATTTCACAGCAAACCACAGATGGTCAGATGTGCCCAAATCTTCACTGATGGATTTCCTAAAGCCTAACACCACTCCATCGGACAAAAGAACTCAGCAGCCTGCAATACCAAACACAGCTGGGGAAAAGATCATTGTCTGTTTCAGGAGTCATTTTCCACAGGAAAAATCAAACAAACAAACATACAAACCTCACCAACTAACCAACCAACCAACCAACCAACCAACCAAAAGAAACTCCCACAAAAATAATGAAATGCCTTGATTTGCTGTGTTATTCTTCATACACACAAACTGGTGCTGGCAGTTTAGACAGCCTGACCATGTGTATATGGAGCTTCTCCCCAGTGTTATCAGCATGTCCTGTGGTGTACAGTAGTATGACATTAGACATTCTTTTAAATTTGCTTTTTCACTGCAGTTCTGTATTAATGGGCTCTATCAGTTCTGTTTGCTTCCCATCACATTCCATTAGTATCTCCCCTCAGAGTACCCAGTTCCATGAACTTTCCCTATGTGTCTCATATGTGATTAGGCTTGACTGCTTGTTCCTAAATATTTGCCACAGTTTATTTCACCTATCTGGCCTGGTTTGTTTCCATGGGTAAAAATAGCTTCTAATTTCATCAGTTGGTCAATGAATTATGAAAGGCTTAATCATGTATTCCTCACAAAATATGTACACTTCCTCTGTCATTTTGTAGGTTTTAATGAATTTCAGTGTCACTCAAATCTGTGAAGATCAGTGAATGCTTATTAAGATATTTTTCTCTAACATCTATACATTTCTGCTATGAATTTAAAGGAAAAGCTAAGCTTTAAAAATAGAATATATACAAATAAAGGGAATATTATTTGCATTTGGTTTATGGATGTGATTCACAAAAAGAATGCTCTTTCAAGTATGGACTTTTATTATACTAAGCACATTCTGAATTCTAGTTCTCCTGACTTTCCTCCAAATATTTAAAACCCTCTATAGTCCAGCGATGTCTGTAGACTTTGTTCTTTATTTCACCAGGCCATTAATGAAACTCTTGAACAGAAGCATGCACTGGACAGACTTATGCAATACTTCTGAACTGACTTCCCAGACTGAGAGCACAACCTTGTGAATCACATTGTGTTTCCCCATTGGATGGTTCCTTTATTTCATCTGGACCATATTTTGTTAGTGACAAAAGTCTTACTGAAGACAGTATGTCATATATACTTCTTCTCCCTCATTTATGAGACTGGTTCTCCTTCCAGAGGAGGAACTACGTTAGTTTCCACTATTTGATCTTGACAAATCAACACATTTGTGGCATTGTTTTCCCACAGATGATCATAAAATTGATCATTCTAGCATTTTAACCAATACTGAAATTAGGTTGACACATCTACGGCTCCCCAAGACTTTCCCTGTTCCTTTCAAAATGTGTGCCATATTTGCCTTATCTTTTCCACATCCAAACAGATAATCTCTACTGATTCCAAGGCTGCTCAGGATTTCTTCAACAAACTGAATGGAGTTTCACCAGCCACAGAATCACAGAATAACAAGGTTGGAAAAGACTTTTAAGATCATCAATTCCAATCATTGCCATCCCATGCTAAATCATATCCCTAAGTACCTCACCTATGCTGTTTTTAAACACATCCAGGGATGGCATTGTTAAACCTCAGGCCATTGGCCTCAGCCCATTGGTCCAGTCTGTTCAGATCGCCCTGAAGAGCCTCCCTGCCCTCAGGCAGATCAACACTTCCTCCCAGTTTAGTGTCATCTGCGAATTTACTGAGGGAGCATTCAATCCCTTCATCCAGGTCATTGGTAAAGATGTTGAACAAAACTGGACCCAGGACTGGGCCCTGGGGGACACCACTCATGACCGGCTCCAGCTGGATTTGGCTCCATTAACCATCACTCTTTGGGCCTGGCCATCCAGACAGGTTTTAACCCAGCAGAGGGTGCATCTGTCCAGGCCAGTGGCAGCCAGTTTCTCAAGCAGAATGCTGTGAGAAATGATGTCAACCTACTATCATATTGCAACCGTACAGTCATATAGCATATACACATATGCATAACCTTGTGTCATGGTCTGTTTATTAAGTTAGTGGTGATAAATGGTTCTTTGAAAGAGTGTTTCATCCTTTTCTGCACCCATGATTATTTAAACACCAGTCCCCTGTACAGAATAGTCCTATCTGTTTCCTCCTCTTGCAAAAGAACGTTCCTTGGTTGTTTTATGTGCCACTTTCTCTCATGTTCAGTCTTCTAAATGTTGTCCTTAAAACTCTGTGCTTGCTTGCCCGTGAAAAAATGGCAGATGCAGACACATTAGTCCCTTTGTTATCCAATTTTTTTCTCCACAGGAGCTTAGTTTACCATTCTGATTTCAATAAAGTTTCTTTCACTAGTTACTTTCTCTCACATTCCTTGAAATTATCGCTCAGTGACCTACTCCTTGTATTCATTCAGGTCTCCTTTTAGGAACATAGGAGGTGAATTCTGTTCAATATTAAAGTAGTCCTGATTTCCAAAGTAGTGGAGCCTTTTTTTACTCTACCTGCCTCTATACTCTTACTTCTTTATAGAAGGTTATCACTCCTAAATATGCAAATCTAAACAGTTGCTACTTGCTATTCGATAATTTTTGTTCTGTAAGGCATTTTCAATTTCTTCAATAGCATTGTTACTAGTTCTCTGATATAATACATTGGCAAACACCCCCTACTACTTTTTCCCTAATTTAGTTACTCCTAGATAAGACTTCAGCCACCAATTTAGAATAGGTTCACATTCATTCAGTACTATGCATTGGAAGAAAACAAATTAAGTAAGAGAAGAAACTATATTATCCCCTGTCTCAAGCAATCACAGGTGACTCCAGCCAAAAGGTAATAGGTCTGTACTCTGTGGGTGACTTATGCCTTATGCTAGAAATTAGGTGAACAATCATGACTGATAGGTAAGAGGCTCTGTTGTGGTGTCTGACAGACAATATTTATTGTGTCCATCTGCTCACATTTGTGTGAAGTGGTAGGATTAGTTTGGTAGGATGAGTGAAAACTGAGCAGATTCATGAGTGCTATCGCAGCACTGAGGTTAGGGCAGTAAGCTTTCTGGTTTTGCTCTTACAACATACCCTTCACAATGCCCAAAGGAAGTCAACTGTGGGAATTTGCTCAGGACTACTATACATTTCAGCTATATGGAGATGTTAGATTAGTACTTTGGTTAGCAGTAGATTCACTGAAAAGTTTGTATATAATATATATATTTCTCCCCCTGAAGATATATATATGCTACAAAACTATCTACATCTGTCTATGTCTAAGTCTATATTTATATCTATATTTACATCTACATCTATATCTATATCAGCATACATATATATGGACTTCATATATTTTTATATATATGGACTGTGAGAATATATCTATATTTATCTATATCTATACACATACTTTCTGGGAACATAAGCAGCACCCAGTTTTACCTCACCTCCAAGACAGGCGAGTTGGTGAAAGCTTAAAACACTACTAATCTATCTCTAAGGACTTCTGTGTTCTGCTAATGTCAATTTTTACATGTTCATGTTTTGCCTTTACACTATGTAAATCATACATGCCCAGTGTAGCAGGGAAGAATGTAGAGTCTTGGGCTCAAATATTACAAAGGAATTTACAACACATAAATTTAACCACCTCATACACAAAAGTCTTTACTATTTAGAACCTCTCTTCTTCTGGATGACCCCTCCTTTATTACCTACAAAATTCTTTACTTTAAAATAATACATAGCAAGTGTTAAAATGCTGCAAAGATCAAATGAGGGTATTTTATGTTCCTTTTGCTTTGATGCATACCATATCATGCAGGGTAGTAGAGAATTACACTTATAAGGACCTAATCTTTATATAAAATGTAGCAATAGAGAAGAATATTCCATTTCAGCATTTCCTAAATGTGAATAGAAAAATGATACTTGGAGTTTGCAACTTCTGTCTGCCCAAAGGCTGTCAATCATTTCTGCTATGCGACACTTTAACACTGTCAGCAATTTCTTTTAGAGGCATATAATCTTTCAGAAGTCTCCCTACAGTATTTACTGATTATAAAAATAATATACAACTGCATGCCATGCATCACATGCGGGGGAGTGTGTATTCTTTAAAACAGATTTATTCAGCCATTGTGGAATACTCTCTGGAAGGGAAATCATGTTCAGCGATGAATCACTTTCTACTGGAACCATCTGTATCTTCATGAAATCACTAAAATAATTAAAAAAAAAAAAAGTAGAGATTGAAACTTTAGGCAAATGATCTATTAGCCACAGTGCCAAAGATCTGTCTCCTTGTTTCTCCATGTTTTCCTGACTCAACAGGATCCTAAAAAAATAAGGAAGGTACATCTTCTCAAAACTGTAATAGACTTTATACAGGCAGAGACAAAGTAAACACATAGCCAGACACACAACAAAAAAATAAAGCTCTCCATTTATGATCCTCAGGTTGTTATAATTCTATACCATTAATAGGGGAGGGGAAACTCCTTACACTGCCTCTTTCTTTCACAGCGAATCTGTACCATGTGCAATTTGTTGTCCCTCAAGACAGAATAGTCATTCTGTTTATCTGGTAGTGATCCCAAAGACCATGCTGGTGCCACATAAGGATTTTAGTTCCTTTGGGAGTCTTGGGCCCAAATGTTTTTCAGGACTCATTCATTCACAGGTCTCCACTTGTGCTATCTGCATGTTCTCAA